>CAVLJG010000003.1:60675682-61275682 GCA_963669975.1 Acanthoscelides obtectus
CCTGCGGAAAAGAAGAAAAGCTTTAGTTTTTGAATTGAGATTTGTGTACTAAACCTTTGCGTTTATTGTAGTCCGTCTTTGTACCTAAATCTCTCTTGCTTAACTTCAGTTTTTGTGAATCTTGGTTTTAATTTACGCCCCAGAAGCGGTTTTATCTTGACATATGCTTTCGAACCTTGGGGGAATTTGGATGGATCTTCTCTAGTTTTATTACGCTTTTCTATAATATTCTTTTTATGAGCGTCTGTTGCTTGGTGTATATTGTTGTAAATGAATTTTAGTCTTTCACGTCTATCATCAATGAATTGGCTAACAATGATCTCATCTGATAGGTCAAATGGATCTAGGACATCTAAGCGGCCATTTATAAGGTCGAATGGTCGTTGTTTTGTAACACTGTGAATTGACGTGTTATATGCCAAAATTGCATTTTGCATTAGTTCTTTTGGACATAATTTTGGAAATTTAATTTTTAGAATTCTTAAGAGTTCTAGCAGGGTTGAATGTAATCGTTCTATGGGACTGTTGCTATTCGAATTACATGGTGTAGTAAAGTGAAGCTGGATTTTGTGTAATTTACAAAATCCAGTAAATAAGGAATTATTGAATTCTCTTCCATTATCAGTAGTAACTGACTGAGGAATGCCGTGATGATTCACAAATATCAAAATATTTTCATACACTGTTGCGGCTGTACAAACTGGATCTAAATGATAGGCTTGTGCATATTTTGAAAATGAATCAATAACAGTAAGAAATTTTGTGTTAGAAAATTGGAAAGTGTCCATATGTAACACTTCTAGGGGTTGCTTTGGCGTTGGTGTAAGTGAAAATTTTATTTTTGGTGGATGTCTGTCATACTTTGCTACTTGACATAACTCACAATTATTTATGTATTCTGTTACCATTTTTTGCATATTCTTCCAGTAGTATAGTTTTTAAGGGAAAGTAACGTTTCGTTAATTCCTCTGTGACAAGTCTTTGTTTCATGATGATGAGAGATTAATTCTTTTTGTCTGTCTTTGTCTGAAATATCTCTAACAAGCTGATTGGAAAAATAAAGTTTATATGCGTGGTTTTTGAAATACAATGGTAGTATTTTGCTAATCTGGATATTTAAATCTTCAATTTCTGAACCTTTGACAAAAATACAATATACTTCGTTTGGATCAATATATTCTTTGAAAAACTTTATGATTTCTTCCTCTATGTTATCGCTAAGCTGTAACTGTATTTTATTAACATTTTCGAAGGGCTTAGTCCTTACAATATGATATCGATAGGATGATTTCTGTTCTATAATTATCTGATTAGAAAATTTGTTAGTAACATATTCAGTGAAGGGTATCTCTAATATGGGGTTTTCTACTGCTGTATGGACTGTAACACTGTCATCACTTGGCTGAGGGGGTACAATTTGGATATCTGAAATTATTTGTATTTGTTAGAGTTATCAGGAACTTCAGGGATGAGAAATTCCTCTAGTTCTTGTAAGTCTTCAATATTTATTTCGGGGTTATCATCGTCTTGTAGAAACTGAAGGATATCTTCATCAGAATCTCCAGGATTTGCAATTATTGATTGATCCGTTTCATCTTGGATGGCGTTAAGTTCTACGCGAGATAAAGCATCAACATTGCTATTTACTTTTCCAGGTTTATATTGAATTTTGTAATTGAACTGTTCAAGAAACAGTTTCCAACGTAAAAGTCTGGGGTTATGTTCTTTCATGTTAAACAAATATTCGAGGGGTTTGTGGTCGCTAACTATGGTAAACTCACGTCCCCATAGATATGGTTTGAAGTATTTCAGACCATATACTACTGCTAATAATTCTTTTTCTATTGTGCTATAATTACATTCTGCTGGATTTAGAGTTCGTGATGCATAGGCAATCGGTCGATCCTGTCCTACTTTTCCTTGGCTAAGAATACAACCTATTGCGTAATTTGAGGCATCAGTAGTCAAAATAAAAGACTTTCAAAATCTGGGTATTGTAAAATAGGTTCGTTGGTTAGAATATTTTTGCAAGTTTCAAAAGCTTTGATAAATTCTGCATTATGTTCAATTTTTGATCCTTTCTTAAGACATTTCGTAAGTGGTTTTGTTAATTTGGCAAAATTTTCGATAAAGCGTCTATAATAACCTAAAAGACCTAGGAACGATTTGATTTCTTTGACTGTTTTTGGAATTGGGAATTGTGTTATTGCTTGTATCTTTTTGGGATTCGGTTTTACACCATCACAAGTAACTAAGTGTCCTAAATATTCAACTTCTTTACATAAAAATTCACATTTGTCTGGTTGAATTTTCAATTGTGTGTCCCTTAGTCTCCGAAATACTAATTTCAAATTTGCAATATGTTCTTCAAGACTAGTGGAAAAAATTATAATATCGTCCATATATACTAAACAAACTTTGCCTTGTAATCCTTGTAAAACATTGTCAACTACTCTCTGAAATGTACTTGGGGCATTTTTCAAACCATATGGTAAGCGGGTATACTCGTAATGTCCATGTTCTACACTAAAAGCGGTTTTTTCGATAGAGTTTGGATGCATCTCTATTTGATGAAATCCGGAAGCTAAATCTAAGGTACTGAAGTATTGACATCTACCTAACTTATATATATCGTTAATATTAGGTAATGGATATCGATCACTTATTGTTTTTTCGTTCAGCTTTCGAAAATCTGTTACTATTCTCCATTTTTGTTTCCCACTAGCATCCATCTTCTTACTAACGATCCAGATAGGTGAGCTATAAGGACTTTGACTAGGACGTATAATTCCATCGTCTAACATTTTATTTATCTGTCTTTGAACTTCCTCTTTATGAACAAAGGGATAACGATAATTTTTTGTATGTACTGGAATTTCATCAGTAGTTTTTATTTCATGTTTAACAATATTAGTGAACGTTAGCTTTTCGTTTTCATTGTAAAATATATCCCTAAACTCATGGCAAACTTTTAATAAAGTCTGTTTTTCCTCACTGTTCAAATGATCAGTCCTAATTAGTTTCGATACTTTCTGTATGCTTTCGTCACTATGTTTTAGTTCACCAATAATATCCTCAATATGAAAAATATAAAAGTTATCACTAACTTCTTTAGAATATTCAATTACGTCTAACGGATTTGAAAAATCTATCGTTATTTGTTCATCTGAATGGTTATAAATTTCTGTATAAGCAAACCATTCATTCGAAATAGTCAAGGTCTCAGGGAAATATAAGCCATTTATTTCACCTTCAGGGATTATAACGGGGCTATTGTTAATGCTCACAGGAACTTTGATAAGAGCTAACTCGTGTGCATTTATCGTTATGCTATATGGTTCAGTGTCAAGTTCACGGAAAAATATGGGAATACGCAATGACTCACTAATTAAAAGTCGATTAGTAAGGTCTATGTTGAGATTTAAACGTAGTAATTGTTTTAATCCTAATATGCCGTCAAAAAATGGATGGAAATCAAATAAAATGAAAGTGATAAAATCATCTGATTCAAATTTTGGGAATGATGGCAGATCGGCTTTAAATTGAACTTCTTTCTCTCCTACGCCTGTCTTTAATCTTGAAACTGAATGGTAAATACGTTCTGGAAAGTATTTTCTACTATTCTAGGGCGTATCATCGAATGTGAACATCCTGTGTCAATGAGTAACTTTAAGGGTGGATTTTGAATTTTGATGTAGGGTAAAGAGTTGTCAAGATCGGAATGGATTTCGATTATGTTTTGTGGGTGCCTTGGCCCTTGTAATAAAAATTTGGATCTGATTCATATTTTGTGGACGAAGAGGCAGAAGCATGTTGAGCTTCAACATTTTGAGTTTTTGAAAATGGTTTTGGATTTCTGGTTCTTTCGGGTTGTTCGGTTTCGTATCTTTCGTCGTTTTGAGTGTCATCTATTTGAATGACATATATTTATATGAACTTTTCTACTTAAATCACCAAGTAACACCTTATACATATATGCCCAAGTCATGACTTCTATAATTAAACTAAAAATATCAAAACCTGGCTGGGCGGTAACAGTTCCTACACATTTCAATAAACAAAATGAATCGTTAAAACTTTTACTTGAACTGTTACATTTTTTCTAAACCTCACATTTTTTTCCAATATTTGATCATCTTCAACGATAGTTTTATTGAGATTTTCTGAATGGAACACATTTAGATAACGTTTTTCTTTGAACCGTACTTTAAAATACTCCTTGCCACATGAATTGATATTGTTATGTATGTTCCTTGATTTATTCTACGTCTCTTAGTGTTCCAACATATTTTCATCGAAACACTTTTATTTTGGAAATTTTACACCCTGTATCTTGAGGTCGATAACCATCTTAGCCTTGTATTTCTCCGAAACGTTGTCATATATATAATCGGTTGCTGTTTTTAAACTTCTCCTGTATATACACGGCGTTTACACTCTCTAGGTCTTTATTTTTTGTGTACAGGTTACTTTAATAAAACGGTTAAATTTGTTACTGTTTAATCGACGAATAACTGTGATATAGCGATGTGATGATAGTTTAGGGCCTAATTTATATATGATATGTTTTGGTTATTAAAAATGCTCTTGCAAGATTCAGTGTTTTCTATTTCCTTCCTGCGTCGCCAAAAAAATAGAACGTTGCTGTTTCGCCTGCAAATGCATAAACAAAATAGAGGAAGGGTTCCAAGACGGAGCCTTGAAAAATGCGTTTTTTTTTTCTCTCGCATATTTGAAGACGGTATCAGGTAGGTGCCTCTGTATCTCACCTGCAATTGAAAAACTTTGCTATCCATGAGATGAAAAAAACAGGATGTCAACCCTAACACACAAGTAGATGCGTATGCAAGGCTCACCTAGTTAGCTACACAGATATCTTGTTTCCCTCAGAAGAGTCGGAAGTAGACCTAATTTCCACTTTGGAGACATTTGACACCCACGTCACAACACTAAAACACCAGTGAGAGACAATCAAGAACCCTATAGTGAACACCACTACTGAAGAAAAGTAGCTAAACCGAATAGAGCTCTGGACGGAGCTGTGAACACGTAGACATTCCGCCGCGGCGACGGTTGCCGAGAGACTGTAAAATTCAAAATTGCGCGTTAAGACGCGCGTCAAGACGAGGGAAACCACAGGATACGTTTCGGATGCTACATTAACACAAAAACTGATGCCACGACTTGACCTGTGTTTGAATGTTTATGGTGAAAAATGAAAAAATGTTCGTATTTTAGTTTGTGATACAATTTACATTCATAACCACAACATAATTGGAGTAGATTGGTCAAGTAGTTTTTGAGAATTTCTAATTGTTTATGCCAAAACACCTGTTTTCCGGCAATCACTACTATATAGTTTATTGAGCAATATAAAGAGTTAGTTCAAAGGTATTTTATAGCAAAATACACTAGTTTACCCTGCCGATATGAATCGCAAACCATTCTGGAAGATAAATGTTATTTTTATGCAAAACAGGGTGGGTTAAGTTTTTTCTTCTAACCAAATTCAACCACTTCGTATTTGTGAGTAACTCGCAAAAAAGATGATAAGCACATCCGCTTTGTTTTAAAATGTGTATAGTAACGTAGGTTTTTCGAATATCGTAGCGCATTTGTTCAATTGCTCACAAATGCGAAATGTTTCAATTTGTTTTTCGCTTAAAAATAGCATTTATCTTTAGGAATGGTTTGTGATTCCTATCGGCAAGGTATACACGTGTATTTTGCTATTAAATGCTCAATAAACAATGAAATAGTGATGGCCGGAAATCCGCTGTTTTGGGATAAGCAATTAGAAATTCTCAAAAAACTACTTAACCAATATATCTACTCCAATTTTGTTGTTATGAATTATGAATCCTACCGATTTGAAGAATTTCAAGCAGTTGCGTGAAATTATCGTCGCATTACCTACCAAGTGCCAAAACCTGCATTTGCCTGGTTTTTCGGCCATAACATTTTTGCTATTAATCGGATCTTTTTATGAGTGGTGTTATTTTGTAGGTCTTATAAATACCTAAAAATCTTATATTAAAAGTGTTTACCATCCACTTTCGATTGAATAAAAAAGACGTTTTCTCACTCTTTGTTGTCAAATAAGTTTTCAAACAAAAATTGGTGTACTCATTTCATGGGTCCCCTTTGAACAACTTGCACCCTTTAAAACCAGACTTTACAATTATTTCGGGGAAATTTGCTAATATGATTAGACTATAGGTCTAAATGTTGATGATTGGACATAAAATTAAAGCTTTCAAATTTTAAAACTGCTCGGTTTTGATGTTATATGATTTGTCATAACTTATATTCGCACTAAATGCTTCAATGGAGTTACTATTTTGAAAATAAAAAAAAATAAAAAATATTTTCATTATCAAAATAATAAAACAGAGTTATGCATCCTTTTTTAAAAATAATGTAACTACGCCCTTGAACCAGAATATCAATGCAAGTTAGTAACCTGTAAATATGTTTAAAAAGCAGGTACGGTTCACTTATTCACTCATAGATAGCAGCACCCGCTATTGATGAGTGTTGCCAGATTTTTATAGTATCAAAACCTGCTTCATAACTCCCAAGCTTTACCTGTGATATTTGTGTCAAATCAAACACCTGTGGTAGTGAACACAATTCGCAATGAAGTATTTATGGAAAATAAAAAAATACGCACAAGTTTTATAATGTCAAATCACACTACGTGAGACAAATGCGTTTCTAAAATCAGAGACCTGCTGTTCAAATAACAAATCTGGCAGCACGGAAGGTACCATCTATGAGTGAATTGTTGAGCTAAAAAGAGTTCTGCTTATTTATACCTGCTATTTTGACCATTACAGGTAACTACTAAAATTTACAGCTCATAGGTCATAGGCGTAATAATGCAGTTTATTTTCAGAAACGAGCCGTTCTAGGAGAGTGTTTGAGATTATAGAATATAAACATTGCTCCCGAATTTAACAGGTTAAATGGTGTAGGTGTTTATGATAGAAGAACTGCTTAACATCTTCGAATAAATTTTATTTCATCAAGTTTTCCAGCGGTTATACAATTACCATTTATTTTTTACAGTGATATAGAACAACAACGTGCCCGTGCGTGTCCATTTCAGAAAATTGATTTATTTTGTTTATTAATCTCGTGAGGTAAGAGTGAAATTGTAACGGCAAATTCAAAATGACACTAGTGACAGAAAAGTAGTGGTGAGTGGTGTGTAGTTCGCGAACGTACTAGTTCAGTCCAACAATTGTTATGAACTAAGTGAACTAGTTCATCATTCCACGAAAATCTCTATTCACTTCGAACGACTGATGACGTGACTTGATGATGCCGCAGGGGTATTATAGAAAAAAACTTGAAAAACGACAAAATGTCATCTTGCAGATTAGGTAGTTTTTAGTGAAATAGTTCGTTCCACGTGTGCTCGGTATAGTCTCTGTAGGCGTCATCAAAACCGTTCATCTATGGAAGAATGATTCAACGACATGCCACGCTCATACATGCATTACTGGTTGCAGAAAACCAAGTAGTGTTCATGAGGTACATAGAACAGGAGGAGGAGGAAGCGATCAGCATCGACCAGGAGCTGTTCAACGATTACAGATTCTCTGTGGATCAGCTCATTGAACTGGCCGGGCTTAGCTGTGCTACAGCCATTGCAAAGACATACTCAATGGAGAAAGTTGGAAACAAATCTATATTAGGTATACCTTCAATGCTATTTTGGTAATTTTCTAGCTTAGCTACACCAGCCTTTTTTATTTCTTCATCTGAATAGAATAGGCACTAGGTTTGGTTTGGAAAATATGGGTTAGCTGCAAAATAATAACGGTAATTCTCTAGCAACTAGCTACAACCATTTTTGATAACAAAATAATTTTGGAGCCATTTCTCTCATCTACACACCCAAAAACAGTTGCAGCTTACCATTATTTTTTATTAGAAGATACATTTTTATATTTAGGTTCTAATACAAAAATGATATACATTGAAATCTCCTTTGTACAGACACCAAATACAACAAAAATTGTGTTCTAATGAAAACTGAAATTAAGAAACTGGGACATTCAAAACGTAGATGTATATAAATGCCTTTAAAATAAACAAAAAATTTTAAACATCAGAAAAAAATGGTTTGACACCTTTAGATATATACAAAGTATGTACAGTAATGGACAAAAGTATAAAGACAAATATGAATATTTACCTAAATACCTTTAGAAAACGAATACATGCTTCATTGCGTTATTAGTAGAAAAACTGAATTCCTTGTTTTTACATTATCTGCAATGAACACAATACAAATCTGAATATAAGCACTTTTTTATGAGCTACAAAAATATGTAGACAAATTCTTTTCAACATTAGTTTCGTACAGTTTCATGTCACAAGAGGATTAGTTTGTGTTCACCAAGTATTCTGGAATAAGTTGAGTGATTTTAAGACCATGTCGCGTGGTCCAGAAATTTCTTTCGATGTGAAAACTAAAATCATTGAGTTATACAAAGATGGTCAATGTCAAGTCGACATTGCCAAAAATTTGAAGCTGAAGCGTAAGCAGTTTGGGCAATATTGAACAAATAGGTATCTTGGAAGCCTCTAAGAGAAGTGGTCGGCCTAGAAAACTAAATGCTAGATCAGTTAGATTAAAAGTAATTTTGTCCTAAGATCCGTTTAAAACCCCAAGACAAATAAAAGCCGAAATCGAGGCAAAAGGAATTGGCAGTGTTTCTACAAAATCTATGAGTAGATGATTAAATGATTTGAAGTTATTTGCACGTCGCCCGAGTAAGAAGCCGCTAATCTCGAGGAAAAACCGTAAGGACCGATTACAATTTGCATGGTTGCATCTTGATTGGAGCATCTGTGACTGGAAGAGGGTATGTTTCAGTGACAAATCCAAGTTCAATATGTTTGGATCAGATGGTGTACATTATGTTAGACGTCATAGTGGACAAGGATTGAACCCCAAGTGCACTTTGCCCACTGTCAAACATTGAGGCGGGTCTGTTATGGTTTGGGGGTGCTTTTCAGGGTTTGGGATGCGACCTTCACATAGAATAGATCCCATTATGGAAAAGTTTGTATACACAGACATACGAAAGCATGTCATGTTACCCTATATGGAAGACAATATGCCCTTAAGATCAATCTTCCAGCAAGATAATGACCCGATCACACTTCAAATCTCTCAAAGAAATTCTTTCTGGATGAAAAAATACCAGTTCTCAAATGGCCTTCACAGTCTGCCGATATAAACCCCATTGAAAATCTATGGGAATACTTAGATATGCAAATACGAGATAAAAATTATTCAAACAAAGATGAACTTTTTGCCGCTTTAGAGCAAAAGTGGAGACAGAATGATGATTCTTCTACATTCTATGCTGAGTCGATGCCAGGCGGTGATTGATAATAATGGTTATGCTACAAAATATTAACACAAACATGGTTGGTTTTCTATAATTCAATGAACTTTGCTTCTTTTTTTTTATAATTGTTTTGCCTTATCTATATATTTTTGTCCTTCATAGTTCCAGTTTTTTTCAATTAATTTTTTATTGAAGGAAGTCTAATGAACGTATTTATGTATAAGTGAGTATTATGCTATAACGAATTATATATACAGGTTGGTTTATTAATAAAACAAGTTAAATAAGAAATACAGCACAATTTTAATTTGTCTATATACTTTTGTCCATTACTGTATGTGTATTCAAAACCTTCAAGGTTGTTTTATATGCACAATGTGTGCATTCATGAATTCTAGAAGAAATGGACGCAATAAACTCAGGATGTTCCTTGATTATATGATTATTTAGTCTATGTTTAAATTTAAATTTCGTATTACAGTGAATACATATGCTGAATTTACATACAGACTCCGGATGTTTCAATGTGTGGCTTGGCGAATGATTCTTCATAGTCGTTTTATATTCACAATATTCACATTAAAAAATTCTAGAAGTAACAGATGCAATACAGTCAGGATGTTCCTTGATTATATGATTATCTAGCACCATTTTAGTTTTAAATTTCGCATTGCAGTGAATACATATGATTAATTTATAGTTACCTACTGACTCTGAATGTTTAAATAACATATGTCTAGCTAAACGAGACTTGATGGTTGTTGTGTAAGCGCAACGTGTGCAATGATGTAATTTACAAGACAAGGACGAAATAAAATCAGGGTGTTCCCTAATTATATGATCGTACAGTGTACATTTCCTTTTGAATTTCGCATTACAGTGAGTACATATGAATATGCCGAATTTATAGTTACTTGCTCTTGGCTGTCTTAGAATGTTTCAGCATATGTCTCCTATAATTACCGTTATTGGTTGATTTATACGCGCAATGCGAACATTTATGAGTTTTACTAGAAACGGACTCGACAAGATCAGAATGTTGTTTAATGAATTGATCATCTAGACTCCTTTTGGATCTGAACTTTGCATTACAGTGTATACACGTGTTATGTTTATAGCTAAGACCGTGTTCATTTAAATTTCTATGTTCTTTCATATGCCTAACCAGAATATACTTATATCTAGCAGAATAATCACAAATATGACAATAAACTAAATTTCTGCTCAATTTTTTACAGGCTACAGGCCGCTGTTTCTACACACTGTAACAAAAGAAACTATCATTATTTCAGACAATAATATTCAAGTTTTATGGAGTGACGGCGCTGGACCTAGAACTACGAGGGTGGTCCCAGAAGTACCCGGCCTGACCTAGAGATGGTGATAGTTGTTTGAAAAATATCATTGTCTTAGAAAGAAAGCATAGGCGTCAAGTTTGAAGACGCCACGTTGTTTAGTATTTGTTCTAATTATAAACAATAAATATTATAAAAAGGGTATCGAACTTATTGAACATCGCTGGGAAAATTCTATAGAGCTCAACGGAGATTGTGTTGAAAAATAAATACATTTTTTTACAAAATTTTTGTGTTTTCTTCGTCGGGTCGGGTACTTCTGGGACCACCCTCGTACACTCTATTTTCCAGTCGGAAATCTTTGCGATTCTGGCTTGTGTATCTCGCATTCTGGAGGAGGCCGGGCTTAGGAGAAGAATAACAATCTTATCCGACAGCCAGGCTGCTATGAAGGCACTAAGTGCCTTGTATTGCAATGCAGGGAGGCTCTGGATCGTCTCGCAGCGAGGCATCCGGTATCGTTAATGTGGGTACCGGGGCACGCTGGGATAAGGGGCAATGAGACGGCGGACAATCTGGCGAAGACAGAATCAGACAGCAAGCTCGTTATTCCTGAGCCAGCTTTAGGAGTGCCCGCGCAAAGAGTTAGAAGGAAAATGGAGACGTGGATTGCAAGACAACACTCTCAGAAATGGAGACGTATCTCCAGACATCTCCGTTAGGCACGGGAACTCAGTGTAGGGCTCCGTATGGTGGCCAGAATGCCTCTAATTTCACGATTCACTCATTCATTTATGGAGTTGAAATTAGAAATATTAACAGAAATAATGTTGTGGAAACAAAAAAAAATTGGTCATACCAAAACAAAAACAGTTTTCTTATGTAACATGGCTTTCCACTAAATTGGTTGAAATTTTGTAGTGGTGATTTTCAACATGGCGAACAAAAGTTCCAATGAGATTCTCAGTAATCCCTGCCAACTTATTTATCTGAGTCTATACTTTTTTGAGAAAAAGCAGTGTTACTGTTACAGTAAGCGCAGATCGGTATTGTGTGATGCTAGAGACCTTTCTGCTTTCTGTGGCCCAGAGTGGCTGCTCTTGTCGATGAGCATGGACCAGAACATGTACGGTTCCAACAAGTCCATACAGCACGTCATTCAATGACACTTTTACGAGAAACGTTTCCTGGACACGCTGTTTCTTTGCGCGGCGACATCGGGTGACCTCCGTACTCACCGGATTTGACCCCATGTGATTTTTTTCTTTGGGGCTGCGTGAAGGCAGAAGTGTACCGACATCGCCCCAAAGTCTAGAAAATTGTAGTTTATAAGTTTATATCCAAACGTTTTCTCTGTTAGCACAATGAAATAAAGATCATCATCGCTCGGGTTACCTATCCTATTTTCTGCTGGAATCCACTTTCCTTCTTTTTGCGGATTTTGTCCCTTATTTTCCTATTTTATATATATATATATATATATATATATATATAAAGTGACATATAAATCCGAACACCCAGTTTAAATGGTTTTATTTTAATAAAATTTTGTATAAGTACTTAATGAAGCATAAGTAAATAATAAAAATTTCAAAATGATTGCACTGCTTTAAAGCCCTTTGACCTTTAATAATGTGTGGATGCACCCTGATGTGCTACGCATTCTCCAACGCGCCTAGGCATGCTTCTAATCAGGTGGTCAATGTCTTCCTGTGGTATCTCATTCCAGGCAACCACCAACTCCTCTCGAAGTGCTTCTAGAGTCTGAGGAGGACGTTGCAAATTGAGCAATCTCCTACCCATCATATCCCACACGTGCTCAATTGGGGATAAGTCGGGAGATCTTTGTGGCCATGGTAACAATGTGATATGTTGAAAGAAGTCTATTGTGAATCTTGCAACATGTGGTCGGGCATTATCTTGTTGGAAAGTTGGATCTGCCAGGGTGTCAAGATAGGGTAAAAGATGGGGTTCTAGAACTTCGTGGATATAACGCTGCGCGTTCATGTTACCTCTGATGAAGATTAAAGGTGACCTGGAACCATAAGCTATAGCACCCCAAACCATAACTCCAACAGTGTGATGAACATGTCTTTCAACAAAAAACTGTGGATTCCTCCTTTCACCACGTCGCCTTCTAACCCTGGCACGACCATCGTGCATGCCTAAACAAAATCGAGACTCGTCACTAAAGACAATACTGTTCCATTCCTGATCCCAGAGTGACCGTTGTCTGCACCACTCAAGGCGATTACGTCGGTGTTCTCGAGTTAAAGGGAGGACCCAGTGTGACCGGTATGAAAACAAGCCAAAACTTCTCATTCGTCGGTAAACACTTCGCATGCCAATAGGTCTTCCGTGTTCTGCAAACCATTCATTTGCAATGGACCTGGTAGTGGAGAAACCGTCCCTTAAAGCCAATAATCTTAGACGGCGAGCTTCACGGTCTGTTGTTCTACGGCGGCGTCCAGTGCCTCTTGCTCTTTGCGTACGGCCTTCTCGAAGCCATGCCTGACAACACCTAACTACAGTGTCTACACTTCTTTGCACTCTAACTGCAATTGCCCGAAAAGAAAGTCCTGCTTCCCGAAGTCCCACTATACGGCCCCTATCAAACTCACTAAGTTGACGAAATCGTACAGGTCTCCGTACTCTAGGCATCGTAACCGATCGTAAAGGATGTCAAGAACCAAAATCCGCCAACGTTGATTCTTTACTGCGGCTGAAATATTCATTTTTAGAGCGTTAGTGAATTAAAAAAAAGCAGTATAAAAACCGGAATGTCCAACTGATCAGGCTGACAATTTTTTCACTTGTTATTTACAGTAAGATAAATACATTCACCAACTTTTATTAAAATAAAACCATTTAAACTGGGTGTTCGGATGTATATGTCACTTAGTATATTACAAATGTCGTTAATGTATAAAATAAATAGTTGTGGTAGTGGACCTAATTTACTACCTTGTGGTATATCAACAGAAATATGTTTTGAACTGGATAGTGTAGATCCAATTTTGGTTTTTAAATAGTTTTGTAGAATTGTGAATACAGATACTTTAAATCTGTAGTGATGCATTTTTGTAAGTAATTTATTCCTGTCAGTAGTCTCAAACACTCTTTTGAAGTCCAAAAATGATCTGTTCGTAAATAATTTCTTCAAAGACTTTTTCAACATCTGGCAGAACATTTATTGGCCGCATATTAGTGTACAACTCAGAATTCTCAACTTTAGAAACAGGAGTTATGGTAGAACACTTGAAATCCGACATATTTTAAACAGTAATTTATCAGGATTAATATTCTTGCTCCAATAGTATCAAAACATTCATTAAGCACACTATTACACAAAATCTCACTCTTATTTTGGTTTGATTTAAGTTTTGATGTAATCTTCTTGAGATAATTAATGTTTATTGTTCTAAACTCACTGAATGATGCATTATAATGTCGCCTAATCATCTTTAGAAAAAGTTTTGTATGAGTTGAAATTCGGATGTTATATAAAATGCTTTAATAGGTCTAGTTGAACTAATTTTCCACTCTATTAGCTTTAGGAAGAAACTATTTTTTTATACATTATGAGTTTTTCATTTTACTGGATGCATCACGGAACACTCTTTACATTATTTCTCACTTACTACTCCAGGACAGAAGAGCTGCAAGAAAGTGATGTGGGCACTGGCGCCGGGTTGTTTGAGATTAAAAAATTGGGTGATGAATATTTCTGCTTCATCACTGAATGTAAGAATCCTAAGGTGAGAATTATGTGTTACTGTCAAAATTTTATCATGTAGTTAAAATCGAAAGCAAGGACTGTAGCATTCAAAAACATGTTTTTTTTATGTGGGGCCATTCAAGTATTACGTAAGCAGATTTATTAAAATTATTTACCCCCCATCCCCCTGGTCAGCAAAAATAAGCAAAGCTCTTACCCCCTCCCCCCATATATATATAATTTATATAAATATAATTTGAAAAAACAAGAAAATAGATTTAGGATAGAGATTACATTTTACTGATACGGTATTCAACATAGAGTAAAGGACAAAAATATTATATCTTACTAACATAACTAACTTATTTTAAATTTTTGGTACATATATTAAATTCAAATTAAGTCTTCAGTCCATGAAACCCGAATCCATAATTTTAAGTTTTCGATGACATTGGATTTTTTCGATTGCTGCTCAGTGTTGTGAGTTTGCTCGCATTCATCGGATTTTTAAATGTCTACGTCGTTCTCATCGAGCCATTCAACATCATGGTGCTCTAAATTTTCAATAATGCACATAGGTCATTAGCACGACGAGCACCGACTCTTACAGGTCTAACTTTCGTATCAGTGTGCGTGTTTACTTTTTTATGGATATTTTCGATATGACGATTTAGTGACTTGACGGAAGCATGATAAAGACCACACGTTTCGCATGTTCGACTTGATACCCTCAATTTTACCGTCGGACAAAAATAATCGTAGGGCATTTGCAGGAAATCTTTGAGTGAAGCACTTAAGCGTAGAGCTAAATTGACTCGAAGATTAAGAAATTGCCCTCCTTCATCCAAAACCAAGTCATCAACTGTTTGTTTTACTTATACACGTGGTGGAAGAAACCTATTGCCTAGTAATCTAAATAGGCCACTTCTTGGACGACAGCATTCTGTATTTCTACATTTTACAATTTGAAGCAACTATTGGCTCTCACGCACATGTTCTGAATACCATTTAATGTCTGGAAAATCAGGAAGATCTTGTTCACCTGCCCCAACATATTTTGCATTAACATTATAGCCATCAATTTCCATTGAACTCCATACTTCAGCTAATACATTTCTTGCAAATTCGAAATTAGATCTTTCTAAATGTTCATCAGTTGTAACGCCATGTTCATCCAAATGAGACCCAAAATGGTCATGAGGCAATATTAAACCAGCCAGTTCCCGACTAAGAGGAGCCATTCTGCGCTCTACTCTGTTATACGCACTTCTTCCAGGAGTATTGGTAGCTAAAAACATTGCATCGAGGTCATGTCGCTTAAAGTGTTGTATAGCAAACCCTATGACTTTTTGATAACGTGGATTTTCATCTGGCTCTCCATCAACCGTCATGATTACCACTGGTTTTACTAGTCCATGGTCAGTTTTAGCAGTAGATGAACTATGCTTTCCACTTCGAATAGCGATGTATGTTGGTCCTGAATATCAAACAGCTTGCGGTTGTCCTAGCATTTTGGAAGTGATTTTGATACCAGCATAAACATATGGTATTAATTTATGACACTCAGCAATTACCCAATCGTGATCAGGCAATTTGATTCTATATTCCATGTGCATTAGAAGAGGTGCTGTTTATCAACTTCAGCACGGCTTGGCATAGTATCTCTGGCAGAATACAAAGCATTCAGATTTTTTTCGGGTAGAGCAATCTTATTTTTCATAGCTTCCTGAGAAGGTTTTGCTCTCTGTTTATCTGTATTTTCATTAATTTCACACTGCTGTTGTGATTCATTACCGGGTTTTATTTTATCTTCTTCCTCTTTTTTAATATTTGAAGCTGAAAATAAAAACGTTCTATGGCTTCTGCTAAAGATTCTCTTATTAAGCTACATAAATACAAAGTATGGCAATATATATGGTAAATACAAAACCCTATGGCTTTAAATCTAATATGTTTCGAGCAATTCGTTCCAGTCACAAAATACAGGGTGTTAGTTTTCTGTATATATGTATAAAACTAACATCCTGTACTTTGTGACCAATTGACGGAATCAATCATAAGAAATGAATCTATAATGTAATGAATATTACCTCTATTCTTTGAGCTAGGCCATAATATTTTCTAATCAGTAAAGAGAAACTTTTTGGCGATTTCTAATATTTCTAGTACTCATAGGTACCTAAAATGATTTTGTCACTCACCTTAGAAAAAAAATTTAGTAGTTTGGATTTATTCTTAGTCGCCGCTTGCAATTCTTCTTCGATTCTCTTAGATATAATAATATCTAGTTCCTTGTCGGATTTTGCTTGTAATTTCGCCACACTTCGTTAACTAACTTTTGTACATTTTGTACTTTCGTACTTGTATGAGATTTTTTAAAACTTTCAAACAATTTTTGGTATAACTTGGATTTGTCTATGTGAAACGACATCTTATTTAAACATAAAACTTTGGCTAATGGAATCAATGGTAACACAAATGTTAACTTGCTTTACTATGCTTACAATGCGTCTACTCGCTATAGTATCCAAACGAAACAATACACTGATAGAGGAAATTTAGAAAAGTGAACACCGCGCGGTAATTCCCCTATTCACTTATCTATAAATATCTTAAGCTCACGACACAAATTGATCTGCATTTTGAAATATCTAGGAACAAAAAAGGATAGCATCGGCTATACTCGGGTACCAAAACGGTAGATAATATAACACTTCGTACGCCACTGCTAAAGTGTCATGTCTTTGTATCGGCGAAGTCAATAGATGCATGTCGCGTAGCAGTGGCGTACGATGTGGTATATCACCCTCTTCCCTTTTGGTACCAGAGTATAGTTCTCAATACACTGGGCTCGATCAAGTTAAAATAAAAAGCAGAATAGTGTAGGATTCGTGACAGTATCATGATACAATTCATTTGAATATACGGTATATGGACAAACGTCCAGGCCGCAAATAGATTTGCATTATTCAAATGGTGCCTCTCCAACGAACAAGAATTATCTTGGATTCTCACATATCTACGACTCAGCAAAATCTTACTATGAAAAAGATTTTACAATATTGTTGGCTGTTAAGTAGGCTGACTCCGCACTTCTCACGCAACGCCGTTATGAGTTCATAGAGGATTATGTCGAGCACAACTAGACCCTCTGAGAAAAAAGTCAGTCAAACAATCCAATCACTTAGTCCAGAGTCTATAACGATCTACATTCTGTTAATTGGAGCTTCATCTACACACTACCAGATGTAGACTCTATGGTGGATCATCTTGAAGTAAATCTTAAAACTCTCTTTAATCGCCACGCACCTTATCGTCAAGTGAGGGTTAGTAAGCCGCCTGCTCCTTGGCGTACATATAATTTAAAAATAATGATGTCACTTAGAGATAAAGCTTTTAAAAAATATAAATGTATTAAAAGTACAGCGGCTTACAACTACTATAAGGAGTTAAGGAATTATGTTACTGGTGCGATCAGAAGAGAGAAAGCCTGCGTATTTGAGTTACACCCTCACCAAAAGAAATCAAAAATCAACATGGAACTCACTTAGATCTTTGGAGATTCTGCGCGAAAAAAAGTTATCTGAACTACCACCCAAGTTAAAGAATAGCAACACTGTGAACGCATATTTTAATAGCGCCCCAAATCTGGCTAAAAGTCAATTTCAAATTGATATGCTTAGAAAATACGATACCCACGTAATGCAAGCTCATGAAGATTCTTTTAGATTCACAACAGTTAGTTTCCACGTTGTGTTTAAATTTCTTAATAAAATTAAAAGCAATGCTGTAGGCTCGGATAATATTTCGTTACGTATGTTACTATTAGTTTTCTCCGATTTGATAGAGTATATCACGTTTATTTTAAATTTCTCAATCACATCATGCTTTGGTGAGGCCAATACCTAAATGTAACTCACCTGATGAGCTCTCTGACCTAAGACCGATTAGTATTCTGGAAGACCAAATGCTTACCTATGCTATTCAAAATAATATTATTACCAGCTTTCAGTCAGGTTTTCGTCCTCATCATAGCACCGCACCTCCACGGCTTTAATGAAGATTACGGATGATCTTATTAGAGCAACTGATCAAGGTAATTGCACTTGTCTTGTGTTACTCGACTTCAGCAAAGCTTTCGACACCTTAGACCACGACACGCTTCTCACAAAATTGATATACTTATAACTCGGTTCTACTTCTTGAGAGCTACTTAAAAAATCGCACTCAGAGTACAGTTATAGATGATAATTACTCTTCCTCGTTGAATAAGGTTTTCGGTGTTCCACAAGGTTCGGTCTTGGGTCCACTCCTTTTCAGCTTATACACAAGTGACTTTCATGATTTTGTTAATTTTTCTCAGTTACATCATTATGCCGACGATACCCAGATATATATATATATATATATATATATCGTTCTCCGCATCCAAAGCTGTTACTGCACAAATTGAACTGAATAAAGATTTAAAATCTCTTTATAACATATCTATAGCACATAATTTACAGCTAAATCCGAAGAAATCACAAGTCATGATTTTTGGCAATAAAAATAAAAGACCTAATCTGCATGGCACATTTTCAGTTACTATGCTCTCCTGCTGGAGTATATTATCAAAATTCATGAAGGTCAAACTATGTGAAACTTTGATTTTGTCTAAACTGGCTTACTGTGACTGCATATATGGACCTGCCCTTTTGCAAACAGATATTCTACGCATTCAGCGAATTCAAAATTCTTGCATCAGGTTTGCATATGGTATCCGAAAGTATGACCACATCAGTGAGAGCCTTATGGATTCTGGTTGGCTTACCATGATTAACATAAGAAAACTTCATTTTCTCACATCAGTACACAAGATCGTTACTACTGGAACACCTACTTATCTATACAATAAACTTACCACACTGCCTGATAATAAAGTAACTCGCAATAAACATCTTTTGGTTATTCCTAAACATTCAACAGCTCTGTTTAAGCGCAGCTTTTCATACAATGCTGCGAAACTGTATAACAGCTTGGCAGTAGATCTCAAGAATCTGAGCCTCCGCAATTTTAAAAAAAGATTGAAAGCTGATCTCCTGCATGACCAAGGGCCTAAAGTATAAGCAAACGTCGCTACGTTTTAAAGGATAATGTCCCAGTATGTTTCTTTTTAAGTCGCCTTGTTCTTTTTTGCATGAATTGTGCTCTCATAAAAACTGTATTGGCCATGCTCTCGTATGTTCTGTTTTGTATTGCATATTATCTTTTTTATATATATATATATATATATATATATATATATATATATATATATATATATATATTGTATGAGTGTTATTTTTTTGTGGGTTTAGTTGAAAAGCAGCTTAGGCTGAACTACGCCTTTCATCATTTTATCTTTAATTTTTTTTTAACCTCAAGTTATTTATAATGATGAATAAAGACCATTTATTATTATTATTATTATTATTATAAACTTGTCAGGAAAAACGGATGTATTCTGGATCAAATTATACTCGAAGTGGTCTTGCTAGTACTCCTATTCAGTCTTGAAGAAAGAAAGATGGAATTTGATTCGGCCCAGAAATAAACTTGTTATTTAATTTTCGTCCAACTTTTAGAACTTCGCCCTCGGTTATTGCTACGCACTACGCAGGTAATATCCAACAGATCGCATTACTGATATTTTTAGAATCATTGAACGTTTCATTTCCATCAGTCACTTGTCTAGGTATCCTAGAAGTATTATTTTTTTGATGCATAAATTCAAAAATAATTTCGGTTCATGTTTTAACTTTTTTTATTTTCTGCTTAACAGTTACTCTTAGCATGCAAAAATCTTCATAAACATCAGCATTGAGCGTAACTTTAAATTTCTTATGCAATCCAACTTTTTCCTTACCTAGAATAATTCTATACCTAATTTTTTTATAGACTGGCACATGTATATCAAGTAACTCGTAGATATTACCATAGAATCTGTCAACTGCTTGGTTACTATAGCCAATATTTTCCAAAAATGACCAATCAATAGACAGCAAATCCTAATACAAAGCTTTTTTGAAGTTGTATTTTTTGTGTTCAATAGCTGAATTCACAGATTAATGTTTGGGAAAAATCCTCTTAAGCGTTACAGATAAGTCCGGATGATGATGATCTTCATTAACTTAAGGAAAGCAGTCTTTCACAAAAGTACAGTCAATATTACTTATGACTAAATCTAGCATCTTGTTATGACTATTACTGATGTACATGTCATTATAACAACCGAAAACAACTCTCATTTTCGAAAATATAATATAAAGTAAAATGTCTTAAGAATTTTATCAAAATGTGATAATTTACAATGGTTTTGTGACTCTTGCAAGGTTAAAGTGGAAAAGCCGGTCTCCAATCAGATCTGTGGCAAATTGACTACATTTGAATCATCTGAGTTAGCTATCTGCAAGAAAGAAATCGAGTGTTTGCAAAGAGAAAAAGGTCTGATGCAAAAACTAGTAAATGAATTGGAATATTCAAACACACTGTTAAAATCAAAATTATCCGATAATGATAATTTTCCTGCTGGTAGAAATACTGTAACCTATGAAGGTGGACCACTTTTTGTGCCCAAGGATGTAAATACATCTAGCTACAGCGATATACTAAAAAAACGTGTAAACAATATTGATTCATCTGTATTACTGGTAAAATCAGCAAACAACAAGCAGAACACCGATGTAGTCAAATGCATTAGGGATGCAGTCAATCCAGTCGAACTAAACGTTCATATAACTGGTACAAAAAAAACTAAAGATGGTGCAGCAGTATATTGCAACAGCTCGCAGGACCTGCAGAAGCTGAAGGAAGCTCTTAGAAACAAGCTTGGAAATGGGTATCACATTGGGGAATCCAAGAAGTTTAATCCTCGTATTATAATTAGAAATGTTTCTTCTAATGATGATTTGGGCGATAATGATAGCATTGTTCAAAACATATTGTCTTTAAACAACTTGAACGATGAAGATTCTTCAACCTCGATGAAAGTAGTCACAAAGTTAAAGCTGAGGGATTCAAAAAATATGCACCTAGTTCTAGAAGTGTCTCCAGCTATTAGAAAACTTCTACTAGCAAAAGGTTTCGTCTACGTAGGATGGAAGAGGCGCAGCGTAGTTGATCACCTCAATATTATGCAGTGCCGAAAATGCTGTTCATTTGGTCACCTTGAGAAGAACTGTGCATCTAATGTATCTACGTGTCTTAAGTGTTCTAGTGGCCATTCTTATAAAAATTGTGACAGTGATTCTGTGAAATGTGCAAACTGTGTACAGTATAACCGTAAATATCGTACAAAAATAAATGTTGAGCATGCTGCATCGGATAAAACATGTATGCTTTTTGAGAACCATGTTCTCAGTCTTGAAGCTAGAATAGATTATGGATAAGTTAGGATCAATGAAGCTTGGTCATCTGAACGTGCGATCTCTCATGTCCGACTTTGCTGCAATTACTGACCTGATTCAGACTGAGCGGTTCGGTATTTTCGCTGTAAGTGAAACATGGTTGAGCCAAGACATTACCAATGATGCGGTGAGTATCAATAATTACAATCTGTTCCGTAGTGACAGGGGATCCCGCGGTGGCGGAGTAGGAGTTTACATATCCACTGACCTTCAGGTCGAAATTATTAACTTTGATAACAGCTTTGGAAATTGCTTGGAACAACTGTGGGTCAGCATAAAAATAAACAGATACCTCTTGCTTTTGGGTGTGTTGTATAGACCACCCTCACAAAACCTCAATGATTGCATCAGCGCTCTAGATCTCATGTTACCGTTAATGTCAAACAATTTTGATAACATTGTTTGTAGGAGATCTGAATGTTGATATTTTGAGCGGCAATAACGTCCTTTCTCCATGCTTTCAAATGGTGGGTTTTTCTCAAATTGTCAGTGATCCTACAAGAGTGACAAGTAACACAGCATCCTTATTAGATCCAGTTTTTACTAATAAACCAGACATTATTTCCGACTGTTTGGTTCTTGATTCTAACGGCATATCTGACCACAAAATGGTATCGTGCACTCTATCCATTCCTGATTTGAAAAATAAACAACGGTTTGTAACTGTAAGGAACTTCAAGTGCTTCAACGAAGAATATTTTCCAAGTGACTTAGCTTCTGCAAATTTAGACGACTTATTTTTTATGAACCATATAGATGCTAAAGTTGAGTTCCTAACAAATACACTGATGAGAGTTTATGATAAACATGCTCCTGTAACTACTTTTAGAGTAAACAAACCACCTGCTCCATGGCTATCTCCCCGCCTACGTGACGTTCTTAAAGAAAGAGATATTGCCCATACTACATATAAAACAAATAAAACTGTAGAAAACCTAAATATTTATAAGCAAAAAAGAAATCACGCGCTTACTCAGGTGAGGAAAGAGAAAAGAGCATATCTACAATTTTTATCTGAACAGAATGACGAAAAAAAGGTATGGATTGGCTTAAACCACCTTAATATACATTCTCGGACAAAAACCCCTCTTCCAGATAATCTATCTGATCCAAATGAAATCAATGACTATTTTATGTCAGTTTACAGTACAAATAATGCCAAGGAAGAATTATGTCACCTATACAAAAATCGTCACTTCTTTCCACCTGATTCTTTTTCATTTAGAATTATTGATTCTTCAGAAATTCTACAAACTATTAAATCTCTTAAATCAGATGCCAAAGGAATAGATGGTCTTACGCTAACTATGGTAAAGGTAAGCCTACCCGTTATATTTTTCCAGTTAGTTCACATTATCAATCTATGTCTTGAAACCGGTTACTTCCCTAAAATTTGGAAGCAAGCACTGATAATACCTATAGGAAAAACTTTGAAACCCGGTCTCCTATCAGATCTTCAACCAATCAGTTTACTACCTATTTTGTCAAAAATCCTTGAAAAGATTGTACAACTTCAACTTACATCATACATTGAAGTACATCAGATAATCCCACCTAATCAATCGGGTTTTAGAAAACATTATAATACAACATCGGCTTTAATAAACATATGCGACAACATCTTTCGTGTTCTGGACAAAAAAATGGGTTTAGCTTTAATATCAGTCGACTACTCTAAAGCCTTCGATAAGATAGATCATAAACATTTATGTGCTAAGATACGTTCTGTTGGTTGTGATGAGGTTGTAATCAAATTTTTTGAAAGCTCTCTTAAAAACAGGACTCAATGTGTTTCAGTGAAGGGTATTACATCTGATGTCACTCGCATACCTTCAGGAGTGCCTCAGGGTTCCATTTTGGGACCTCTTTTGTTTTTAATATATACATTTGACTTATCTAGATCAGTTTACAACTCTGATATTCAATCGTTCGCTGATGACACCCAGCTCTCGCATTGTTTCGGTATAGAAGATATACAGAGCACTGTCCAAGTATTACAAGCAGATATTGATAGGCTATGCAAATATTCAGCAGATCACAACCTCAGCATAAACCCGGAAAAATATAAGATTTTATTGTTTTGTTCAGACAGCAGAAGGAACGACGTTGTTTCGCTCTTAAATGTGAACATACACAATAAGCAGCTCAAGCTCACCAATAGCACAAAAATATTGGGTGTAGAAATTGATACAAAATTAAGATTTACCGAGCATGTAAAAAATCTGACACAAAAAACCTATGCACGTTTACGCAGTCTTTATTCAAACAGATATCTGCTAAACTTCAAAATGAGGAAAAAACTTTGCGAAACCTTCGTTGTGTCTGTCTTGAACTACTGCAGTATTCTATATTTTCCCTGTTTGGATCAGATCACTAAACACAGAATCCAATTGATTCAAAACAGCTGTGTTCGTTTTATATTCGGCATGAGAAAGTTCGACCATGTCTCTCACAAATATGCAGAGTTGAGATGGCTAAAGTTTGACCAGTTGGTCAAGTTACATTTTTCCACATTTATCCATAAAATTTTAATTAATTCTAAGCCAGAATACCTATGTGAAAAAATTATTTTTAATAACACCATTCACAATAGAGCTATTAGAGACAGGCACGTTATCAGAATTCCGAAGCATACAACATCTCTGTTCCAACGAAGTTTCTCATATAACGTTGCAGCAATATATAATTCTTTGGACAGTAAATTTAAGACTATGAGTTTACCATGTTTCCGCTACAATGTTAAGTTGAATTATTTGAACGATCAACTTTTCCCTCAATATTCATAGACCTTTTCAGAGTAGCAGTATGTGCACACACAATATCTCATTTTCCACTTCTCATATGGGTTATAAGTGAATTTTTATATATATTTGCATTTTTTTTTTCTGTTAACTGTTAAGAACATAATATTTAACTTTAGTGGTTAAGTGTTAGAGTAGCATATTGCTAAACTTCGCCACTATAGTTACACTTTATATATACACATGTATTGTATATATTATTTAATAAAGACGTTTATTATTATTATTATTATTATTATTTAACGCATTTGATTAATTCTTGTTTGGAGCTCCACTATTTTCCCTCTGCATGGAAGCAAGCAGTAATTGTTCCCTTGGCAAAAACTAATAACTCTTCGGCTTATTCCGACCTGCGCCCAATAAGTTTACTTCCGATTCTATCAAAAATACTGGAAAGGATAGTACATGATCAATTGAAAGAGTACTGCTCTGAGAATAACATAATTCCAAAAAACCAGTCTGGCTTCAAAGTAGGGAATAGCACCACCACTGCCCTGCTTAAGGTGACTGATGATATTGTTGAGGCTTTGGATCGGGGTCAAGCAGCGGCTCTTGTACTGCTTGAATTCTCCAAGGCTTTTGACACTATCAATCATTCACTTTTGATCTCAAAATGCAAATATATTGGATTTTCTCAAGCATCTATCAAGTTCATTACTAGTTATCTCATGAATCGTATGCAAAGGGTACATTTGGACAACTCATATTCGACATATAAGGATGTGATATCAGGGGTCCCTCAAGGCTCTGTTTTAGGACCGCTATTGTTCTCCATTTAGATATCAGACATGTGTAAACTGATACGCTCCTCTGAAGTGATGATTTTTGCGGATGATACACAAATATGTAAAACTTTTGATCCAGATGACTGTGTAGCAGCTGTTGACGAGTTGAATTGTGACTTAGCCACTATTGTTAGTTTTTCCAAGCATAGCTCCTTAACGATAAATGCCTCTAAATCTAAAGCTGTTCTCTTTGCACCAAAAAACAAAATCATTTATATCAGAAATAACACGACAGTACGGATTAATGACACTTCTTTAGTTTATGAGGATCTTGCAAAAAATTTGGGTGTCTTACTTGACAAGGATTTACGTTTTCGTGAGCATATATCTAAATCAGTAAGCAACTGCTTTGTTGTACTAAAAACATTGTTTGTTAATAGGCATTTCATGAATTTCAAATTGAAAAAACATCTTTGTGAAAGCCTAGTTCTCTCAAAAATCAACTACTGCCTTATAGTTTTCTATCCTTACTTAAATCAATTCTCAATTCGCAGACTTCAACTGATTCAAAATTCGTGCTGTCGCTTCATCTACGGTTTAAGAAAATATGACCATGTTTCACACTGTATTCGTGGTTTAAAATGGTTAGATATTAATAGCTCTTACGAGTATTTTATCTTGAAGTTCATTCATAATATGATTATCACGGGAACTCCCGAATACCTCTTCAAAAAAATTGTTTTCAGGCAATCTGTTAGAGATCGCATGCTGAGGTATGGCGAATTATTAGATATTCCACGGCACCGTACGGCTTTATTTACTCGCTCTTTTAGGTATAATTGTGTCAAACTGTATAACGTGCTACCTGATGCATTCAAAAATTCATCTCAAACTAAATTTAAAGTTTGTGTCAAGCAGCATTTGCTATCAAAAGTGACTCGTAGTAGTAATTAAGTAGTAGTTTGTAGTTTAGATTAGTAACCGCCAGAAAAATTTTATTTGACGTGTTGCTGAATCTGTTTATATTTTCTATATTATGTCTTGCAATATTTTCGTTTTCCTTTGGTTAGCCACTGTATATATACATGTTAATTACATGTATTTACATTGGTTCACAACCATGAAAATAATAGGGTTAAGTGGAAGAGTATCTATTTAGCTAAACTTCGCCCGATACTATGTAACTTTATAAATAAAGACGATTTATTATTATTATTATTGGCGAGAAAATATTAATCGCGAATAACTTCGAAAATGAGATATCATGTCTTTAGATGTTGTATGATATCTACATCATACATCATATATGTGTTTACAAATTAATTATTTCTTGCTATTAAAATCATATTTATCTAATAGACAACCGTTTGTATATGATATAACAAAGATTACTGTTTTCGACCCGTCAAACCACTCAAATGATCTTTGACATGCAATTAGGTCGCACTCTCCAGAGATCGGTTTGACTCAAACACTGGTTCAGTTATAACTCAACGACCTCATCTCCTGTGTATCAATGCGATCCACAGCTTTGCGGCGGTCGTTACCTTGAATGTAGGTATTCAGAGTGCCAAGCCATTCTCTGCCGATGAGCTGGAGTGAAGACGAACAGCGTCTTCGTCTCAGACGAGTAATCTGGAGGCAATCACTGCATGGGAACTCCACAATCTGATACAGTTTAATGCTTCCAAAACACAGTACTGTGTCTTGACAAAAATCTCATGCACAGATACGACCTAATTAGTGTCAAATATTATTTGAGTGCTTTAATAGGCGCAATAAAGAATTTTAAGGAACGAGATATTACTCAGTTTTATTCATGACCTTTGGTTTTTGATATCTCTAAGACTGCTACTTAAAAAAATTATCCCATCTAGACATCATAATCTACAACATACTATAAATTCAGCCAACTCCACTGTCACGTTTTTGTGGTCCTCTTTCTAGATCGCAACGTTGTCAGTTGAGCGGGGACTATGAACTAATAATTGTATAGGCCACTTGACTTAATTGACCCATCTAATTTTTTTTTTATGCATGTTCGTAACTATGTTCTCAAAGGGGTTGAATTGTGGCGAACGTAATTCTGTATGAACAGATGTCAGTTTCCCACACTTTTTCGATATTTTTTTGGTTTCATTTCTGGGTGTAGTAGTAAGAATTTTGACCTTACCTATTCATACATTTCGAAATCGGGCATCTACACTTATTAGAATCAGATAACCTATTCATTCATTTTTTTATAATGCGTTTAGCCACCGCGACTATACCTAATAAATAAAATAAAAATATCTCTACAGGAGAAACACAATCAAGATGTACCGGCTCTCCATACTCTGCATCTTCACAATAGCTATATCCTGGGCTCAACAGCCTCTTGAACCACCCATCACAAGCTACGACTACATCGTGAAATTCACTATCAACATGGACGAAAACAAAGTTCCATATTACATCGTAAATGGAATTTACAACCGATTTGAAGGAAACGTAACTGTCGATGACGTCATACAGCTGTACAGGATTAGGCAGTTGTCTCTGAACCAAGCAAAGCTGGTGCTGAATTCGATGGATGTTCCGACTGACACGGTGTTTTCAGGGGATACGTTCGAAACTGTTTTGAAAGACTTGAGGTTGGACTTTACTACGTTCTACAGCAATGTCTTTTTGCTTTCGTTTGGTACTTCTGGTGAACCGTTAAGGAAATTCTTGGAAACTTTAGGTGGGTAACAATTATTTCTCACAAGGGCTGACAACACACTATACCGCCCACTAACAATGCATGCACCGCAGGGGTGTTACGTAACTTGAAGAGTGACATTATACAGGGTGTTTCAGTTTATTGTTGCATAACTTTAAGATTCGATAGAACTTTTAAAATTAATGCATAAAGTCTATATAAACATGGGTCGAAAAATGCGTGGCTTCCGAAATTTAGGGTGTTTAAATTTACTTTCTAAAATAGTTTTTTTTAAATATTTCGAACAATATTTGATGTATAACAGTGAAAATTGGTATGCAAGGGTTTTTTGGTACGACAAAACGAACCATGGCATAGTTTTACTGTAGCCGCTAGAGGGCGCTCTCTACTGTACCTGTAGTGTATTAAAATGACCGAACATTTTTTCTTAGTGCAATTTTTTGCTTTTTGAATAAAAAAACTGATTTTTCGCACTTTTCAACATAAGAAAGGTTTCTTGTGAATTTTCGTTATAGTTAGCCGTTTTTGAGATATTTTGTTTTTTAAGGTTCGATGCATTTTTAATTGTTTATGATAAAATAACGTTAAAAAGTCAGTATCTCGATAATTTTTAGAAGTAGGCTGTGCCTGCAAATATTTTTGAAATTGAAAGCAGAATAAGGTTAAACGTCAATTAGTTGACAGTTAGTTTTGTTGTCTGTTGAAACCTGAAACGTTTTTTTGCAATTGTGAATGCACGAAATTTAGTTTCTTTTAGCTGTTTTCTTTTTGTAAGATTTATAAAAATGCCATTTTTATTCGCCAATCAAGAGTTAGCGGATATTCATTTTGTGTATGGCTTTGTAAATGGAAACGCAGCAGAAGCAGCCAGAGAATACGCACGAAGATTTCCAAACAGACGACATCCAACTCGCTCAGTATTTGTAAGAGTGCATCGCCAAATAATTGAAAATGGTTTTGGAAATCTCCAAAGGGATTAAAACATAAATGTTCGTCAGCCCAGATTTACCCGTACGATTCTGCGTGAGTTTGCTAGAGATCCGACCACAAGTGTTGGGAGAGTTTCTGGTGCCTTGGGAATTTCAGCAAGCCATGTTCACCGTGTTATCAGAAATGACCATAGACGTCCTTACCATTTGCAACCTATGCAAGGACTACAGCCAAGGGACGGAGAACGAAGAATCACATTTTGTCAGTGGATTCTTGATAGAACTGATAAATAATAATAGGGAGTTTTTAAGTAACGTTTTATGGACCGATGAGTCATGCTTCACTAGACGTGGAGTGGTAAATTTTCATAATCAACATATTTGGTCGCATGAAAATCCGCATGCAGTTCGGGAAAGAAATGTTTAGCATGAATTTAGTGTGAACGTGTGGATTGGTATCTACCGTAATCGACTATTTGGACCCTACCTTTTGCCTGCAAGGTTAAATGCTGCGACCTTCTTGGAATTTTTAAAGGCTGAACATGCAAATATAGTCAACGCCAAACAAAGTGGCGTGCACGTCATCACGATAAAAATTCCCCGACCTAATGCCTAGGTTTCTATCACAAACAATTGCTCTATTGCAGTTTCATATTAATGTGATATATAAATTGTAAAATGGTCATTACTCTCTTATTATGGTTAATAGTCATATAAACATTGTTATTAAAATATCACATAAGTTGCTTTCTGATAAATTTAGACGCATTATGCGAAATAAAATGTTTTGCAAACGCTCCAATCACTTATCGACATGTAAACGCACTAAACCGATTTCGCAGCGTTGACACATTGTCACCTTGAAACTTATTTAAACTGGGAACTGACATTTGTATTAATTTTGACACTGAATCAATTTGTGGCATTTCAAATCTTTATAAATCCTTTGGCCCCGCATACTGTAAATCAACAACTGTTTGTTTCAAAACAAAATTATTCATTTTACGAGTAGATAAAGGCAATTTTGGTATATAAAGATGCCCAAACAGTTAAATAGTCGGTGTAAGGAACTCGTGGCCTCGTTAATGCACTACTTTGAGCAAGAAAGGGACAACAACGGGCCTTTGTTGCCTTTAAATGCTGTTCAAGAGGTAGGTTACTAATAATTATATGTAATGTATATTAATAATAGTGAAATTTTATTTCATTTTTTGTAGCGTGTTGCTGCTGCTTTAAAAATTAGTTTAAGGACAGTTAGTCGTATTTCCGAGGGTGTGAAAAGTGATGCAAATTTAGAATCGCCCAAGAAAAAGCGGAGTTATATTAAACGTGTAACCAACACAGCGACATTGGATACAAGTGCCATTCGAGAAGAGATCTATAATATGTATCACAAAAGTAAGATCTTATTATAATAACTTATCAGAAATTTGCATTAATTTGTTAACTAAATTGTAATGTCATATTACACATGGTTTCAGAAGAACAAGTTACGATACAAACTTTATGGTCTTGATTAAGAGATAGGGCATTATTTGATGGTAGTGCCACGTCTTTAAGGCGGTTGCTTAGAGATCTTGGATTTAAGTGGCTTAAGGACAATCCGCGACGAGGGCTCATGGAACTACCAAGTATAGCTTTGAAAAGGGTGGAATTTCTAAGGCAATACAATCAAGCCAAGGTTGAGGCCTTATACCAGTTTGTCTTCTTCGATGAAACTTGGATATTTCAAAATGGGACCATAGGTCGCTCTTGACAAAATGGAAACCAAAAAAGCGTGAAAGCTATTAAAACAGATGGTAAAAGGTATGTACTTTTACACAATTTGCACTATAAAATTTAAAACTAATATATTTTAGATACATTATATTACATGCTGGAAATGAAAATGGGTTTATTGAGGGTAGTGAAGCGATATTTTCTTCGAAAACAAATTGAGCGATTACCATGGAGAGATGAACCAGGACAATTTTTTGAAATGGTTTCAACATCAGTTATTAGAAAAATTGGAGAGTCCATCTATGATTATACTGGATTACGCCCCTTATCACAGCATGATATTGAACAAAGTGCCCAACAATGCATGGACAAAAAAAAATATCCAAGACTGGTTGACAAATCAAAACATACCGGTGAAATGGGGTGAATAGAAACAGTTTCGGACCTTTCCTACTCTGTTGCTAGCATGGTAGTCACCTTTTTGACAACAAAAAATAAGGAATCTACAGGTCTCGACTTGTAGATCAAAAAGCGCATAATAGATTTTTTTTTAAATAGGGGGTTTTCCAAATAAAAAATAAAAACGCTCTTTTTCTATTCACCCTTAATGTGGGGTGAATAGAAACACCCATTTAAATTGGTCAAATTTGCTATTCTACCCACACGAAGGCGAATAGAAAAACCTGAAAAAATTTTTAAATTGATAAAAAAATATAAATACACAAAAAAAACTGACAAAAACACCAATTTTACAAAAAAAAACATTTATTTCTATAGAAATGTAACAAGTTTAAACATATTATTTAAATTAAACAACTTTGATGCAAATTAAATTTTAAAATGTCTCTTCTTGACGTAGATGCTTCTATCTCGTCATGAACTGGGAAAACCTCTCCAACAACCTGGCTAAAATGAAAGGTGGAAACATCCGGAACTTCTGGAAATCCATAAATATATCCTGACGAGTGTTTGGTGGGGCGACTTCTTAAGAAAGTGGCTTCAATGTCATTTTCTGTAATATTAATGACTTGTCCGATAAAATATTTATTTCTTTGTCTATTTCGATATTTTGTTGGAAAACACACCAGAAGCCAAGTTCCTTTATCTATTAAATCAAGCGAAATAGGAGAAACACATCGAAACAATTTACCCTCAAAGCAGACTGATGCTGATGAATTATTTGTATCCAACTTATTCTCGGACTTATCGGTGAAACTTGGTAGTGAAGTGTCCATTTCTGAGTCTGCATCTGAAGAATGATCTTGATCTTTTTCCATGTCAGAGTCTTCACTTGAAGAATGATCTTGAGCTTTTGCCATTATTGGCATGAAATTAATAAGGGGCAAATTCATTTCCGGGTCTGAATCTTCATCTAAGGTTTCCATACTTCTTTCCAAATCAGTATCCTCTTGATCGTCTTTATCCAACGTGCTTTCAAAATCTGCACTTGTAACGCTTTTGCCAGCAGGAACTTGAATTTTACGACGTCGACTCTTCACATTTTGACCATCGCCATATCTCATTGTTCTTAGAAGGTTTACCAAAGAGTTATTAAGTCCTTCTTCAATGTTCTGATTCTCATCATTTGTCTCGTCAAGATTTTGCTGCGGAAGGCGTCCCAAGACTTGATCCCTATTTAGTGGAAAAATTCCACGCTTTCTAAAGCCAGATTGTATATTTTTTCCAGCATTAGGCTCAATAGCCTTTGACAAGTCATTTAGCAAGAAAGGGAATCTGTCCTTTGGAACCGTGCAATGCTTTGAACCAGCCCCCATTTTCCATTTTTCAAGGATCTGTCGCCAGGCTGTTTTAAGAGGCCGGAAAAATGCCACGTCCAGAGGCTGGGTCAGATGAGTAGAGTTAGCCGGGAGGAATATAAATGAAATATTATTTTCTTCGCAAAGAGATACCGTACTTGCAGAAAAATGTGAACTCAGATTATCGCCAATTAAGTACTTCTTTCCCGGTAGATTTTTTACTGCAGGTATGACAGTGCTCTCTACCCAATCTGAGAAGGAAATCGCATCAAACCAACCTGATGGACTTCTATTAAATCTGACGTCCTTTGGTCCTCCAACTGTCCAAGATGTATACAAATTTTTAGCTTTGTAAACCACGTATGGTGGGAAAAATTTTCCATCAGCTGAAGCAGCGTACATAATAGAAACGGCTGACTTCGACGTATTGCAAATACGTTCTGGATAGCGACAGCCCCTTTTCGAGATTACTTTCTTTCTACCCGGATCGTCAGTTAAATTTGTTTCGTCGTAATTTACTATGTTTGATGGCGGTACATTTTTCAACTCCGTGGTTAAATTGTCAAAATAAGCATTGATAGTATTGGGAGAAACAGCAGCTCTTGAGCGCTTGATGTTTTGGCAGATTCTAGATCTTAATTCATTTTTGTGACGTTTTAAAAAAGAATAGACAAAGTCTCTGCCAGGGATATTATCTTTAAGTCTCGTTATTGTTTTACCTCTACTGTCTAGGTAATTTTTTATCATCATCCTGAAGTCCAAATGGTCAAGTGGATACCCCCAATCGGAATAAACTATTAGTTGATGGACTAAAATATCTTCTTCTTGTTTGGTTAGGGCTGTTTGTCCTCCATGAAGCTTCAGATTTCGGTTTTTGTGGTGCCGATAAAGCACAGAATAATGAATGTTGTATGTTTCGTGAGCCACTCTATAACTCATCCCGTTGTCAATTGAAGCAAGGGCTATATTTAGAGTTTTTTCATCAATTTTCTTATATGTTTTACCTCGAGGGTCTGGTTTATAAACGCGAGGCATTTTCCTGCAAAAGAAAAAACAGTTATGGGGTGGATAGAAACAGCGGGTGAATAGAAACAGCGTGTTTCTATTCACCCCAAAATTACTTAAAAGTGTGGTTATGTATTATATTACATCATAGCAAAAAAAATAAGCAAGACAAGCAATTTCTGAAATAGGCAATGTGAACCAGACACCTTAAAGCTACTTTAACCAAAAACTCAATGTCTTACCTGTTTTTAGCTAACCACTGTGAATAAAGTTTTGCTAGTGATGAAAAAGGCTCATGTGTTCACTCCGACGGGTGGTTGCTACTGCAATCAGGGCTGCCAGCATAAAACATCTTTGGCCTGTTAAAGCAGTTATGGCGACATCTGTTGACCGTTTGAGAACAAATTTGAAGCGTTGGGAGGTTTAATTCCAATGTTGATTTTTTTTAAAAGAAGTTTCCCGTTTTTGTTGCTATTCACCCAGCAGTTTCTATTCACCCCATTTCACGGTACCATTTTTAAACACAATGTTTAAAACAGAGCTATTGAGTATTGTTGCTCGGTACATAATGCTTCTTAATTATATATATTTTGGTCGACAGTTTATATTTCTTTTGTTTATTCCTATTCTTAAAATAACTGCTTTTTTAGAAACAAACCACCTAAAATATACGTGATTGATGAATTGGCAGAACAACATGGGCACAAAGTTCTTCGTCTGCCTCCTTACCATTGTATATTTAACCCTATTGAGTTAATTTGGGGCATAGCAAAAGGTTACTATAACAGACATATTGGTAGAGATGGTAACAGTGAAAAAGACTGTTTGGATATGTGGAACGAGGCTCTACAAACGGTTACCCCAGACATGTGGAAAAATAGTGTTCGACATACTGAGCAAGAAATTTTTAAATGGTATGAAAGAGAACGAATTTTTGATCGACCAGACATCGAACCTTTAATAATCAACTTTGAGAGTGATGAAGATTCAGATTCAGACAGCGCTGAAGAAAGAAACTCCGACTAACTTTATTGTACAGAAAAAGCTTACACCAGTAGCTTACCTAATTTTAGAATGCATTTTTCTGTATGAATTCTGTAAAATAAATACCATGCATAAAATTTGGAGGACCCCATTTAGATTTTTATTCAGTACCTTTAAGCTATCAATTAAATATGGTAGTTTCATAGTGTCATCTGATCAATAATTGTCATACTTAATGATTATGCAAGTACAGATCTATAATTTTATTATACTATTATTTTTGTTCTCATTTGAGGTTAATATTGCTTATAAACCTAGATATGTAAATAATAAATTTTATTATTTTACAAAAAGTTTGGCAACAATGTAAATTTTTCAACACACCCACCTTGATGACGTGCACGCCACTTTGTTTGGCGTTGACTATATGTGGGATGATGTTATGTGAGATTTAAGGAGATTGGCCTGGTTCCAGCTTGATGGTTGTCCAGCTCATTATTCGAGAATAGTTAGAAACTGGCTGGACAAAAATTATCCAGAAAGATGGATCGGCCGTGGAGGACCAGTCGCCTGGCCTCCGCGATCCCCTGACCTAAATCCATTAGATTTCTTTGTGTGGGGATTTCTAAAAGAAAAAGTGTACCAGACTCTCGTAACCACAAGAGATATGCTAATAGACAGAATCAGGAATGTATGTGATCAAATAAGGCCTTATTTGAATAATGCTATACCACGTTCGATCATTCGTAGATGTGAATTGTGTATTGAACAATTGGGTTTACATTTCGAGCAACTACTTTAGATTTTGTATGTTTGTCCTAACTATCCAATAGCATTTTAGTTGTAAATAATTAATTTAATTTGTTAAAAATAATATTGGAAAATTAAACTAATTAATATTCTGTTTTTTTATGTTTATTTGGAGTTAGGAATTATTGCTGTATTTAAAAACACAATCTAAACGATCATCTTAATTACTTGTAATGCCCAAATCGAAAATGTAAAAAAAATATTATTTTCCCATAAATAATTAAAAATACATCGAACCTTAGAAATCGAAATATCTCAAAAACGGCTAACTATAACGAAAACTCAATGGAGAGCTTTTTTATGCTGAAAAGTGCGAAGAATCAGTTTTTATATTCAAAAAGCAAAAAATTGCTCTAAGAAAAATTTGTCGGTCATTTTAATACACTACAGGTACAGTAGAGAGTGCCCTCTAGCGGCTACAGTAAAACTATGCCCATGGTTCGTTTTGTCGTACCAAAAAAACCCTTGTATACCAATTTTTACTGTTATACATCAAATATTGTTCGAAATATTTAAAAAAAACTATTTTAGAAAGTAAATTTAAACACCCTGTATTTCGGAAGCCACGCATTTTTCGACCCATGTTTATATAGACTTTATGCATTAATTTTAAAGGTTCTATCGAATCTTAAAGTTATGCAACAATAAACTGAAACACCCTGTATAGGTTTTTTGACATTATGTAGGTTTTCCTACAAGGTGTCATCTTGGAACTTCATGCTCACTTGGAGCAAGCGCGCAATGAACTATTCACATTAGCCTACTTAGTCAACTTAGTTGAAATTTTGTTTTTTTTTATAATGACCCTGCCGATGCGCACATCTCTTTGGTGATTCAAGGAATCAACAAATCATTTTACTTATCACTAACGTGATGCGTGCATTGGAATGTATCTTTAACATTTTTATATACAGGATGTAAAGTTAGAAGTTGATCAACGGAAATGTGTGGTCCGAAAATTTATAGTTCAGGAGATATTTGCAATTTTGTGAAATTTCGAAAGAAACGGGATAATGAGCTTTCAATCGCAATTACAACTGAACCATTAGGTTTAGAGCTGTGATGTTTTTCTGAGACGAGCTAAATGGTTAGTTTTAGTAATGGTTATGTCACTTTTTAACAGAGCTTATTAGAAATCAACGCAAAAAATCTTACAATTCATTTTGAAGATGTCGCTTGTGTATAGAAAATAATGGAGGCCATTTCGAACATGTTGTCAAAGTTAGTTAAATTAAATTATCTTCCACATTTGTCGGTAAATCGCTATAAAGAGCGGCTAAACACAATAGGTTCTGTACTTGTAGGTGGTAAGGATTCTATTGCGTTTCTTACGGTTATCGCATCGCAACAACGAATGTGACATGATACACTCATCGTAGCAAGCTGAAATTTTCAGGGTTTTATTTACATAGTTTGAAATAGTTGTTGCAATAAAATGAATAGTGAAATACAACCTCAATTTTTTTTACCGCCTCCAAATTTCAGGGATGGAAGAGATTTTTTACCATAAAGATTTTTTGCGTTGATTTCTAATTAGCTCTATTAAAAAGTGACATAACCATTGCTAAGACTAAGCATTTAGCTCATCTCAAAAAAAAATCACAGCCCTAAACCTTATGGTTTAGTCGTAATTGCGATTGAAAGTTCATTATCCCGTTTTTTTTTCGAAATCTCACAAAATTGCAAATATCTCCTGAACTATAAAATTTCGGCCCACACATATAGGGGTTCATTCGATATGTTTTGAGGCCTTCAATCACCTGACTTCCGTTGATCCACTACTAACTTTAGACAATGTATATTTCTATACAGGGTAATTCATCCACGTGGGGACGGATTATTGCTTCTAAACAAAAAGTGTACTATTTCTTTTTTAAAAGAACATTTGTGTTTTTGTCCACCCTACATTGATGAATCACAATTAAAAAAGTGGTAGCAACCCGCTCTGTGCCACATCTCAGATTGATCATGATCATTCGCTTCCCATCTAGTTTCGCTATTATTTCACTCGCTGTAAATTGCAGTAGTAGTTATAGCATTCAAGAATTATGTGAGAAGCAAAGTAAATTAATTTCAAGCCGAAGTGATAGGTTTTAATGCTAATGTAACATTACCAATTAAAATGTCTTTTTACTCCTCTGCCATAAATTACAAAAATATAAACGATCTACCAAGGAGGGCAATAATGCCTCATAACTTTTTTAAACTCCCTTGTTCGACACTCGTTAAAACAATAAAGGAGTAAAATGTTATTTACTAAAAACACTGAGAACTGTTTATTAGACCTCGTATTCAAAGCAATGCCTTTTTTGCAAAATATTGTGTAGTTTTTTCTAAATTTGGTGATAGTACCCTAGGAAACTCACGTTACCACTTTATCCTCTCCAGTCTGAAATCCTGGGAGCACCACTGATTGGAACCTGTATAACTGAGAGTATTTTTGAAATAAGCCTATAGATATAATAGTTTTCTTTTTAAAAGTGTTTAGAGAATAAGAATAAGATGAAATTTTGCGAATGAATATAAAACATACAAAAATCTTCAAAAGTTACTACAAAAACATGTTTTGCGGGACTCTTAAAAATATATAGACCCAAAACGGCACTACTTAAAATCGTTTTTTCCTAAATAACTTGAACGACTCTATAATCCAACGAAATTTTGACTTGATGGTATCTTGATGCTTTAGTTGCAAAAACATATTCCTGTTAGATTTCAATAAATATATATACTCTTCCTATCAATTTACACTGCAGTCAGTTCCCAAAAATCTAAAATTCGATACAGTAATACAGGAGCTTTTCAGGTCGCTAGTTACTTACCAACTTATCGTCAAAATTACCGTGTTTAATGATTTAAGTCTATAGGCATCAAACATGGATACATTTTTAACTAAAGGGTCAGGATTTCCCAAAATATTTTTGAGCCATTATTATAAAGAGTGTAAAAACTACCGCCAATATTTCGTTAGGGTTAGCTTTGCATGAACCCAACAGTCAAAATTGTATTGAATTATACTAAGTGACATATAAATCCGAACACCCAGTTTAAATGGTTTTATTTTAATAAAAGTTGGTGAATGTATTTATCTTACTGTAAATAACAAGTGAATAAAAATTTTCAGCCTTACCAGTTGGACATTCCGGTTTTTATACTGCTTTTTTTTAATTCACTAACGCTCTAAAAATGAATATTTAAGCCGCAGTAAAGAACCAACTTTAGCGGATTTTGGTTCTTGACATCCTTTACGATCGGTTACGATGCCTAGAGTACGGAAACCTGTACGATTTCGTCAACTTAGTGAGTTTGATAGGGGCCGTATAGTGGGACTTCGGGAAGCTGGACTTTCTTTTCGGGCAATTGCAGTTAGAGTGCAAAGAAGTGTAGACACTATGGTTAGGCGTTGTCAGGCATAGCTTCGAGAAGGCCGTACGCAAAGAGCAAGGGGCACTGGACGCCGCCGTAGAACAACAGACCGTGAAGATCGCCGCCTAAGATTATTGGCCTTAGGGGACCGTTTCTCCACTACCAGGTCCATTGCAAATGAATGGTTTGCAGAACACGGAAGACCTATTGGCATGCGAAGTGTTTACCGACGAATGAGAAGTTTTGGCTTGTTTTCATACCGGCCACACTAACTCGAGAACACCGACGTAATCGCCTTGAGTGGTGCAGACAACGGTCACTCTGGGATCAGGAATGGAACAGTATTATCTTTAGTGACGAGTCTCGATTTTGTTTAGGCATGCACGATGGTCGTGCCAGGGCTAGAAGGCGACGTGGTGAAAGGAGGAATCCACAGTTTTTTGTTGAAAGACATGTTCATCACACTGTTGGAGTTATGGTTTGGGGTGCTATAGCTTATGGTTCCAGGTCACCTTAAATCTTCATCAGAGGTAACATGAACGCGCAGCGTTATATCCACGAAGTTCTAGAACCCCATCTTTTACCCTATCTTGACACCCTGGCAGATCCAACTTTCCAACAAGGTAATGCCCGACCACATGTTGCAAGAGTCACAATAGACTTCTTTCAACATAATGATGTCACATTGTTACCATGGCCACCAAGATCTCCCGACTTATCCCCAATTGAGCACGTGTGGGATATGATGGGTAGGAGATTGCTCAATTTGCAACGTCCTCCTCAGACTCTAGAAGCACTTCGAGAGGAGTTGGTGGTTGCCTGGAATGAGATACCACAGGAGGACATTGACCACCTGATCAGAAGCATGCCTAGGCGCGTTGGAGAATGCGTTGCACATCAGGGTGCATCCACACATTATTAAAGGTCAAAGGGCTTTAAAGCAGTGCAATCATTTTGAAATTTTTATCATTTACTTATTATGCTTCATAAGTACTTATACAAAATTTTATTAAAATAAAACCATTTAAACTGGGTGTTCGGATTTATATGTCACTTAGTATATTCAGTTAAGAAAAACCGACCAGTGGTGTCCTTTTGGTACCGGTATCTTTGAAGAGAAGCTTGTAGCATTTTTATAGGAACTTGTGAAATTGTTTCTTCTGTACTCTCTGCTCTCGAGAAATTGACATCTTGTTCTGTGATATTTTGTATCTTTACGTAATTAATATTTTTTCTGCTTTAGATATCGACTTGCCAGCGTTTACATCATCCATTGTACTCGGAATGGGTGACCCACTGGACGTAATAAAACAAGGCAACTTCTCTAACCTCGAACCAGCTCTTAACGAAATTGGAAAAACTCCTAATGACCTATACAAAGCAAGCATGAACACCTTTGCTGACGCTGCAGTTAAGCTATCACTTCGTGAATTTGTCGAAATATTGAAGAAAAACGGTTTAACAGAAGCTAAAGCTTTGATCTTATGGAACACAATTGGTATTGATGTTCGTGACATATACTTAAATCAGGACTTCAACAAACTTTTGCTCGAAACGAATATGGACCTTAGGAAAGATGTAGTAGGGGTACTTATAGGAAACAACAGTATTGTGACAGATATAAATGTAGGGATTTTTCTCAAGGAAGCTAAGCAAATATCAAGAATCGAAGCGAAGCCTTTGAATGATACTTTAGAACTGAAGGACATCAAACCAGCCTATTCGAGCTTCGAAAGTTTAGCAGTACTGAATTTCCAAAGTGAACATAATACTAGTTACATTTCGTATGGGATGTTGAATGGAAAAGAAGAAAACTGTACTTTCATAACATTGAGAAACGACACTATTGTAACGGAAATTGTGACGCCTGTCGATAAAAAGACTCACGTTGAAATTGAAAGTAAAATGCCTTCAGAATACGTGATCCCTGGAAGTCCTTTGGTGTGTGATGATAAGGTTTACGGGTTGGCCCGGGACAATGGTCACAGTTCTCGAATTGTCATTTTAGACAATTTCAGAGAAATCACTTCCGGTACAAACATGTTAAGTAGTTGTTTAGTAGTCTTGATTATCGGTATTATTAATATGATACTGTGATGACTGTATTTAAGTAAGATGATTCCTGTGACATCAGTGTTCAGAAAAGACTAGTCTTTCTACAGTTTTGAAAAATGATTTACCCATCAGCATTAGAAGTAAACATACCTAGATACATTTTTCTAATTGTAATACTAAAACATACGATTCTCATTTGGCTATAATACGAACTTCATATCTAATAAGCTGTTACATATCGACATCGATGGAACATAGCAAAACTACCTCCAGAGACCAATTATTATATTTTGTTTAAAGCAAAGCCTCAATGTTTGGAACTTAATATGCTGTTGTAGCTGTCTCGAATACTAATTTACTTTGGTATAACCAATATCTCAATTGTTACCTCGCTTTTACTCGGGATAATAAAGATGCGAAGAACATCGATTTTGTATGTTGTATTTGCATTTCCGCTAATGTAATAAAGTATATGACAGCCGATATTTGTTTTTTTTCCAAGATTCCGTTTCTCTATGAGAAGCAAGCAGGTATACCTAGTTTTTTGTGCAATGCCAGAGATTTTTACTTAGGATACTTCATGGATAGTGGAAAATAACTTGTATGTAAATAGTATTTACTCAACCTCAACACTTGTTTAGCAGGGTATTCCACAGAGATCCTCCTTGGGACCCCTGTTGTTTTTGCTGTATTGTAAATGGACTCTCTGAGCGATTTATTTTTGGCTCAATCTGTGAGTATGCAGATGTTATAGTTGTAGTCACCGTTCTTGGCGGGTCAAAGTAAGACTACCAGTATCCCTCTATCCTCTATATATCTCCATCTCCCATTCTCCCTCATACATACACATGCAACCTACCCCTGTGTGTGAACGTTTGTTCGGTAAGCTCACACATACGTATTTTAGTTATGTCTCCGTCTCGAAAACTTTGTCGTTACGTATGAGTGCCCTTCAATCATATTTGTCGGAGTTACAACTTACTTGACATGGGCATGCAATTTAAGTTGTCCTGTTATAAATCTTCAATATAAAATTGTACAATGCCCGGAAACACGATCAATCGAGAAGGCCGACAGGTCGTGCTAAGTTTATTAGAGTATTTCCAGGAAAAGAATGAAAACAGCGCTACCTTCTTACCCACTTCATGCATACTGGAGACAGTAGCAGATGCGCTGATGCTTAAGATCCGCCCATGGTACGGAGACTCAATCTGTTTACTTACTTCATATAGCGTTGATGACGTAACCGGCTAGAACGGTGACTACAATTTTACATCTGTTCACATGCGATAAACGTTATGGTGCAAGAACTATTCGTTTTGAGGTTGAATGCTTACAAAACTGTTACATTCAGAAAACCAGCAAATAAGGATGAGCCAGTGATGGTTCGTTATTGGTCATGCTTCGATAACAGAGGTCGATAGTGCGAGATTGCTTGGTTATGACGTTACACTGAACTAAAACTAACTACCAAACTGCATCACTCATCAAGAACTGCATAGCATCTGTGCTAATTCGTCGTCTTCGTGATGAAGCTACGGTTTTAACACTCCGTCAATTGTACTTTGCATCGATTCAGTCTTTAATTGCATATATTCTCATGTTTCAGCGTTCATCACGGGATGCCTTATCAGTTTTTATAGCTCCAGAACTAGGTGCGAGCCCGGGCTGCATCTTCCGATTTGTTCAAGAAGTGGACCTTTAAAATGCGCTATTTTTGTACTGCCTATCACTTGTCTTGTGCTGGAAACATTCAAACCTATTTAACTGCAACCATCACCACTACGCAGGTAATATAACCATTGAAACCAGGGGATGAGGTGACTCAGGCATACCTCTCATGCTACCAGAAAACATTAAAAGTGCAACCGTCAAGTTGAGGAAATTCCACATCACAGCGCGACTTTAGGTGAATGCAAACGTCTTTGATTCAATTCTCGAGGATTGGTGTCAGCCCAGTAGCGCATGTTTTGTTTCATGACGGATGCACACACTGAAAAAACAACATCGTCCTCAGGAGACGCTCACATGCGCTCTTCCGAGAGTTAAGTCACGTACGTTTATGCACATCTTCCTATTCTAACTATACTATAGCGATAGCTAGGGTATCGACGTCCTTTTCTCAGCAATAAGCTTAAACTTTTGGATATATTCTGCATGTGGTAGACAATTTTCCATCCATCAAGGAATTCCATTTTTCCTTCAGCCCTGGATCGCCAAGTTGCCTTTGTGGTGGATCCAGTAAAGGTCACGAAGTTAGCCGACCAATTCGACACTGTTGTTGACGACGTGACCAAGTAACCATTATTACAAGAGTTTAGGGTTATCATAAACGCCAATCTAAGGTAAAAGGTTTAAACTCAGATAAGAATGTCCTACGCGTAAACAGCATGGTCATTTTTAAGTGAGTGATGCGTAATCCACCGTCAAAAAGCTTGTATTGTGATAGTCATCGGTAGTTCTCCTATTGCAGAAAATCATCGCCAATAAAAATTTTCATCATTAATGTCTCTTGTCAGAATTCGGATTTGGTTAGTACATAATATAATTATGATGATTATTCTACCGATTTCTTCTAATTTTCCTCTGAAGCTGTTAACATAGCGTGTAATAACAAACCGGTTTGGCGTGTGACAACACTTTGTAGTTGTAGATAGTTCCACTATCCCATATTATCAATATCATACTGAGGCATCACGGAGCAAATTTTGTACAAATCCTTGCTTCTTCCGATGATAATAGTTGAAATCATTCACCATTCTACTCCTTCCAGCAGTTAATGTTTGCAGAATTCTAAACGGCAATTGTTGAGCTTTATGTATAATGTATCAAACTATCACTGTGAAAAGCAATACATGACCGGGAAGCTTTCATAATCTTGAAGTATCTCCATAATATGTCAGTGGCAGCATATGATTCTCAAGTAAGGAATTTTCATTCTGGGCTACCTGGAACCGCGTCGTGAACTCACTCACCTCCCGGTGGCCAACTTACAGTGCACATCCTAGATCCTTTTGCCATAAAGGCACTAAACATCGGCATTTCACCTTTCACTGAAAACCATTCACCTTGTAGCCAACTGTACCAGACTTGCTCAGTACCTTGAAGACCAAACACTTTCTCCTATTAAAATCGAGTCTACACGCACTTGAAATACATCACATCACACTTCAAGCACTCAAAAAATTTGCTTTGATGAGATGAACAAATCCATCGTCGGCAAGTCTTCCCACCATTTTCATGTTGCAGTACCTCTACGTGCATCTCTGACATATCTCAATTTCTTATGTTGAGAACCGTTATCACTTAGAGAAATCCACCGACATTTACAGTTGAATTTTTTGAAACAAAAAAAAATCATTTCGAATAAAAATCATATATAGATAATTGCGCCCACCTCGTATGTCACCGCACCGCTTGCTCTCTGCTTTTCTAAGTCTCTCGGATCGAGTACCAAAGATGAAATATAACCCCATTGCACACGGTATCTCCGTTGCCACTGGAGCGTTTTTCAAAAACGAAAAAGCTTTTTCGTCCTTGGCATAGTAGCCTTGTGTAAAAATTTCATTCGAATCCGACCAACACTTTCCAATTTATACAGCGGTCAAGTCAGACCAACAGAACAAACCGCCGGAAATCAGTGACATGTTTTTTCCATGAATTACATGTCATTATGTATATCTAAAAAACATAACATCTCATTTTCGAAATTTTTCGTGATTACAATACTCCATCACCACTAGGCGTGGGAAGTAAAACAAGGTCCCCCTATTTATTTTTTGAATGAGTCAAGTTAGGAGGCTGAAATTCAGGGTGATGAAACTGATGCATGAATACTATATTTTAGCATAGGAGTGGCGGTTGCAGATTTCAAGATGACGGCTGGGCGTCAATTTTTAACATTTTTTTAACGGACTTGAGGATCCTGTCTTATCTGATTTTGAAGCCACTTAAGAGTTCTTCATAACCCTAGAATCTAAAATCACTATATTTCAAAATGGCGATCTGGCTGGCTGCTAACGCTGAGTTCTTCTGGAACGTGTCTATTCGAGTATGTAATATGATACAGAATTCTGCATTTAAAAGAATTGTCAAAAGATGTCATTTTTTCAAAACTGAATGTCCCATATTAGATTGCACGATCAGATAGATTCTTCCAAGAGAAGAAGATTGATATATGATGCTCCACCGTTTCGATACTTAGTGAGATAAGCGATGTAATATACAAATTTGACATCCTGCCACTCCGCCATTTTAAAAGATAGTAACTTTATGTTCCAGGGCTATAAAGTACTCATAATGAACATCAAAACATGACCCCTTATTCCATTTTAAAAATATTCAAAACATGCCGCCATCTTGGAATTATCAACTATTATTTTTACGTTAAAATATAGTATCGTGCATCAATTTTCCAACAATATCGAGGGGGCAGCTTTCTGAAAAGCACTGTATATTGGGGATTAAATCTATTTAAAACGGAAAATTATATCGCTCTTGTCGGCTACTTTGATTCTACTAAAAACAATTTTATTGAAAACTTGACTCCTGAATAAAGCATTTTAGGGAGTTTTTTATAGGACGGGCGGCACCTTGTATAGTGAATACACTTTTGTAACTCCCAAATCGGTAAATCTGTATGGCAAACCCTCCAGGAACTACGCAAATCTAAAAAGGTCTAATATACCTGAATCCCAAACTCTACATCCTGGCATGCGAACTGACGCGGCGATCACAACTTCCTTCTTCACTAACCTCCAGGACATTTGTTATGCATACCTCTACAGCTCCATCAGCAATAAGTTATAGGGCTCTATCGTTTTCTAACGTACCAGAACTAGTGAGCACGAATCCCACAAAAAATATTCTTGAAGACTCCAGCAAAGTATCACCATCAACACCAGAAGTAACATTTTCCAGATACTGCTTCAGACAAATCCATTCCCTCTTCACTGCAGAACTCACTAAACTTGTTGGGCAACCCTCTTTATACACAAAAAGGTAAACACAAATCAAAGGTTACCTATACATTCTGACTACTGTAAAAAAAAGCTATATACTCGCTTAAACATTTACTGCCTAACATATTTTTGATATACATACAGAGTGTTACTGTTCCAATAGAACATATCCATAAGACATCGAAAAGAACATATATGTAATACTATTTTATACATAGCAAATCTTTCACCTACAGTCCTCTAAACTAGAAGGCCAAGAACTATATTTTTATGCTTTCACTGTGAAATATTCAAACTCAAAACCAAAAATAAGAGGCCTGTTAGTTGTGCCGCTTATTGCTTTTTCATGCGTCTTTAAATTCGGAAATCACCATTTCACAGTTACAGTGATATATTTGCTATACCAGTACTACGCTACTCGTCTCACAAATTGGTCTCCAGCTTAGGCCCGTATCGTCAGTAGTCCCTACAATAATTGTAGTGCGCCTTTATGGCCTCCTTGATTGTCATAGTTTTCTACTTCTCCGTGTCAGCGCTATATTTTGAGGTTATGTCACAAACATCTCTTTACAATAGGAGAGCGCTGACGCTGACACGGGACAAGTGTAATCTAGAAATTTCTGAAGGAGAGAAAGAAGTATTACAATCAAGGAGGCCATAAACGCGCCCTACAATTGTATGGGCGACTGACGATACGGGCCTAAGGCACAGTTGCTGTCCCTCCAAATGGTGAGAATGGTTTGAGCTAGCAATTATGCATGAAATTTATTCAAGTCTGTATATGGGTAATTCTCATTTGTGAAAAATAGTATTGTGATTATGATTTTTCTGTTAGTAGCTAAATAATGTAATAACGATTTGTGGTGATCTGAATATACATGATGTGCTGTTGTTCTAGAAAAAAAAATGCAGACTAAAGACATTTGTCTCTGTGTGATTCACGAAAACATGCAGCAAGTGTTTACAAATTAAAATATTTAAGTATGTTTTGTGATCAAAACTCTAGCATGCGACATCAATTCAGAGACATGGAATTTTACGTAGCAGTAGGATCTGTAAGTATAGAGTTCCAAAAATGAACACTTTCGACGACTCTATTGGAACAACTTATAGATAAATCATGGATCACGCAAAATTATAAAAAGCAAGGAAAATAAATATGTAGAACTGTGAAAAGATAAATTAAAATAGCGAAGAAGACGCTGTTATTGAATTTTATGGAAGCTATGGCTGAATGTTTGCACCACCATCACCAGTACAATATGAAATATAACACAACAATATTTAGCCAGTACCTAACTGAAGTCAAACCTTTCTATAGGAGACATTACAGAAAATTGTGTATTGCTGCAAGTACTCCGGCAAAATACAAGCAATGCAGTTTGAAGCCTCGAGACAACAAGTAGCATTACATACCGCCATATATACTACAACAAATGCTTTGAAACTGGTGAAAAGTACAGCAAAATTGTACTCAAAGAATAAAGTAACACAAAATAAACTACCTGTGATATAAGCAGACTGATGGAGTAGTATCAAGGTATTCCTTGATGTAGATATTTTTTTAAATTTTACCAATCACAGAAGTTGATAAGACATGCTTGTTGCTGATTTTTGCATGCTCTAAAAAATATACTTTTTACTTTTAGTTAAAAGTGCTTTCGTTGACTAGTATTGATGATGAATAAAGATTCAACAATAGAAAATATTTCGTTTCATTTTGAAAAGCCTATGTATGTATTTTTTTCTTCTATATATTACATTAATGTGAGGAACGTTTTTCATGGGTTTGAGCTCACTACCATGGACGTAACACCTATAATTCAGTATTTACGGGGCTTTTTACTCTTCAGTACAGTAATCAAAAGTGTGAATTACCCATATGCTATAGCGTTTTGAGACAAACGAGTATATATATATATATGTAAATGTAGTAATGTGACTGTCAGTGAAATTCTAATGAATGCGACAATGTGTTTGAAAAACATTTTCTTGGCCTTTCAAGTAGATACAGGAAGCTATCAAACTTAAATGGATTCCAGTTTTAATTAAACCAATGGCACTGTTAGTCCAAACTTTAGTTAACACTAAGTATAGTGGAAGCTATAAACGAATTTTTAAAAACCCTAGTTACAGCCTATAATCTCACTATTCTATAACTGTTCGGCTTGTACTGTTCCATTATTTTTGATCAAAAATTATTTTTAAGTGAGAAGGAAACTATTCTACACTATTTTAATTAAATAAATAAACCAAAGAGCGGAATCTGTTGAGGGCAAGAAATGAAAGCAGTGAATATTTGACAATACCTCAGACATATTGACATTGAATATATCCACACTGATGTTCTTTTCATACACTTAACATGTTGCATTATTAATGGACTGTGTCTAAGCCAGCCATTTGTGCAGTCCAATGTTAAATTTAAGTATCTCAAAAAGGATTTGATTGAAATAAATGTAAACTATCTACCATCACTAAACACTATATCATAGTTTTTAATAAAACTATAGAATGGTATATTAGCAAAAAAATATGATAAAATACTGAGAATAAATGCTGTAGGGAAGACTGTTGTATACTGGGACAGGTTCTATACTGGGACATTTTAAATTTCGCGCCAATGATCCGGAATAAAATAGCACGCACATGTGTGTTACTTGCTTTGGGCCATTTAAGGGTTATTATAATAAACCAATGGATGAATGGATGATAAATCATCCAGGCACCCCGGTAACATTGTACAATATAGCAGAAATTGTAGGAAAATCATTTACAATTTCCTTTACACCTAACAATATAATTAAGGGCTTTGAGAAAACATGTATACATCCATTGAACTCAGAAATATTTCAGGAGAGACTTTTTATACTCTTCTGTTACTGATCGTGGACAATTGCATATTGAAGACGCTGACATAGTTCCTGATATAAGTAAGAATAGTAAGAAAGAAGAGGAGGAAATTTGAATGATTCCCAACCAAGTTGCTCCAAAACTGGTACTGAAAAATCTACCCCTGAAAAAAAAAATGTCACTCCGGAATCAATAAGACCTCATTTAAGAGTAACATCAATGATCTTGACAGATACTCCAATCATAGAGGAAAAGAAACAAAAAGAAATAGAGAAAAGGTTAAAAGAGAGTCAAAAGTCACAGAAAAAGCCAAAATGAAGGCTGCAACTAGAAATTTGTTTGAAGATTCCAGTGACAGCAATATTTCTATGCAAGAGTTATGCAGACAGTTCTGATAACTCGGACCAATTTGACAGCGACATAGATTATGAAATAAATCTAAATGATTTTGTTATTGTAAAATACCCATTAAAAAAAACATAAAATATTGTGTTGGGAATGTTGAGAAAATTAAGTTGGCCGACTATGTCATAAATTTTATGAAAAAAACAGACCCTGGTAAGTTCATGTTTCCAGAAAAGAAAGATGACAATCTTATTGTAAAGGAAGATATTGTTGCCTAACTTCCAGTTCCATTTATGTCGGAGGGAACAGAACAGAAAGAGCTGCAAAAACAATGGTGTTTCAATTATGACTTTTCCTTGTTTAATATAGAATAAAAACAATTTGTTACAATAAATTTTTGTATGTACCAAATTTCATGTACTTGTTTCTTGTTTATAATATTTTGAAAAAAATTTTGTTAATTTTAATGTCTAAGGACTTTTTTATGCCCTTGTTGCTCATTTTTATTTTGTTTACAAGTTGTCTCACTATAAAACACAATTTTGTTGTATAGTGGGACTTGGGTATTTACAGGGACAAAGCCCGATTTCATTTAGCCTTTTACTTTTTATTACTGGTGTTATTATTAAAATAAAGTAGTTCCTTTAGCTAATATATCAAACATAAAAAAAATGTATACAACAGTATACAACAGTCTCCACTAAGTAGTACCGTCTACTTGCTATGTTAAAAAAATACATCATACTCAAACTTCATGTTGATATTCCAATAAAAAATTGAGCTATAGAGAAGGAACATTTTCCAAAATCAAACTTCAACACCCTGTGCCTCAACAGCAGGCTACCCTTCATTAAGACGGTTAGCTACATATTATTTTCACAAGTTTAATTTTGATGCATTCATAACAGACCATGAAGTATAATTAACCATAACTCTTGATTAAGCTTACTATGGTATTGTTTTCCACATACAATTATCCATGGTCAGCATATCTTTGAGGAACATTATATTCACCTTTGAATAAGGAAGTTTTCCTCTAGGATAACATAGACCTACCTATCCTCAATGTTTAAAAATTAAGTGATTCTACATTGCAAGCTCAACAAATGATCAAAAAGTTATCTAGAAGGCAGTTGTAAAGCGAAAAATTACATACAGGTGAAACTAATGGCTCTAATAAGTAAAACCACCAAACAATGTACCACAGTCCATGGTGATGGTAAAACAAAATCAAACATGCCAGAACAAAGCACCAGCGCTCATTACTTCCTAGGACACTTTATAGCAATATGCCCCTTATTATTGCAATTGTAACAAATTGGTGCATGTCTACACTCTGCAGCCATATGTCCTGCTTTGCCACATGTATAGCACTTTCTCGAATTATGATTGGTCGGCTCTATATTATCTCTCTCCTTACGATGTTCTTTAGGCTCCCTATAGTCTCGCTCTCGTTCATATGAGATACGTTGTGCTGGCGAAGATAAAACTGGCATTGGTACCTGCATTCCATGATTTGGAAGATTACAGAGAAACTGAGAGTAAAGTATCTCAGGTGTCATGAAATTACTGGATCTAGCTTCAGCTTGCCAAAATGGATTGTCTAATCCATCAATAAGGCAAGATACTGCATTCACCCCTGATATCTTACATGCCTCAAGCAAATACATCTTGCTGAAATAATACTGTGTGATCGTTTCATCTGGGACTTTAACTCTATCCACAAGTAGATGAAGGGTTTGAGCAAAATCAACATTATCAGGAAATGTACGAGTGATGAGCATTTTTAGCTCTAACCAAGTGTAATCATACATGCCCAATGTTTTAAACCATGCCTTGATTATACCTGACATTTTGCTTTGAATATAATTGATACAATCCCTATCATCAAAATTCCTCTGCAAGCATTCTTCATTGATTTGATTCAACCACACTGAAGTGGGAAATGACATATTTCTTGGATTAAACTCACCAGGTTTTGACTCACCACCGACTATATTATCACCACCTCCCCTCACAAGCTTCTTGACCATTTTTTCAAGGCGCTCTAATCTGTCATCAGGATCTTTTCTAGGAGTGGAAGTCTTTTCATACCCACTACGGAAGCTGTTTGACGGAACCTTTATAACATCACCCTCATCTTTATGTCTACGTTTCGCATCCTCAGGTCCTCTGCTAGAAACTTGCCTGTCTTTGCTACGATCCCTTCGTTCTCTTTCATTATCCCTGCGTTCTCTGCTTCTCTCAAGGTGCTCTCTACTTCTCCCCGTTTGTTCCCTACTAATCTCTCGACCTCGTTCTCTCTGCTCTCTGTTATTCAACTCTCTGCCTCCTCTATCCCTACCTCTATCTTCACGTCTTTCAAGATCTCTGCCTCTGTCCATGTTTCGATCTCGCCCCACGCGATCCAGACCTCTGTCCCAGCTATCGTGCTTCTTGAGATCCCGCTTGAAGTCGAGCTTTTCCTCAACCCTCGGCCTTCCTGGCTCGATCCTGTCCCGAAACCGGTCTTGATAACCTCTGTCTCTTTCCCTTTCCTCGCCAAAACTACTCAATGAACTCATGCTATCCATGCCGTGACTGTAAAATCTATCACGATCACCTACACCACCTGAATGCCTCATATCTCTATGCATTTTTAGGCAAAGCAAAATGGAGACCACTAGGGGCACAGTGATTTTTCTTCTATTTTTAACACCTTCAAAAGTACGTTTTGTGATTAAAAAGTAGCACAAAACTGGTCAGTCACTAAACAGATATCAAGCTCCGCTACTATCACTTTTCGGCAAGAAATGACTAAAATACCATGAATGGCGACAATTCAAGAATAACCAACTGTCTGAAATTTGTTTTCAAAAACAAAAAAGATGGCGGACGAAGGTTGGAAAACGCAGTTCCGTCCGCCGCTAGCGCCGAATACTCGAATACCTCCATCTTTGGCTTTAAAAAATCCCATATCAAATTTCAACAAAATTTACCATGTTAAAAGGAAATGACATTGAAATTCGAACACCCATGCCCCTTTTATTGGTTTGTCATGTAACTTTTCGGGAAGCATCGGATGGTTGCAAAATTCTATAGTTCTTTTCAACTTCTGTTAGAATGGTTTAAAATTCAAAACTTGATGTTTTATCCAATTTAAGTGAACAATTTCTGCAAAAAAATACTAACTTGCGGTTTTCCCAGAATCCGAGTATGTTGAATGTAGCCTGTAATCAAACACATAATATTAGACTTTTTGGTTACATATAAAAATGTATGAAATGCCTGAATGGCTTTTGTAATTTTGAGTATAGTTTTGATTCCCCGAATATCTTGTTATCGCGAATAATGTTCTATCGTAATTGATTGCCCCTCACTATTCTGCCATCTCTATTGTTGTCACTGAAATATTTTACGAGACATGAAACGTCAACTGTCACATTAAAGTGCCATGCTTTTGGATTTCGGTGTATAATTGCGTTTTAAAGATTTTTAACATGAAAAGATATTTTGTAATTTGATGATATTCCCGATTTTATGATAAGTTATCCAGTAAAAACTGTCAAAATGTCGGAACTTGTTGCTGTCGAATTCAGAAATGACGAAAAAGTGGAAGATAAGAAAGACATTATTAGGGATAAGGATTTACCCGTCAGTTTTGTGGAGGAAAGACATTTAGAACCAATAGATGAATTGAATGTTGAGCCTCAAATGTGGCGAATGAAAGATAGAGTATGTTGTCCAAATCAACATTATTATTATTATAACTACATATATATTTTTTTTTAGATGAAGACTGTGAGTGTTGCACTAGTCTTGTGCTTAAATGTTGGAGTAGATCCACCAGATGTAGTCAAAACACAACCCTGTGCGAGGCTAGAATGCTGGATAGGTACAATTTTTATGAGAATATGAAGAGAAAGCTTATCTTTCACACTGTTATAGAATTGAATTTTAATTTGAGGACCAGTTGCATCCAATTTTTTTACTGAATTCTTCTTTAAAATTCTGTATTGTCTGTGTGTTTTCATTGTTCTTATAACATCTTTATTTTTGCTATTGCAGACCCTACCACAATGTCTTCTCCAAAGGCCTTAGAAAAGATAGGTCAGAATTTACAAACACAATATGAAAGATGGCAGCCTCGGGCAAGGTATAAACAGTCACTAGATCCCACCTCTGAAGAAGTTAAGAAATTGTGTACTTCATTAAGAAGAAATGCCAAAGAAGAAAGAGTTTTGTTTCATTATAATGGCCATGGTGTTCCTAAACCCACTTCTAATGGTGAAATTTGGGTGTTTAATAGGGTAAGAACAGTTTGTTCTAAATTTTAGTATTGGTATTACATTTTTTTAAATGTGTCAAATATATGTTATAAAATATTTATTACCATTTTATATATTACAGTTCACAGGATGTATTGCTGGAAATATACTGACTTGATGGAAAACTCAGGCTAAAACTAGTTAACAAAGTTTGATAACCTGCCATTGAATACAGAAAAGCTCTTAATTATTATTTTGAAAATTGCAACTCATTAGTTTGATTCTGAAAAACAATATTTTCACTGATTTTATAGGGTCCCAGTACAATCAACAGTATGACTTTCATACATACATCTCCCTCACCCATACATATTTATGCAATCTGCCTTTGTGTGGAAACATTTGTGTACAGCAAATTTACAGGCATATGGTACATTTTTTGTTTTGTCTTTCCACCTTGAACATTTTCTATTCAACATATGAATTTTCTACCACTATGATTATCACTGTCAGTATGACAATTCACTTGTGATAGGCATGGGATTTAAGGATGCCTTACTTTTGTTTGTTTGTTTAAGATTTACTTAGCATGATTGCTACAATCTTCTTTTAAAAAACTACAACTCTTATATAACATACAGATATTTAGAAAAACAAAATTTGCATCTCTAAGAATTTTCACTGTCCATGAAATATTCCTTTAATTTTTTTTTGAAAATCTTTCAATTACAAGTAGACTTTATATCATTATTTATTTTATTAAATTCAAGTAATCCTTTCTGAAATATTGATTTGCTACTTATATTACTAGTGCAATTTTGTAAATGAAAATCTGTATGTCCTCTTGTATAATAATTGTGGTAATGATTATTTAATTCTATGTAGTATTCCAAATGTGGCAAAATATGATTTTTTATTTAAAATATAAAAATAATTAAATATAATATGAATTTTTTATATTCGACCACTCCAATTCTTCTAGCATAGATTTCATTTTTGTATAGTTATTTTTATTCAATATTATTCTCATAGATTTATTTTGCAGGACTTGTAATTTTGAGAATACAGCTTCATTGGCAATGAACAAGATAGTTGAACAATATAGTAAATGCAGTAGCATAAATGTATTATAAACTATTTTTTTTTTTTTGGAATATGTACTTGGACTATGAGATATTCTGTAAAAGTAATTTGGCTTAAAAGCAATTTTTGAAATAATGTATTCATAGTATTTAATTGATTCAACATTTTCAATTATTTCTTAGTATTTTCATTTAGGTATTTCCCTATTAGCATGCATTATAAAATATAACAATGCCTGAAAATACAACTCATGGACAAAGCAGTCAGTGTGCTTATGGGTATTTTCAAAATATGAATAAAAACACTGATCATAATTCATGTGTGCGAGAGCTAGTAGCAGCTGTACTAAAGATCCATTTGTACAGTCGAAAGCTAAGCTCCACACATAATATTGGCCACAAGTGTCTAACTTTTTGAAAAGACCTATAGAAATTTTCATTTATTCAAGAACAGATATTTTATTTCATTTCAGACATACACCCAGTACATTCCCCTGTCTATATATGACCTACAAACATGGATGGGTGCCCCATCAATATATGTCTATGATTGTTCCAATGCTGGAATCATTGTAGACTCTTTTATCCAGTTTGCCATACAACATGAAAAGGAGTATGAGGTATGTGATGCTAAATAAAAATTACAATAGATCAGAGGGATGACAACATAAATCCAAGATAAGAGTTGATGTAATCACAGTCATGCACTGTGTGTCATATAATGTGTACTCGTGATAATGTGAATATGAATATTTACCTTTGATTTTTAAATGTGAAACATTTTCAGCAACAGGTGGAGCAACAACCAAAAATGACCAACAGCCCCCCACCACCTAACTACAAAAATTGCATCCAGTTGGCAGCTTGTAGTGCTAAAGAAGTGCTTCCCATGAACCCCAATCTACCTGCAGATCTGTTTACTGCTTGTTTAACAACTCCCATCAAGATAGCCTTGAGGTGGTTTGTGCTCCAACCGAAAACCAAGCTAATGCCCAAGGTCAATTTAGATCTGGTTGAAAAGTAAGGTTTTTTGAACTTTGTAAAATTTCTACGTGATGGATGTTTGTAATGGATTTGGTGTTTATTTACTTTCTTGTCACCACCCATACATGGCGGTCGACGAATCTGAATGTAAAATAGGGTGTTTCAGATGTATACGTATATTTCGCGGATTTAAATACTCTGAGACAGCATAAGGGCCATTTGGTTCTCTTAACAAACCAGATGACTTATCCTTCCAATTTTAGAGTTTAGAATTTTCACCAGGCTGAGGTTCATTGCGGTAATCGAGTCGGGCATGGCACGTACTGAGATTTTATTTTTTATTTTCGAGGTCCACTGTTATCATGTATTCAATTTTGTAGGCTGTACGAAAGTTGATACGCGGGGTGACACACGTGACATGAATCAAACTATGGGTGGATTTGGGATGTTGCGAGTCAAGCGAATAATTTAAAATTTCATTCATTATTTAAACTCCCGGGTGTCTGAATATCCGTGGAGTACGTTCATCCTGACTCCTTCCCAGTTTATATAAGCTTTGAATTAGATACCCATCTCAAGAAAATCAGATATACCCCTAATTCGACTGTATTATTGCTTTGCTGTCCCATCAGACCTGAGTTATCTTGCAACTCAACTTTCTCTCGGCCTTAGTATACCATCTTCTGACGTATTCGTCAAGATTTTGTGTTGTCTAAATCAGGTTTGCTGTCAGGCATATTGTCTATAACTCTCCAGAGTAACACGTTCTTGCTCGAAGCACTGATCTTGATGCTATTTTTCCTTTACATTTCAGAGTTCCTGGACAAATAACAGATAGAAGAACAATGCTGGGGGAGCTGAATTGGATATTCACTGCTATTACAGACACTATTGCTTGGAATACTTTGCCAAGAGGTAAGCATTTGCGCATTTAAAGCCCTTATTGAGAATGTTCTGCAGATACTATAGCTGTTTTTATTATTTCTCTGACTCATTCAATCCCATTTCTCCATAGACCTGTTCCAGAAGTTATTCCGGCAAGACCTGCTGGTGGCGAGTCTATTCCGCAACTTTTTGCTAGCTGAACGAGTGATGCGTTCTTGCGACTGCACTCCAGTGAGCAATCCTCCTCTTCCTCCTACTTACCAGCACCCGATGTGGAATGCTTGGGACCTTGCGTTAGACCTCAGCTTGGGTCAGTTGCCGGCTGTGGTGTCTGGCAGGGAACCGTTCAAGCATTTGCCATTCTTTGAAGAACAGTTGACTGCGTTTCAGGTGTGGCTGGAACTGGGTATGTGAATATTCTTAATTGTTTGTATATGTCACACATTTCTTGAGCAAAATCGAACATTTATTTTGCAAACATGTCTGCCATTTTTGTTTTTGACAAATGGATATATTCGTCCGTTTTGAATTAGGGTATATTCATTGATTCTTTAGCAGAGCTATCGGGCAGCGAGAAACGCCGTCCTCCCGAACAGCTGCCTATTGTACTTCAAGTCCTGCTAAGCCAGGTGCATCGCACCCGAGCTCTCGAGCTTCTAGGCAAGTTCCTCGACCTTGGCCCGTGGGCGGTCAATTTGGCCCTTAGCGTCGGCATCTTCCCATATGTGCTCAAACTACTGCAGAGCTGCGCTAAAGAGCTCAGGCCACTGCTTGTTTTCATTTGGGCTAAAATATTGGCTGTGGATGGCGTAAGTATATTTTATTTTTGAAATAATCACATTGTATACCATTTTGTCTGTCTTTCGTCTACTATAAACTTAACAGACAGTAATCAAGTCTGTCAGCTTGGAATTAATTTTGAAGTTTTGTTATTTAATGTGTAACATGTGAATTATTACAGAGAAACAGAAAGTGTATTAAAAAAAGTTGTGTGTTATAAAATGTCCCATATCTAGATACAGAATGTTTTACATGTCTACTCTACTAACGTCACTGACTGGGAAGAAAACATGAATGTTCTTCTAATAATGTTGTGGTGTGATGACATTACTTCACTAATTTACTACGAAAAATTTTCTAGTTTTTTATATGGAACTTACCTCAAAGATTCAATCCAAATTTTGTACAAAAGAAAGGTCTGACAAAAATCTTAATAGATACAATTGATGTAATGTCACATTATTATTATATTAATTATTATCTTTTTACTTTCTCTTCTGATGCGATCAAAATTCCATGTCACTGGTGTAGTGTCAGCTACAAAAACTTGTGTTTGCATTGTTTATAGTACTACTTCACATAAAATTTTGAATCAGTACCATTATGATCTCAAATACGATTTTTTATTGCTTTCGAAATAACAACTTCAACATCATCTATTCTAGTTAGGAAGGTTTAGAAAACCCCTGTTTATATGAACTGTCCATGTTATTTTTGCACCTTCTCTTTGTCCTATATGTATTGTCAATTTTTTTTGATCACACTGTATTACAGCGTTGGAAAAATACCTTCTCGCAAGATTTCGACTAAAACTCTGTTGCTACATGTTTTAGAAGTTGAAATTTAAAACATTTGGAAGCAGTGAATTTAAGATAATTGTAGCATAGAAGAATGCAGTTGTTTAAAACATTAGAATGATATCTATGCAATACTAATCAGGTTTATCTTTTTGTTTTGTCTTGCTTGTTGGTCAATGGTTTTTGTCTTACCGGACAAACTGAACTTGAAGTTTTTTGTTTTTAATTTTCTAGCGCTCGTAGTTTGATTTGTTTTCATTTGCATGCACTCACTAATTATTATCCTTTAAAAAGGATTGCGATTATTTACAGAGCTGTCAGGCTGAAATCGTTCGCGATGGAGGCCACAAGTACTTTTTGTCAATTCTGCAAGATACATCTTTATCGGTAAGTAAACTGTTTTCATCATCAATAGCGACATAGTAGTAGTAACACTACCTTACGTCTGTATCATTGGGCGAAATCTAAATTTAACTTGAGACGTGCTAAGTATTCTCGAATGTCAAAAAAATGTTTCAAAAATAGCTTAATATATCTTAAACAGTTTCCCAATGAGGGAGAATCGATGTAATAGAATAAAACAAATTGTGTGAAAGAAATTACCGTTATTTTGTCAAATAATAGCTGGTGTTTGGCAAGCCACTCATCAGTCATTGACTTCCTTATACAGGGTGGCCCAACGAAAAGGTCACACCCCCATTTGTGACTTTCCTGTAGCTGTAGGAGTCCCATTTGTCTGCCAATAAGTTACAATACATCGTTCAAATTCAGCTAGATTAAAATTTATATTTTTCAGTCTGAGCACCGTACTCAAGCGGCATTCGTGCTTGCATCGATAGTGAAAAGGTATCGTGAAGGTCAAGAGGCAGCTCTGCAAGGTTCCCTAGTCAGCGTGTGCTTGGAACAGTTAAATGACCCAACTCCTGAATTACGACAGTGGGTGGCCATTTGTTTGGGACAACTTTGGGACCACTACGACAAAGCTAAGTGGACTGGAGTCAGAGACACCGCACACGAGAAGTTGTACACTCTGTTGAAGGATCCTTGTCCTGAGGTTAGTTGTTCCACTTCCGTAGAGTGTTGTAGTGCTTCCTAGGCTGCAAACCATAACATCGCAAGGGTTTTTAGTTCAGACTATCTTTTTGACAAATACTCATACTGCGTTGTTTTTTTTTTGCATGGTTCACTATCCCTGATATCAAAGCCACTTGGCACTGGAATGCTCCAATGCATGTCAGCAGAAACGTTTGTAGTGTCCGTTTGAAGGAACATTGATAGAATTGGTCATAGAATAAAAACATATTTTAACAAAAATGTATCACTAAAGATGCTTTGTAATTTTGTTCTAGGTTAGAGCTGCTGCAGTATACTCTCTAGGCACATTCATCAACTCAGTAGGAGAAAGATCAGAGCATGCCAATAGTATAGACCATTCGGTAGCGATGACATTAGTAAATACAGTAAGCGGTGATATGAGCTGTCTGGTGAGGAAGGAATTAATCAACGCACTGCAGTGGATTGTCCTTGTTTTTTCTCCTATATTCCAAAATATATACTCCAGAGAGATGAAGGAGAAGGAAGAAAGAAATATTATCCACACGAATTCAACACCTATTGGCTTCAGGAGAAATGCGAGCAGGTAAAAAACGTTCTTTTATGTATAGGTCTTTTGAAAATATTGTCATTGAAAAGCGGTGTCACTAATTTATATCGGTTTGTCACGTTTATCTCTTCATTAAATTAGAAGGCTTATATCAAACACTAGTTGAATGCCACATAATCTATGGATTTATTATCTGGATATCCACGAATAACAACCATCTAAATTCTTTACAAATATATTATAATATCCCTACAAATCAATGTTTACTTTTGAATAGAAAAAATAATTTTGGTATAAGGTTATATTGGATTTTCATATATACGATCATTTATAAAAGTTATGAATATAATACTAGAAATAATAATTGCAGGACAAAAAAAGAAATTATGTTAAAATCATTTATATACTTAGACCCCAAATTATTCTACAGGGTGTAAACGTTATGATAGTCATTATTTAAATGAGTGATAGAGGGAGTTAAAAGAAGCAAAAAGTTTCATATAACATAGGGGTCAAAACGGCATTTTTTTAGAGAAAAGCGACTTTAAAGTAAAATAAAATCTGACAACGCCGCAATGCCAGACGCAAATTAAGACGGGACGCAGTGTAAATAAAGATGGAGTTTGTTATTTTTGGCTCTTAGATATTATTTCATTATTTGATAATGTACTCGTAAAATGCAAACAATTAAAAAAACGGACTTACCACTATCTATCTCAGCACTTCACCTGGTGTGTGAAAGTTTATTGAACGTATTAAAAAAATCCACTTATAAATAGGGAACACAATTTTGATTCATACATTGTTTTTCTTTTTAAAACCCACACTGCACTTTTTTTGTATTCGAAGAAGGTGTTCAAAATATCGTCCTCCACTTTCCACAGAAGCGTCATTACGTCGAACCCAGTTTTTCTTACTCTAGGTCGTCGAAGTTGTCCATTTATTCTTTCAGCCGCATTAAAATTTTTTTCGCGAAGTTGTGCTTCAGTTGTTATTGAACCAGCCCCATAAACCATCCCTTTAAGTTCTCCTCATTACCAGAAATCCATCGGGTTGAGGTCAGGAGATCTTGCTGGCCATTTTCGAGGTTCAGGAGCATTTCAACCGATCCAGCGATTTGGATAATGTTCATTCAAATACTGAATGATGCCTCTGAAAATGTGTGGTGGTGCCCCATCATGAAGAAACCACAAATGCTGTCTCCGTTGTAATGGCATGTTGTCTAAGGTATGTTCCAAAAGTTCTGGAAGGTTATTGGCTAGAAAGCTAAGATATCCTTCTCCTGACAACTTTGGGGGTAACTCGAAAAGGCCTGATCGTCAAGAATACCCGCACAAATATTTATTTTAATACGTGGGAAATGACCTTCACGAATGGTATGAGGATTTTCTTGGGCCCACGTGTGAGTATTATGGAAATTTAATATCCCGTCTCGCGTAAAAGTACATTCGTCCGTCGCTAGAATGTTTATAAAAAAATCCGGATTTTCAAGGTTTTTGTGCAAAGACCACTGACAGAATGTTAGTCTGCGAGGATAGTCTTCTGGTAACAAGGCCTGCACTCGTTGTACATGGTAATAATAAATTTCCACGATATTTAAAATTTGTTCCTCCTGCTCTTCATTAACCTGTCTTTCACGAGTGCGAATATTAGTGCGCTGAACACTTTCTGTATCTCGAAGTCTTTGGTACACTTGCTCAAATGTCCTGTCTGAGTGTACCCGTTGGCGAAATCTATCGCGATAAATTTGAGCTGCAAGATTTAAATTCTGACGAGCTTCACCGTAAACTAACAACATGTCGGCGAACTCTTGATTCGAAAACATTGTAAATAAACACGACGACGTACGCGAACAAAAACAACAACACGCCCGATGTTCTGCTCGAAGAAAACGATAAAGTAATTTACCTATGCAAAACGATAACTAACCACTGTTACCGTTTGCGATCGATTGCCGGTTCGATAAGAGTGATGAAAGACCGACGCGCTGTTGTCATGTGTGTTTTAAATATTTAATTTAATGTAACTTACTTACTGACTACAAATTTTTTCTTAACTTAGATAAACTTAATGCCATTTATTTGTTAATTACCCAATTTAAAACAGTTTTAGATTCGATTATAAAAATTGGTAAGATTATGGTGATTGTGGTCGATATAAAGCACTTAAAGTTGTAAACTATAAAGCCATTTAGACAAAAATCTATTGACTTTGGACCATGGGTCATAAGAACCTTTTGACTTGTGTTGGCTCCCCCCTATTACCCATTTCAATAATGACTACCATAACGTTTATACCCTGTATAAAACATCAACACGTATGAAAAAACAAAATAACATCTTTAAAAAAAGATCTACATGAGTGGCTATTAAATACAGATAAACATTATGCAGTTTATAAAAATTCTGATATAAATATTGATTGTCTATCTTTACAGTTTTACCCGTTCTACAATACAAAATTATTGTATTATATTCATATTGTATAACCATATATATTAATCAAAATGTTGGTCTAAACCAATTTGAAATTAATTACGTCATTATCAGAACCATTCTAGACCACTGTCAACGAATTCACCATGAAGACTAGAGACAGGAGGTTAAACTCATGGAGCGAGGTTGAAGCCAAAAAATGCCTACGTTAAAGTGAGTTGGTACACTACGCAGTAAATCAATTTCAGGTGCTGCGCATAAGGAAAGTCTGTCGTGTGTACACTGCGCAGAAAATGAATTTCAGGTTCTGCGCATGTGGCATCTCTCTTTGTTGCTGTCATCATGACAGCAGATATTCCGATTTTGACAGTTCGGACGAGTTGCACGCAGAAATATTGGGTAATATCAATAACCTACAAAGTTATAAACCTACAAAGCATGGCAAAACATGAGTGAAATGCTCATAAAGATTACGTCAGTTTGTTTTGACATTTTTCAATGCGCAGTTGCTCTAGGCCAAGTCCTACGCCCATACGACTTCCGACAGCAACACCATCCTTGGCGACATTATTGGCTTCATATGAATACGTGTTTCAACCTCTTGTCTCTAGTCTTCATGGAATTCGCTTATAGGCTTTTTCACGAGTATAAAGGACACATAATTCTGATTTCGATTCATTATTGCCACTGCTGCAGACACAACACAACACAAAAATGTGACTTGCTGATCAGTTGTTCACCTCAGTAGACGTCAAAGCGTGATGGATACTCGTGAAATAGGGTATATGGATAATATGGGGTATATTAAAGAATCAGCTGTTATTTGTCGTTGTATTTTGACCTGTTGAAGTACCCTGGAAGCTAGTATAAAGCTGATTGATGACTCACTTTTCGTTTTCTAACCTACTGTCAATGGCAGTCAGAAATGCCATAAATGAAATATAAGAAACACTGGCGGATCTAAGATACAGCGTGACAGCGAAATTAAGGTTCTCTGCCTTTCGAAAACTGAAGGGCGGGGGAGGGAAGTGCAGGAGCGTCATGATCCTCAAAAAAATAAAATTTTCTCTACTCTGAAACACATGGAACTGTCTGCGTGTCACTCTTTTCTCCTAGGCCCAGCGCACGGTGCGTTGTGTGCGTCATCTTAAATCCGCCTCTGGTGCGGGGTTTTTGTATCCTAGACGTAACTAACAAGCTATGGCACACCAGGTACCAGTAGTCACCTCCTTGCATCAGTTGACTCGCTGATTTACAAACCTTTATCTGATATATTGTAATCGTTATTTCTTGCAGAGACATGCTCCGTATAGGAGACGAAACAGACCGTATGAAGCGCGTGGCTTCCAGCTCTGCCATAAACAGTATCAGTCAGCAGATGACGCAAAGTTACACCGGTGGCAGCATGACAGCTCTTTCTAGTCTCAGTTGCGGTTCCGTGTGTACAAAGATTTGGATGGCGCTCTGTGCGCTGGAAATCGATCCTTCACCTAGCGTGGCCAAACTGTGCATTAGTGTCACTGGATATATTAAGTCGATGATCAAGGTAGGGACTTTACTAGAATCTCATTTGCTCACATCATGTTTCAAAATTTTAGGTGAAAAATGGTCAGATAATGTTTACTGCATAGATGCAAGTCAACTTCTGATGATTTCTAACTGGTTCCTGAAGAATCATTTACACTTTGTGCATTGAGGATTTTCAGTCTGTGATTTTGGATGTGCTCATGCGATGTATAACTTATCACAGTCATTGACTGCGAATAAAACTATGGCTGGTTGCTCCTATGACAATGGATTGTAGGCAACATTCCTTTGTTTTTAAGCATAAGCTATATTAAGCAATTTTTGACTACTAATGCATCACATACAATGTTGATGATCAGGAATGCGTAAAAATACGGCATCGACACCTGTAAGGATCGTCATTTTGTCCGCCTTATGAAAACAAGTTGTGTGTATATATTTCATAAAAGATGGGTGCAGTCACAAGCGAGAAACGTTTTTTGGGTTGCAGCTGAAATATGTAATGTTATATGAAAAGGGTCTCTTACGTATGTGACCGAACTTTTACTGTTTTCATTGATTTACTTCCGTAAAAGCCGCCCCACAGCCACGCGAGAATCTCTCCGATAATCTCGTCAAGAATCTCAGCGAAAATCTCGGCGAGAACTTCTTTGGGTCCACACTCGCAAGGTTCTCAATACACTTCTCGTGCTCGATAGCGATAGACGCAGAATTAAATGTCGTCGACACCAGCACCAGATTTTTCCGTTTTCTTGACTTTATTTTTATACCCTCTGCAGCTGGCTATATAGAATTTTTTTGCTATTTAATTCTCCATTGGGTAATTCCATCAAGGTACTAATACGTTTCCACGCATCGTGGGTTTTTAGTTTATTTTTATAATCTTTTAAATTTGTTTTCTACAAAATCGATTCTGCTTGAAAATATTCTAGGAATGCCATTCCAGTTCGTTCGTCCAAATCCGGCTGATATTGATGCACAACTGTTCTAATCGGCGAGTCAGCTGCCAGTGAGAAACATGCGAGTGTGGAGTGAATACAAGTTCTCGCCTGTTCTCGGGTTCTCAGCTCTTTTGTCTCGCGCAAAAAAACCGACAAAAATCGGAGAACAAGCCAAGAACCTGCGAAGATTATGAAAATCGGTTCCACATTCACATTTCTCATGTTTTTCTCGCTTCCTCGCGAGATTCTCGCGTGAGTGTGGAAAGGCCTTAAAACATCGTTAATAAGGAATTTCTGATAAACTATTTTTACTTTCCACGCCTACTGGCGTCTGTCAATCGGTCTGTCCGTTGGCCGGTCTCGGAATAGGATGTAACACAAGGTTACTACTATGCCAGGACGAAATTGCTTTGTAGTGTTTGAAAATCGATCCACTAGCGACGGAGATACGGGGCAAAACGGAAAGCGCTTAACATCGTTTTTGAGGTTCCAGAAGCTCTTGATAATTTTCTGAAAAAAATGAATAGGGCTTAAAAATTAGGGTTTAGCGGTTGTAGCGAGTAGGGAAGGGTATACGCCTCCTACCCCAGTAATTCTACGCACGTATTAGACATAATTTCACCCGTATTAAATGTCCCCGTACATTTACCTCTGAAACTTAGAAGGATCTCCAACAGAGTAGCTTGAGCCATGTTCCGGCCGATGGTCGACAGTCACTTCCGTACTGCTGTTGGCTGTAAAGGTGAAAGTCAATATCGTCATCCACAGAGGATTAGTCAGAGCAACGATCATGTGCGCCCGCAGGAATTTTTATCAGGCGAGCTATTCATTGGCAAGAGATAACTGCGGGACAGCTTACCTCTCTCCAAAACTTTTGAAGAGGTGGAGGTAGCATATTTGGGGGTGGTCAAATCTTAAAAAGCTTAGAAAATGCACATAAGAGCAAGTTAAATAAACAAACTTTAGTTGTATGAGCCAATTTGACTGATTTGATCCATTTAATTTGATGATATACTTGTTTGTTTTTTCTTTTATCAACTGATGACAGCGTTGCGTGAGAACCGACTTGAAGCCAATTTTTCTGTGTAGGAACAACTGGAAAATCAAGACAATCGTGCTAATAGCATGAATACTTCTAGTATGAGTTTACCGCCAAGTCCAAATAGAGGAAACTATTTCTCTGGAGAGAGTCCTCCAACACTGCATCCTACAGGTGACATGCAGAAACTTAATAGGTAAGTCAACCATGTACATTTTTGTAATTTCTTGTTCGTTTTTGAAGCAATTTGCACTAAGCAGTTGTGGTTAATTTAACAACCAAAGCTCAAATGATTGATTGTTTATGCTTGCTTTTTATGTACTTTTATTTCATTTGTAGGTCTGCAATGTCAAACAGGAAGAAAATGTATAGGAGTGCCATAAATGAAGAAGGTGATCAAAATGCACAGGCACATCGAAAGCCCTTGATAGAAACAAAATTTGTGGAATGGTCTTCTAGGAGATTTGCTCAATCGAATAAGAACAGGACCAGTAATAGGGATATTGAGTCGGCTGTGTACTATGAAAAGGACTGGAGATATGCAAGGTAGGAGATTTTTTGTTCACTTCCTATCTAAATTGCAGTTTATATAACCTTAGTGAACTTTTTAAACTGGAGATTGCCGATTTTATACGAGACCAAAAACCATTCCTCATGTAACACATATCAGTAAAATTGTTGTAGAGTCATTCATCTTCCAATGATTCTACTTATTTGAATGATGCAACATTTGTTCAACAAAGTTCTGGTTTTATCACACTTAAAATTATCTCGTCTAATTCAAATTTATTATGAGGTTATCTCTCTGGTACACCGCGTTTTCTGTATATAATAATTCAGATTTTGATGGTTCAAACGTACGGTATTTCCAAAAGTGCAAGACTTTTCGAATAAGATTATGCACAAAATATTTTCCCCAGATTATTGGGAATAAGAGAGTAAAATAACGCTAACAGACGGGAGGGGGGGGGGGGGGTGATCAATAGACAGATCTGACTTGTGATATCGCAAAACATCAAACACTTTTTATTTCGTATTCTAAAAGTTTCCCGATCATACTATCCTGAATGCTCGGCATTAATAGTAAAAGTCATTAGTCAGTATGTAACTATTTTATTATTCAATTCAAGTGCATTTGTTTCTTCTGTCAAACATCTATACCTCGCGTTTTAGGGCCCCTACAAATTTTGATATAGGGTTACTCAGGAGCCACGTATACGAATAATTCGAATAAAAGGCAACAGCGGTGGCCTCAGTAGTAGACTCTTCAGTCTCCTGATCAGTCGCCATGTGATTGTCCGTAGGTGGTAGACGGTCTCTGACTGTCGCACGCAGAGGTACCACCCGGCGGATCTCGTAGGCGGGGCCAGAATGTGTGCATGTTGCATGCACACATGTTCCCTCGCCAGAGTCCGTGTGGCGTTCCCCCTTTCCCTGTATCCCCCTATAGCTCCACGGTACCCCATGGGTGTTTAGGCCTTCGTGGTGGTTGGAGTATAAAAAAATATATCTTTTCTGTTTTTAGGAATGCCAGCATACGGTGTGAAGCATCAGATGAGCAGCGGAGGGCGTTATCTTGCAGGCTGGATTACCAAGCTTTCAATACAAGAACAGCTGTACCACCTACGTTATTACAGCTGCATCCGTTTGATCAACAAATCGCTGTTGCTGGAAATGACTACTTTGCGTGAGTAAACATATGTATAAAAAATAAAAATGTTAGCTACAAACAAGTATGTGTAAAAAGTTAAATGTCAAGCCAATTAGTCTCATATTATAAGTTCATTTGACAACGTTATTATCTAGAGATTTCTCCCCTTCCCTGCCGATAGTACTTTCTACATTGCGTTGCTGTGACTAACCTAGCCACTTGCCAGATAACTACCGGTCAGACCTCGATGCAGGTTGGTCTACATACACACGTTGCGTGGGACACGTGTATTGAAAATATTTCTCTATTATTCAGGCTAAATGTAAGGGGAAATCTATGATGCATGAAATATGTCTTAATAGGTTCGTAGAATTACTGGGGTTGGAAACTTAAATATACTACCATCTACATCCTCACATCTCCCAATTTTTAACCCGTATTTTTTTTTCAAAAATGAGCAGGTGTCTGAAACGACAAAAATGTTGAATTATACTTGAGTGATTTTTGTTTCTTTCTTTTTCTGTAGCTGTGGTGGAACAAACGATTTCCTAAAACATTTTTTGTGCTTGACACAGTAGTAAAACCTTTCTTTAAAATTCTATCAAAACCCGAGCGCTACTTTCCAAGTTTGGAGACGAAATGTTTGAATTTGCTTAGAAGAAAAAGAAACGATAATATAAATTTTTCGGTCTAATGTTCGTTTTCGCCACCAAAGACATTGTTTTGTGTGGAATGGACTAGAATATGTCTCGGGGTCCCTCAGAATTTTTTTTTTTCGGTTAACAGAGCAATGAAGTTTTTTATATTTTAATCTTGAGTAGATATTATGACACTAGTTAATTATAAGTGACACGTACTTCTTTTGTGTCCATATAATAAAATATTGCCTTTCTAAGGATAACTGGGCAGTTCCACTGATGTTAAAAAATTACCAGCCCCAAATATCGTTTGCGTCCCCCTAGACGAAATCTTAAATCCGCCCTTGGTCACGCCCACATTCCACTATCTACCCCCACTATGCAATTTGCTCCCCGCAAATGCTATATGTTTACATTGTTAGATTCTTATAGCACCGCATTAAATATTTTCAGCATATGGGATTGGGGAACAGGTGCAAAAACGACCCTTTGCCAGAACAAGTCGACTAGGATGAACCACAGTAAAGTGACGGCGCTGGAATGGATAAATGCCCATGATACAGCCATGTTGATGGTGGCAGCTGATGACGGCACCATAAAACTGTGGAAGCCTTGCGAAGGGACGGGTAGGGGACCTACACTTATCAGCGCTTGGCAGGCTTTCACAGATCTCAAACCGCCAGTGCACTCAGGTTAGGCATAAATAATTGTTATTGTAACTAAGGATTATTATATTATATATTCCAGGAATTGTGATGCTATGGGAACAATGGACCCAAACGCTTATAAGCAGTGGTGATACTAGACTTTTAAGATTCTGGGATGCTGAATGTGAATTGAAGGCTTTTGATATCCCGACAGGTGAGAACTTGAAGATGTTCGTTTTCATGAGTAGATTTATCAAATTAATATTTTTATGAATTTATTTGAAACGACGGTGAAATTTCGATGTTTTCTTTTTTGTAAGTCTTCGAATTTTTTCAATAAATTGGTTGCATCTTTGTGTGAAATTACCTTGGTAGACCTGAGTCGTGAGATGTCCCCTCTAGACGTACCGCACTCCTCGTATGCATCGGCAAGATGCAATCTCCGATATCGCCCACCCTGCAACTTTCAATCGTCGGAGACAAACATTTTTCTTAACATGAATCCGTTCTTATGAAAATTAGATGACCATATATGATGACGTCCGCACCAAAACTGCTACAGTTTGGTGCACAGTTCGGGAAATAGAACCAAGGAAGCATGGAAAGTAAGAGGCAAAAATCCTACCTCATACCTCCTATAAATTCCGACGCACTCAATGATTATTTCTGCTCAACAGCAGAAAAACTAAAAAATACTTATTCTAAATACTGATGACCTGTTAACAAACCTAAATCATATAAATATAAATCAGAAATTTTCACTTTATCCTACGGACATTTCTGAACTGCAATCAATATTAAGTTCTATCAAAAATAAAAAATCATCCTGGCATTTAGGCGTCTACCGGCGCGGCTGCTTCGGTGTAAATAAAAATTCTCCGAATTTCTTCTAGGTACCGACAGTTCGGTAACATGTCTCGACTCCACCTACTCCTCCATCTGCCACGAGTGGCAGCCATCGTTCAACCTATTGGACTTCTCCGTGTCCGACGAGAACGGTTGCCTGTTTTCCGAGGAGGCGGAGCCTGCGCAGGGACCCCGTACGGGTCTGTGTGTGGCGGGATGCGCCGACGGGTCGGTTAGGCTGTTTGACCGGCGGTGCCCACCAAACGAGGCGAGGTGCAAAATGTGGATGGAACATCCAGGGAAAGTGCTTGCCGTGCAGATGAGGGATAATCTGGTCATATCCGGCAGGTAAGTTGGATTTAAAAATATCCAAAAACGTTCGATGGCAGTATGTAACGCTCATTTGTTAATAATTTTTTACGTCATATTGGGTATGTTAGCGGTTTTATCAAACAATGATTACAGTTTTGTATCTTTTTTCCCAAATTAAATAAATTACTTCCAAATTATTGTGAATGGCTGAGCAATGGATTATGTCTATTTTATAAAAACATATTTTATTCAATTTGAACTAAATATTTTGTATACGTTATTTGCAGTTCTGAAGGTGATATTAGAATATACGATATTAGGAGAAACGATTCGATACATAGAACACAAGCAATCCAAAATTACGGAATGTCTTGTTTATCCATTCATCGCAGCGCACACACATATGCTTGGTAAGTATTTCTGCTACCATACTTATATGATCTTGGGTAGTTCTTCCAAATTGGAGTGCAAAGTTCTGTGGGAAATTGACCAGACGACTGTTGTCATTAAGATTAGGAATATTGATATACATCATTTATAAAATTAACATTAAAATGTGAAGAAATCTCCTATTACGCATGTTCAGCCAGGAAAACTTATTGATACTCGTACTAGAACTGACATGATCGTACGTCCTTAGTCTAAATATAAGCCTGCAACAACTTTTTTGTAATCTTTTAATTCTAGATTCATCCTGTAACTCTGAACATGGTCCATTAAATCGTCACCATATTTCAATTGAGGTATAACTAAAGATTGACATATACTTTTTAACTTGAAGTTCAGTGTGGATTTATTCGTATAAAGCAATTTAAGCGAAAAGCATGCTGCTTTTATTTTATTGGTACATTAAATTTCAGTTTTCCATCAAAAATCAGTCCCAAATTCTTTACTGATGAAACAAAATCCGTGTTTAATTCGATATTTTTGATCCGTTGTGCGGATTTTGTATTGCCAAACACTAGAATTGCAGATTTTCTAGGATTAAGCTGTGAGTTGTTAATTTCTGATCTTACATGTAGTTCTTTCAAGTCAGAGTTAATTCTGTGCTGGATTTCTGGTATTTCATCTGCATACATAGAATATATGAGCGGAGTGTCATCTGCATACGCGTATTTATAGGTTCTGAAGTGAATTTAAAATGTCTGCAGTATAAATAATATACAGTAAAGGCCAATAGATTGCCGTAGTTTTACTCATCGGGACTCATAAAAATGAATAGAACTCTCAGATTTTGATCCGTGTGGAGTCAAACATATTTGTATAGTAAATATGCATCAATCACAAACTAGGGATTTGTTGTCTCCTGATGAATAAATTTAGGATGATCCAGGGGTATTTCGACAATTCTGTTTGATGTTGGAAGTTTAATTATTTGGCCAATTTTTGCAGTTGCAAACTCTCAGACTACTTGTTATTGCAAGCAGGTGAAAATCTTTTTTGTCTGATAATCCCATAACCGCACTGAAGAGTCAGAATCATTTTATCGGGTTTTGTTGCTCCAATGTAGAACACCCATATGATGCTTAGATAATTTGTATGTTTCCCTTCCAGCGGTTCCTTGAACCAATTCATAAGCATCTACACCCTGAAGGGCACTTTGATCAACACGATTCGCGTCTACGAAGGTTTCATGGGTCACAAAATCGGCCCCGTGACCTGCCTGAACTACCACCCACATAGGGTCGCTCTAGCCACTGGAACGCAAGACTGCAGCATTAGCGTGTACACCCTGGAGGCAGGTAGTAAGGGCAGGTGACGCGATTCGCAGCCCTAGGCCTTCCTGTGGGGCCTGCTGGGCTATTACTAGGATGCTTTGAAGAAATTGTTCGGTGCAATCATATGTGTTGTTCTTATGATGTGATAGATACTGATTGTTGATGCTACTTGTATGTTGAATCTACCTTTGGGCAGGTGACTTGATTCGCAGCCTTAGACCAAGGAGTAGGTATACCAAGAGATGACATTGCGCAGAATGCCTTTGAATGTTGCCGGTCACCATGATTCGCCTTGCCCCTTTAAGTTGTCATGGCACTGCAATACTGGTTCTCTATTTCACGACATCTTACAACAAAAACAGTAATTTATGAGTGAACAGCCAAACCGAAGGCAGAAGAGTCCATGCAGTGTTGACTAGAATATATTTAAAACCTGCTATACATATTTCAAACAACAACGTTTTATTAGTAGAAAGATTTATTTGCAATTATCAAGTATTATCCTCAGTCATTTTGTGACTTACTAACGTTTATTAGTTTATCTGCTGCGTAATCTTGACAAAAGCCAATAGTTTTAATGTGGCCTTTTAATGATTTCTGGAACTTATATCGCATAATTTGTTGGCATTTTTGCTTCATTTTCTTTATGTAATTTTTTAATATACCTCTTGGTCTTACATTGAATTTTTACTGCACCATCTTTTAGTTCATAAACTTTTTCAATTCCTATTTTCGATCGGATTTATAAATTCAGCAATGTCTTGCGCTTTTGAACTCCTGATATTCATTTGGCATCACCATGACTATAATATTTAGGGATTCTAATTTTTGAGAATGGTTACAGCTCTGATGATGAACATTGTTCTGCATTTTTTCTTGTTGCTTCTTTTCGATTTATTATCATTTTTGAGCTTTCTACTATACCTCGCCGATATACAGAAAAATCCGTATACTTCTGACGTCGTAATATGTGCGACAGAGAAGCGTGCAATACATATGTAAGAAATATATATAAGCACCAGGTTGCCTAGCAACCCTAGTGACGGCGTATCCTTTCTAATATACATATTGCACGCTTCTCTCTGGTACGTATTATGACGTCAGTGATATTTGGATTTCTTTGTATTTCCATTTGTAGATGAGTTCCGCATGTTTCCAAATTGCTTGTTTAGTACATCCGTTTTTTCGTACTTTCACTAATTTTTCTTATATTGAAATCGTGTAATCCGTTAATTTTAAAATTTCTTTTGAACTAAACTTTTCATATCCTAGGTTTAGACTTACATGTCGTGCTTTTTCACCCTCTTGTGTATACATTTTTAACTTCATAGCGTCCTTTTCCAATAAACTTTTTTCCTTATATTTTCCATCTTGGCTTGAATCCTATTTGTTTAGCTTGTTTCCAACATTAATTTTGTATTTCTGAAAAGCTAAAAGTGGGTCAGCAATACCAAATACTAACTCGCAGATACAGCAATTATGTCCAAAGAGTATCTGGAATACCATAATGAGGATTCCCGATCACCTGTCTTTACCACGCGCCGCGCACCAGGATCGCCTAACACCGCTATCCGACCAGCAATTAAAAAAATTCCAACACAAAACTATCAAAAATCTTTTTACACTCGACTGCTAAATTCTGTTTATTCTGCATATTCCTCACATATTCCCTACGTTCATTTTTCAAAAAGATGTTGCACACTTTGACAAAATATTTGATACAGAGTGCAATTTAACGATCTTATTTGTCAAAATATGACTGTCAGGTCTAATAAAACGCTATAATTGTCTTACCGCTAAATAAATCCTCATATGTGTGAATCACATTTTAATGATGTTTTGGCCAGAATACTTTATAATAGGGGATCCACTGGTGCACGTGAAAGAATTATTAGAATGTCGGATACCTTTTGTGATTGGTCTGATTAATACAGTTGTATAAATATTTTCCAACATACGACGTACACTGTACATAAAAAATATATTTGGTATATTGCAAGTAGGTTAGAGAGAGTCCACCATGAGTAAGTGTAAGTTCAAATGAAATATCGTGAAATTTGAACAAAGAAAGCTTGATCTTACAATAAATTCGTCCAAAAGAGTTACCTATCTGGTAACGCCGCATTTTTCTTCGCCAAATAACAACACGTAATTAAACGATATTGACCCTTAAGTTTCTTAGGACCGGTATTTTTCTAATTTCTTTGCCTTGTCTGTCTTCCCTTAGTGTATCCCTTTTTGCTTAAACCTTCCTGTGGGGCCTATTGGTCTATTACTAGAACGATTCAATGCAAATGTTGGTGTGATCTTTGCGTTGGTGGTAGGGTCCCTACGGTAGTGATTGTTGAAGTTGTTTGCAGACTGACAGTGCTGATAGTTCAGGTTATCTGCATGACAGATAAACCATCTATACCGCAAATGGGGTATTATTTACCTAGACAAAATTGCATTTTTAATAGTTGAATTATTTTGTTTTTTACATTACACGGTAATAAGAACTCATTTAGATCCGCTGAATTTCCCGCTGAAGAATATGATTTGAAGTTTATTCGTGGCAGATGTAGGATCCCATTCTGAGAACCTGGTAAATCTTAATACTCACACTACGTTACAGCTTTGTCGCGAAATCTTCGATTGAGCTTTGGACAACAAGTTTGTAGAAAAAATTGAAAACACTCAGATCATACTTTTTCGGTGCAAAACAATGGTTCCGTTCACTAGAACCGAGCAGATGAATCCCAGAATGTGCAATATGATTAAACAGGTCATCGTCATTGTTAGTGATTAATTTAGCCATCGAGATAATCTCTAGAGAACTCTTGGTCTGAGCCCGTCACCAAAGACCTTACGCCATATTCCCTAGATACTCGGTATCAATGCATTCTAAACCATACTCTCAACAGTTCAAATTCTGCAGCCAGATGCTAGTATGGAAGGTACTTAATTGCTGTACGTTGTTTTACACTTATAATAACGTATTGCAAGTGAACTTCTGCAACCATTATAAATTGATTTTGAACATACGCACTTATACGATGCTCGTACCACCTATACTGCTTAAATATTTCCATGGTGTTTTTATGCAGTTTTATCTTTTGTGAACATATTGTTTTAATGATATACGTTACATTCGCATAGATCGTCACTTGAATTTCTTTAAAATAATTGCTCAAGAATAACTAGCTTCATTTTTTACCGTTCACTTTATTTTATTCGAAATAATATTTCGCATAGAACTATGAAGTGTACCAAAAATTCTTAATCTAAAGTCACTTATGCATATTTGAGATGATTTGTTTATGCATTTATTATTAAATTCATGTAATCTTTGTTCCACACTAGTCGAATGCAAGCAAAATTTTGACTGCAATATTAACATAGTATAAAACGGGTTATTCATTGTGCAAACAGGTAAAAGACGCTTAAAATCAATTTTCGACTCTGACGACAAAATGTGTTTTTTGTCAAGATCGCCAAGTTCCATAGATTGCTGAATATACAGGGTGCCCAGTCGGAAAGTTCACTTTTGGATTTAAAAAAATATTTATTACTATCAACATATTCGTAAATTCGGGTTTTATTTCTGAAATTTCATTCCGTCCAAATGTTTGCCATCCCTTGGACATACTCTTCTTCCGGAGTGATGTTTTTTATTTCTCGTCGAATGTTATCTTTAAGCTTATCCAGTATTCGTGGATTATTGGAACACACTTTTGACTTTAGATAACCCAAAAAAAGAAATCGCATGGCGTGAGGTCGGGTGACCTAGGAGCCCAGTGAATGTCTCCAAACTTCGATGTAACTCTTTGAGGAAAAAGTGCTTCCACCGTGCCCATCGATTCTCTGGAAGTCTGGGCAGTGGCCCCATGGTGTTGAAACCATCTGTTTCTGTTAAATCGACGTTCTGTTCTTACAATAGGAGTAACAAAAGTGTCAATCATGTCCTTGTATCGCTCAGAATTGACTGTCTATGCATGACCGTTTTCATCTTCAAGAAATACGGTCCAATAATACCGCCAGTGGGCGCATCAAACAGTCCCCTTTGGTGTTGGTGTTTCTCTTTTGGGCTTTGGCCCAATACATGCAATTTTGCTTGTTGACCGTCTAAGTGAACTTGGGCCTCGCCACTGAAAACAACGTTCTCGCGACTGCGCTGCGTAGGAAAATGATTCAACATCCGTTCAGCACAAGATTTCCGTAATACGCAATCACTTTACTTTAAAGCATGGACCGATTGGATTTTATAAGGATGAAAACCCATTTTTTTCTTCATTAAGCCATGCAGTGTTTAACTACGTACAGAACGCCTAGCATTTGCAATGATCGAATCACTTACTCGACGCACATTTTCTTCGGTTGGTACAGTAGGTGTCGGGCCAGGAATGGGTTGACTAAGAGCAGAGCCTGTTTTTTCAATAGATTCTTATTTAAGGCATATCTTGGTCGGCGAATGTTGTATCGTGTACAAAATTTCCGAAGGGCTGCTGCCTATGAATCACCACTTTTAAAGTAAGCCTCTATAGCAAAAGCACGTTGAGCTCTGGTCCAACGTTCCATTGTGACTATTTAACCCGCACGCCGAACGCGTCGATCAAGACCTCTCCCCACTTCCTCGCGTATTCGGTTGCCGCGTAATTCAAATTTGAAATGTGAACTTTCCCACTGGACATCCTGTATAATCTTCAGGTGATGTCTTACTGCAAAGCTTCAATGCAAATATGTTTTATATCTGAATTTTAATTTGTGTTCATTGTTCAATATGCTTGTGTGATGTAATTGATACCTAGCGATAAAATTATAGGTTGGACATAAAGTGGGTAATGTACATGTTCCAGTCATTTTTAATCTAGTTCTACATACATTTTGATAATGATTTATTTCTAGATATATGCTAGCGTTAGTTTGGTGATTCTTTTGAGACTGATGTACTCTACAGTACAGGAGTACATTTTAAATTTATCTATTAAGTATGAAATACGTGCATATATCTAGAAAACCAAATATAAGTTCGAACAGATATTAGCTTAAGTTGTTGGAATGAGGCATATATTATTGTTTGTGCATTATTCGTTTAAAGTGAGATATCTTTATTTTTTAATGCTTTTGTGGATATGGACAGTTCGATTATAGTAAAATCGTTTTGGAATGGAATTAGCAAACTATGGGTACATGGTGGTTAAAAAGGTTTGAATATTTAAACGAAATGATTACAAAATTGTGGCAGTATCAATTTTTCCATGATATTAGTATGTAACTTCAGTCACTCCAACTAAGTTTCTTTCAATATTCTGATAATGATCTAAGAAGTACATATTGGTATTGATTGGAATTCAAAAGATTCTAGTAACTCCACATTTTGACAACTTGGGCTGCAGAATTTAAAATAATTGTTAGCACATCTGATTTTTATTTTTCAACATCAAATGTTGCTTGCCTAGGTTAGTGAATAATAACACCTTTTCTACCACCTTATCTTTGGCCTGTAAAATGCAAGCAATTAGATTTACATTGATGTCTCTGCTAAGCCCCAGAAATAGCTTGTTGAATCTGATCCTAGCATTTTCATTCGTTTATCAACTTGTTGCCGGCGAATATAGAGGCAAGTTTTGCTATGTTTCAAACTTCCATAGACTTCGGTTTCAGTCGTGCGCATTTTCAATCTACTGATATAAAATTTTGTTGAAAGAGAACTGTAAATATTATGTAGTTATTATTCACTTTGTAAATTATTTTGTATACAGATTGTTTTATATATTTTTGTTGCCAATAAATCTTCAATTTAAGGTGCATTTTTATTTTCAGCCTGATGCATAATCTTTTGGGCACAGTGGCCCTTCCTTCTAACGCTTTTGAAATTTTGCTGTTCAAAACAGGTGAAATTCAAAGCCCATGCAATTACCTCTCATCCTGTCATTGACACGGAATTTTAATACTCGTCCATATTTCGCATTCTAATAAGACTGTCAAATCTTCAGATATTGTAATTTTAATAATAACCAATATGTGGTATTAGGGTTACAGAAATCCAAAGATATGTGAAAAGGCCTACACTCCTGGTGTAATGGGCGAAAATTTGCTACCAGGATCGCATAAACGGAATACGTAATTGAAGGCACATTATAGCTGTGAGTAGTTTATCTCATCGTTTCTGCTCTCCGGATACAGAAGCCTGATATTCGAAGAATGAAAATACTCATTGCAAAATTACAAAGTTTGATACCAAGACCTCTAAATGTGGTACGGAAATGCGTAAATATGCATCGCATATACATACTATTTCATCAACTTTGAAAGCCTCAATATGTGAAACTAATGAGAGCAGAGACCTTAAGAATTTAATATGTGTAATTATTGTTTGTAATATGTTGATTGGGTATTGGGAACTATTTTTATTATTGATAAATAAGTTATTTGTTGGTTATCACTCTTTTCACACCAAAGTATGTTATTATTAGTGTATTTCCGAATAATATTAAATATTGTGTGCATTTGTATTTTTATAAGGAACCGCTGAGATTGTTAAAGTGATGTGTGTTATGATGTAGCCAGCATTGTTCACGTTAGAAAGATGACTAAGAAAAACCGGTGTTTTATTCCACACGCCCGTAATATATGAATTACAATATGAGTAGGGATTCTACTCTACAATTTTTGTTTTGTGGTATCTGCATGATGAAAAAACAATTCAAGATAACTTTTTTTATTGATACAAAATTTTGTGTATCACACGTCAGAAAGTAAAATTTAAGCCCAGTCAGTGGAAGCACCCCAGTTGGTTGTGGCTGCCTGTTGGGGCGGATTGGTCCACTGCTCCTGGGCCACTTCAGTAGCCCAATCGTCCGTGGCAACAGGGAAGGCTGGGGCTGCGCCTGCTAATGGAGCAGCAGGGGCTACTGCAGGTGGCTCTGGGGCCCATTCGGCAGGCTCTGCTGTGGTCCAGTCCAGATCCTGAAAAAAAAAAAGAACAGTATAGTAAATCATTTGACAGTAGCATATTGGCAGTATTTGCACCAAATGTTGAATAAATTTTATTTTGTTCTTTTTAGATTTGAAGTTTAATCGAAAACATTACATAACAGACCTTTGTAAGAATTTAGATGAGTATAGACAAAAGAAATGTTTCAACAATCATTGAGTCTTTACCTGAGTATCCAGTGGAGCAGGGATCTCAGCTGGCTTAACGACTGCAGCTACAGCTTCTTTGGCAGCTTGTTCCTCCTTCTCTGCTTCTTCAGGTTCACGGTAGAAGAAGAGGTCTACCACTACATCCCACTTGGTGTCACGGGTGATGGTGCCGCGAAGACGCAACACCTAAAAATATTTACAAAAAAAAAATGAATATACTTACTTTGATGTAACATGTTGGTGGTGTAACAACAAAATATCAGGTGGAAAAATTATTTGAATATCACGGATAGTCAAAATAAAGGGAACAGATTGTATCATCATATATATATATATATATCTTGTATGTGTTGCAACCACCACTATTAACAGTGATATTTCAACTTTAATAAAAATGAGTTATTACCTCACGAGCCAGAAGCCACCATAATAGACCAATACTGTGTGGGGCCTTGTTGTTGCCTGGTATAGCAATATCAACAAATCTCAAAGGTGAGTCAGTGTTGCAGAGAGCAATGACTGGAATGTTGACATAGGAGGCTTCAGTGATTGGTTGGTGGTCAAAGGCAGGATCAGTGACGATCAGAAGGCGAGGTTCGCGAAAAGCTGCCTGGATCTGATTGGTGAATGCACCTAAAAAGATATACGAGATGAGAATTTTATAGGTAAAGCAAATGTAGGGAAATACTTGTCCGAATGATCAGACTCAAAGTATAATCAGGAAGTCAGTGGTTCCTTAGTTAGGTGTCATCAGACTGGTTTAACAATAATGTATCAGTTGCTGACATAAGACAATTTTTAAAATCAAATGACCTTTGGCTGCATTTTGGTAGTAATGTATAATATATTGAATTTGAAGTCACAACACTATATAGAAAAGAAGCAAGATAGAGCAAAATGTGCTTCACAGGTTGTACCCTCACATTACCATTAATATTTTATCTATAAAGTTCAAGGTAATTACTAAGCTTGGCAATGTTTTGATGTCAAATGTCAATTGATTAACATAGGTTACAAAAAAAATGGTAAAAAATCAATCAAACCTGTAATGATTGACAAATTATGAATGTCACCCAAAAACAGTATCTACCAGAACAGAAGAAAATACAGCTAGTGTAGCCAAGCTACAATTTTATCAGTTTTCTCTCTGTACTCTCTAGTGTGAAATTTGGTGCATTATGTTGTTTTAAAAAATTAGTATTGATCACGATCAGAGTGAACTGCTAAAATATCAATCTCTGGTAAAAACAATTTCAGTCTTACAACTAAAACATGCTAATGAATTTGACGACTTCTCTACATCAAGTAAATCCTCTTACCAGGAGTGAACCTTCCTGCAATGGGTGTAGCACCAGTGTGGGCAGCAAATTTCAGCACAGCACGCTGTCCATAGGGTCTCGAAGAGATAACAAAAACCTCGCTGGAGTGTTCAATAGCGACGATGGCTCGTGCGGCTAGGAGAAGCTTTTCCCATGTTTTCCTGAGATTAATAATGTGCACACCATCAGCACGTCGCTTGTATACGTACTGTTCCATTTGGTAGTCCACGTTTGGGGTACCCAAGTGGGTACCGGCGGCCAACATCTTCGTCACATCCTCTTCTTTAAGGCTGAGAACTTCTAAACCTCCCGACATCTTTACGTTTTTATAGAGTTACGGAAAACCTGTAAAGTAATTAAAATTGAGTTTTTTCTTTATGAAAGAGGGAAGGAAAATAGCGGCAAAAGTTAAAAAAATGATCACATGAGTTAAGACAAGTTTTTCACTTTATGAGCCATTCGGCCCCAAACTACACCTTAATAATATTACCTCATATATTTTGATTAATGAATTTTTCAAAAAAGACCATAAATGATTTTTGATTTGTGAAATATTTACAGATTTTGAGATACGTACGTTTTTAAGATGCCACAGGGAGAACTTGTTGAAATAAAAGGAACGTCAAATTGGGTTAAACGTCATGTCAGTAGTCAGTTGTAGATAAATTCTATATTCGATATGTCATTGAAACTGAACTCTGCTTTCTAGGCTGCGTTCACATTTACTCCCGGACAACAACTCTGTTCATTTTACCCCCCGATAAACTGATGTATGTCATTTGTCCGACTTACGCACTAGATATATCAGTTTGCATTGTTTTATTTAGGTACTCAAATACCTATAATTGAAATTTGTCAGTATTGCCTTCTGGTTCTTTTCAAATGAGGTTGAGGACTGTTTGAGAACTTAAAACCTCTTTTGGGACCCCAAAGTCATTTTGAAAATTCATAGATGAGTAATTATTTATAGTCATTTGAGAAAATATGCTTATTCAATCCCCGACGAAAGCGTACTGACTGCCTTGTATTGAACAGGATGATATGAAAAATCATTCCATTTTTAAGAATACGCTGCGTCAAGTATACTCTATTATGCATCATGCAACCGTCAAATCGTTCATATTTCAAAGCCATTGAGAGTTCAACCACATAAATCCTCAAAATGCCCGTATTTCGACAACGCACGTCCGGCACTGCTGGAGACACTAGATAAGCATTCCTTTGAACCGTTTTCATCCATCTAATCTAAATGATTCATGAAATGGAACTCATCGACGAAAAACAAAAATGATGGTGTGTAACAAAATTCTCGGTATATTCGACATGCTGACAAAACAGACTGAAGTTCAATTCTGGACCATATTCACATGTTTTCTTATACCGTAGTTATACCATAGGGCACAAATATGAATGTAAAATTGAATTGAACAACCATATCTAGAAATGAACAATTCAATCCTTGTATTGTATTTCAGCGGGAGTTCAGTGACGTTTTCATCTGAAAATAAAACAAATTGAAGTAATGAGAAATGGATATACAGGGTGACTTCGAAGTTGAGTCATTTATTTTAACAGTGAGTAGATCTGATCAAAAGAAATGTTTTTTCCTTTACCATTTTTCTGGTAAAATTAAAGTAACAAAGTTATAGCCCTTTGGAAGTTTGAGTACCGCCCTGCCTATTATATGCTCGTGTTTGGCGACAACGGATATAATCCGCCTGACCGGTTCATCGCATCGGAAACAAAAAAGCGAAAGAATTTGAAACGTTTATCACGATGTTTTTCGTCAGTCGATAAAACGTGAGTGAATAGTAGTGTGTTGCGTGGCTCAAACGAAATCAAAAATGGCACATGTTTACGAAAATGCTGAACTTGTGGACATGATTCTTATTTACGGGGGGGCAGTCTTTACGAAATGCTCCCGGATGCATCACGGATTTATGCGAATCGGTTTCCCAATCGAGTGCAACCAACCCCTTGTGCCTTTGTTAATGTAGTGCAAAGGGCTCGTGAATCAGGTGACTTAAGACCTCACAGGTGAGGGCATGCTGCTCCAAGACCGCACGATCAAATACAGGTCCGCACTGAAATACTTGTCGGGAGGATACTTTATTAAACAAGGTAACATTTTTTTTTATTTTTACACACATATTTTGGTTTATCTTCCTTCTACAATCATTATCTGAAAATTAATGACTCAACTTCAAAGTATATATATATATATCTCGACGCGACGAAGAATCAAGTTGTACAAATCAATAGCCATCTCCATCCATATTTAGCTGTGGCTGTCCAGTTTCAGTTGGCGTGATTGCTACTTTCTATACATACCTTACATACTAATGTGGGTCCCACACGATGCTTCCAGCGTTGTATACAACGTTTACAACGTTCGACACCCCACAATTATCAAGTGTGTGTCTCCTACACGATGGAATGAGCTTTTTTCGGACGTTCGACGCATGGTGGCGCCAACGTCTATTATCGGTGTCAGTGTCGCGCTTGAACCTTTACAACTGAAGGAAAAATTATACAAAATGAACGATGAAACAATTTTTTTGAGCACCGAAAAATAATTTCAGATCTGTCTTCAGCGACCAAAAATTCTGCCAGAAGCCTCAGAAATGTTGAAAAACGAAGTTTGACCGTTTTTTGTTCGTTTTTCGATGATAACTCCGCTGCCAAGGTAGCAGTTTTCAAAAACTGCAGATCTTTTTCGTCATTTTCATAGTAATAACCTAGGGTCAAAATTTCATCAAAATCCTAATAGTACTTTCAGCCTTATCATTTATTTAATCGTTTTCGATAGTTATGAAAAGCCAGTCAATATATTCCCCAATTAGTTTTGCATTGCAACAGGACATTATAATGAAACAACTGTAAGCACTTGATACTTTATAATTTACTAAAATACATATATTTAGACCAGCCATAACTCACCTGCGAAACGTACAAAATATTAGCAATATGAAAAAAGTGTTGTTATGGCAGCCTATATGCTTTGTACGTATACTAATTTAATTCATTCTCCTCAAACGTTAGTTAAGGAACATACATTATTAGGTATTCAAATCAAAATACTTCCCACATACCACTACTTCACCACAATCACAGCAAACAAGTAAATCATTTTTTTTGTCGCTACTGGTTCTAACCTAAAACCATCAAACACATGACATCTCGAGTGGGAGCGTAACGAACCATGCTTCCAACATTGTAACGTCCTTTGACGCCGGTCAAATTTACCGACAGGAGCCCGAACGCGTGCCATGTGGCGAACGTTGGACACATGTAATCCGTCAGCGCTCTCCCACACGATGTGGCGAATGGCCATGTGTCCACGTTGTAAGGTATTCGCTACATTGTGTGGGACCAGCTTAACCCTATCGTATGTGCCTGAGATGTCGATAGTCGATATTTGTGGTCGATACATTTGACAGCTCGATGTTTTTGACAAACATGATCGGGCATAACCTAAAAAGCTAAAAACACCGCGCTCTGTTAAACATAGTAAACAAGTAAACATTCAAAGTTAATAAATAAAACATATAAAGCTTTATTTTTATACTGATTTGAAGTATTATCAAGGTGATATGATTAACTTGTTTTTTTCCAACAATGTAACTTTGATCTATGACATAAAGGATTGGATAGTCCTGAGGAAATCATACAGAATTGTGGGGGATATTGCAGGAAGTACAGGTCGTATACCGTCTTTACCCGTTAGAATCCTCCCAGAAGAAGCTCTTCTACTAATAAACAAAGAAATTGCTTCAATGAAAGTCATAGAAATCGACAGAAGCAACTCGGAGGAGTTCAAAAAATTTCAACAGTCCCTATTAGCAGCTCAAGCAGTTGAGTATAAAAAGGCTAGAAAAAAGCAGTTGGAGTCCATTATAGATAAAATTGTTGAAGGGAGGAGGAAATATGATGATTTTAGGTAAAATACAGCTAAACATTGAAACATCTATTGAAATATTAGTTGTAAGCATTGTAATAAAGACCATTTACAGAAATTTGTCATACAGACAAGACACCTTAATATATCTGTTAGTAGTATTTTATTTCTGGTACCAGAAGAATTCAAAAAAATTATGCAAAGTATTATGAGCATATAGTGCACTACAATCTTAGTGTTGATGATTCTAGTAAATAGTCCATGGTTCACCATTCTCTTATATTATCATGTCATCTTAAATACCTCCCATATGATACTAATTTTCAATCATGTGCACAGCTAAATTTCAGGGATGCTGAAGAAATTCTGAATGAAGAACTGGAAAAATCAGCCACCATAACAGACTCCAATATGTTATGGCCAACGTTTCTTACACTGCAGACAGTACTTCCTTTTAAGCTAAAAACTCTTAATTACAAGGACATCTACCTCAACTACACCACTGAATTAAAATATGCTGTTTTTAGTGATCTATGGAATAGAGGATACTACATAACAGAAGGTGTGAGATTTGGTGGAGATTTTTTAGTATATTTTGGTGATCCAATTTGTTACCACGCAGTTTTCATAGTGAAATGTGTTACTGATAGTGAATCATTTTCATCCAGTGAACTTGTGGCACATGGGAGACTAGGGACTAGTGTTAGGAAGAGATTTGTATTGGCTTCTGTTGTGGATGGAACAGTTTGTTATGTTACTGTTAGCTGGATAGATGCTTAAATATACAGGGTATACAAACATATATGCCAGATGTTTTAAATACCCTCACCTTTGGTATCTTGGGAATGATAGATACAAAATCCGTAAATGGCGGCAGAGCGGCACATTTACGTAACTAAGAAAATGGTGCAAATCTGTTGAGTTGATGATGGGCAAAACTTCATATTGAAATTGCAATGATGTCACCCTGTATGGGCAAAAGCATGTTGTTTTTATTGTGCGAGTCTTTTTGAACTCGCATATCAAATAGTGCTATCAAAAACTGAAAACGATTTTAGAAAAAATATTTTTTTTTGTAAATACACTGTTTCGAAACTTTTTAAGAGCTATCCCATAAGCTCTCTGCTCCATATTAATGGCTTTGCATGACTTTACTTTTCAAAGTTAGCAATAGTGGGGGTCGAATATGACGCATCCGGTATAAGTTTGAAAAGTTTCTATTTGTCAGCAATACTGCCCCTGCATGAAACATTTTTTAGATGCCATAGGGGTCATGCGATACCCTATTTTGAAGTTATATATAAATATAAAATCAGCCAGTAGTCAAAAGGCTATAGTATATCTTTCTGCTTCCCCTGGAATAATTTATGCAAATAAGTAATAAGTCCCTTATGGCCCACATACTCTAGGGTGTTGATGATTAGTTATTGGGTTATAAGGAATTCAATACACAAAGACATTTAACCCTCATTTATTTATATTGTTGGGTTATAAAGTACCGATAAGAAGTTTCAAAATAAGATATCACATGACACCCCACTCAATTCAAAACAATGTTTCAAGATGGTGCCCAGCCGCCATCTTGTAATTTCCAACTCTCTTACATTAAAATAAAGTACTCGTGCGCTAATTTGATCACCCCAGATTGACCTGTTCAAAAATAAGTGTAGAGAGGGACCTTCTTGGATAGAACTGTTTATTTCTAGTACGCTTTTTCGCGACTGAAATTCTTTCCCGATTGAAAACTTCTTCAATAATTCTTCTTTAATTGCACATTATATTTATATAAAGTTGTTATATGTATAATATTGGTACTAAAATTTTTTTAGCAGGCTATCGGACGTCATCAAGTTCCTAAGTCACTATTATGTATTATTTGTACATAATTTGTCGACTGTAGAATTGCATATAGATAATAGATATAAATAAATCGGTTTTACAATTTTTTACTATACATGTTCAGAGAATTATATTAGTGGTAACTTGTTTTTATGACAATTGCTTTTGTTGGAAACAATAGTATAATAAACATTTTTAATTTATGTTTGACTTTTATTTCATTCATTTCGATTTTATTCTCATTCTTATGCAAACTATTATTTTGCCTTTAAGTCCTTTTTGGAAAAATGAGCTTGATCTGTGAAGCTGTGATGCATCGAGCCGATATACGTTCCATTAGATATCACGGTTTTTGTCGGATATTTACTGTTTCTCACCGTTGTCTGCGTATTTTAGGACTGAAACTGGATTTGGCAGAAGGCACAAGAATTTTTCTAGGAATTTACAATTGAAGACACAAGTGGATAAAGGTGTCATGTAACATTTTTTCAAAAACGTGTTTTTTTCGTTCAATAGGCTTAAGATTTGCTTTTCTTTCATTATCAAGTCTCGTTATTATACAATATTTGTGAATTACCTAGATATTCAAGTGATAAAGGTGTTATGTACCCATATTTTTGCCTTTGACAGTGGATAAAGGGGTCAAGGTAACATGACACCTTTATCCACTGTCAAGTGTAAATTTTCTGTAGAGAATCCACAGCATGACATTTGAATTTGAGGTTAGGTATGTCATTGTTTTGGATTTTATTATACAATGGTTATGTGTAAGAGTGCTGTTTTTGAAACTGTTGGTTTACTAACATAATATATTCAGTGATGTCTAGAGGAAAATACATTTTAAAGATTCTAGAGGATCAACAAAAAGCATGTACCACAAGACCAGGTAGAAAATTAGTGGCTTTTATTATTTTGTTGTTATTTTGTACTGATTTTGCATTGATTTTAGAAACTAATCACGATGGATCAATTAGTCCCATGAGAAGTTTTGGAAATAAAGAGAGCGAAAATATAGACAATAACCCTAAGACGTTTCCTTGTCTTAATATTTGTTCTAAACCTAGCACAAATAAAAATGATGCAGAATTCATTAAAAATCTAACAGCTAATCCTCGGATATCAATTATTCCCAGTACCAGTAGAGGTATGGACGCAATCAATATTTATTTTAAAAGAGGTAATTAATTAGTTTTATTGTTTATTTTTAGATATATACCAGTCTCCATCGTCTCATAAAGATTTCAGCGATGAGGATGTCACAAGCTGCAGTGAATATATCTCCGAAACCGAATCGTGTAATGAATCAGATAATGAGCTGTTATCCAACGTTCGAAACAAGCTATTATCTCAAACCAGGCATGACTCAAACCAAAGCTCAAGTACTCAATTAACTCTGGAGAATCGATGTATATCGCATATTACTGCTGATATTGGATTGCCCAATTTAAAAGATGACCATTTTTTGGAAGAAAAAAGAGAAAGAGTGAAAAAGAAAATATTTCAGTTGAAGGAGAAAACATCTAAGAAACGTCTTAGGAATCCAGATCAGTGGAGTAGAAGAAAATCTGCAATTTTAAGAGCAAGAGGAGAAGAGTATCTTTCTCAAACAGGGAAAGTTATGTCAAAAAAAGAAATAAATTCTGGATTGCTGTGCAAAGAAAAATGCAGATTACATTGCTCTGACAAGTTTCTTTTAGAAGATAGAAAAGCAATTTTAGAAAAGTATTATGCATTAGATATAAACGCAAACAATGCTTTGTTATTTAAAAGCATAAACATCAAACCGGTTGCAAGACATAGGACTAATGTAAAAAAAGAAAAAACATATTCTTTTAGTTATTCCATTACTTTTAATAGAAAAACAGAAATCATATGCCGAGGTGCTCTTTATCAGATTAGCCGAAAGAAAATTGAACTTATGCAAAGAACACTGAAAAAAGGAATGAATGCTCCAACACCTGACAAAAGAGGTCAACACAAAAACAGACCTCATTAAATTAAAGAGGATGTCATTGCGTGCATTATGGATCATATCCAAAAATTCCCCTCAGAAGAGTCACATTACTCACGTAATAAAAACTGTCATAAAAAATATTTGTCACCTATCCTTAATATGGCTACAATGTATAAGTTGTACATCGAAGACTGTGAAAACAGAAAACTGGATGATTCTTTCAAAGTGACACTTTCTTCCTATGCTAAAATATTTTGTACAAAGTTCAATTTATCTTTTGGCCACCCTAGAAGTGACACGTGTAGTGTTTGTGATTCAGGGCAAACACACAGATCTGCATACAGAAAACTTTAAAGCTGCATTTGAATCACAGAGACGTGATAGAGAAAGACCATCAATGGAAGAAGATACCTGCTATATAACTATGGATATGCAACAAACGATGCCACTACCAAAATTATCTACCAGTAAAGCTTTTTACCTTCGCCAAGTGTGGTACTATAATTTTGGTATCCATTGTGTAACTGCTAGTGGATCAAAACCTTTTTTTTTCAATTGGACCGAAGATGTAGCAAAACGAGGAAGTATTGAGATAGCTAGTTGTTTACTCCGATTTTGTCAGCAGCTCAAAGAATCTCACAAAAATATTAATCATCTAATCATTTGGTCTGACTCTTGTGCAGGCCAAAATAAAAACTTCAATATTATCAGTCTCTATCAATTTTTAATTTTAAATGGAACATTGAAAGTCATCGATCATAAGTTTCCAGAAGTTGGACACAGCTACCTAGACTCGGACAGAAATTTTGGCAGAATAGAAAAAAAACTTAGAAAGGTTGAGAATATCTATGTACCCGAACAATACCGTGAGCTAATTAAATCTGCAAGAACGAAAAACTGTGCTACCCTCGATATGGAAAATTACTTCTATGACTTTAACGAACTCTCAGGGAAGTTGCATATTTGGAATAAAAAGACTAATGATATGGGACAAAAAATCTGTTTCAGAGATAGTGTCAAATGGATTAGAGTTGATGAGTTCGGCAGCTACTTTTATAAAGAAAATCTGGATGAATATTCACCTTTTCATAAAGTAAATCTATTTAAAGAATCACAGAGAAAAAAGGTGGACTTACTGCAGAAAAGTTGAGTAACTTGCGTGAGCAGTTAAAGTTTGTCAAGAACGAGTATAAATGGTTCTATGAAAAAATTTTTGAAGAAAACGAAGAGAATCCCAAGAAAAAAAGAAAAGCAATTGGTTCATTTTGATGAGTTTTGAGATTTTTGTTACTTTTGCAATAAAATACCAATGTTTAATTACATAACACCTCTCTTCATTTCCCGTCAACACAAGGTTTTGTCAACTTCTTATGGATAAAGGTGTCATGTACTTTCAAAGTACATTTTCTCTCAAAATATCAACATGTCTTCAAGTTAAACAAGAGACAAAGAAAATATTTAATGCTGTTTAAAAAAACATTTATAGAAAATGCCTGAAATTGAATGCATAAAAAAATTCCAATCGGAAATCTTTAAAGTGATTTTTCTCAGAATTATTATTTTGTGACATGACACCTTTATCCACTTGTGTCTTCAATTATTACCATTAGCGATTAATATTTCATTGATTTATATCGGTCTATACAAGAATTTCATTGTGCAATCTGAGATTAAAAGGGATGATGTAGGAGTGAATATTAAATTACAAATCATAGACAGACGACTTAAAAATGCGAAGTTTTTGGGAGTTTTGTATATAATCTAGAAGGATGAAAGTTCAACCCAGTCCAAAAAAGGAGATCCAAGACCTATCCTTACAACTACAGGTCTATAGCTCTGCTTTCTGTTATAAGTAACGTGATGAAGAGGTGTAAAAATCGCGACCTGGTTTCCGGCACCAGCGAACCACGGGGACCCCTCCTAAAAGCTTACGTCACGCAATTATGGGGTAGACTCATCCAGTTTTATGGTGAGCCTCATGTCGTTGCTCTCGATATCACGAAAGCGTTTGATCAGCTATGGCACGCTGCCCTCTTATTCAAACTTCCATCCTATGGCCTCCCAGAGAAGCTTTGCAGATGGTGGTTGACTTGCTCTCTGGCCGCAAGATATCCGTCGTAATTGGCAGGTTCTCCTCTTCATCCCACAACGTCAACCCGGGTTCGGCCTTGGCTTCGACACTGTTCCTTAGACATCAACGACCTCCTTTCCTGTAAGGTCAATCCAATCCTCAGCTTTGCTGATGACCACTCTTCATGCAGGAATTCAGAGCGATAAGTCTGTCTCTGCTGGTGAGCTGGAAAAAAAGACGAGAGTCCTGGATGTTATCACTCCTTGGGGACGCAACAAATCTCGTCAATAGCGGCAATTTGCTTAGGGTTAAGAAGTAATTTTCTCCGCATTACCTCTTCACTCTGTATAAGGCCCAGATAAGACCTAGCCACGAAAATTGCTCACACGTTTGTGGTGTTGCCGGCCCGACTGCATTATTTATGTTCTTTGCTGTAGAGAGGAGGGCTGTATGATTGATTGATGACTCTTCGCACCGGCGGGCCATGGCCGATACAGCTCTCTTCTACCGTTACATCAACGCGCTAACAGTGTCGAATTTTGTACATCCAGAACGAGATTGTGGAAAAACCTACAATAGGAAGCTTTTTCTAGTTCTACTAAACTTAGGCAGTTCAAAAATCGGATTACACTTTTTCTGCGATCCTCATAGGCTGCTTCGGTGTAAAAAAGGTGTGTACCTACGAAGAAACATGCTGAATACTTGTATACATGTATGGATGGCAAATTTCCAGTACCGTGAAACCAAACAATCTGATATTTTAATTGTAATCTGGGCAAGAGCAGATTCAAGAGGGCACGGAGAATCGGGAAAACGTGCCCCCTCCTAAAAGATTTTTCATGGGATGATACGATTTTAACGTGTTATGCCCAGACAACAGTCCCACCAGCAACCTTGGGTTGGCTCTATTCAACGATAAGCAAAAACGCCCATCCTTAGCGCAGGGCCTTAGGATAAGTTCCCATGCCTGATGGAGATATCTGGAGATGCTTCTCTATTTCTAAGAGTGTTGTCTTGCAATCCAATTCTCTATTTTCCTCCTAACTCTTTGCGCGGGCACTCCTAAAGCTGGCTCAGGTCCAACTAGCTTGCTGACCGATCCTGTTTTCACCAGAGCGTCTGCCGTATCATTGCCGATGCATCGCTGCTAAAGGATCCAGATTATTATTCTTCTCCTAGGCCCTCCCCCTCCAGAATGCGGGATACACAAGCCAGAATCGCAAATATTTCCACCTGGAAAATAGTGATGTATCCGCCAAGAGGCAGAGATAGTCTAGTTCTAGGCCCAAAGATTCCGGAGCCAGAGCCCTCTTCAGTGACCGAGCCATCCGTGTACCAGACCTGCCCACTCACTCCGGAGATCCTCCGCCCTCGTTGGATACTCCACGGTTGAAGCGATATTTAGGGTGATCAGATCACCCCTGCTCAAGACATGATATTCCCTTTGCAGTTCACTAAGGCAGCTGTGTGACCCGTGACAGAATTCAAGATGCCCAGCTGCAATGACTCCAGGTTCGATGTGCGACTACTCTCGCTTCTCCGCGGATCGCTAGATCCAACGGTGGGAGATCCAGCAGAGCTTCCATTGCACTCAATGGCGTTGTCCGCACTGCGCTTGTAATACTAATAGAGGCCAAACACTGAATTTAGTCTAGTCCTAAAGAATGCCGGCAAGACAAGCCCGCCAAGCCTTCTTCTCTCAGTGAATAGGATCAAATTGGTCTTTGCAGCGGTGACAGAGACTGCTCTACAAAAACGACCCCTAACTGCTATGCTTAAGTCATCAGCATAGGCTTGCACATAAACACCCGCACTACTGAGCCTAACGAGGAGTTCGTTCACCACAGCAGGGGTGACAGGACCCCGCCCTGCACACAGCCCCGAGCAACGCTGTCGCTGCAGCATACGTCCTTCAGCATAGGATAGAACCTAATCTACTAGGACTGATCCAACCCCGTGCCTAGCCAAAGACCACAAGTGCCACTTCTCACTGATGTAGTCTTCTCTAGCCTACCGACCAGATTATGTAAGGTCATATCAGTCGGTTTCCCAGTTTGGTATGCAAACTGATCGGAATGAACGACTCACCTTTCGAGCGGGCCATCCCTCACAAATCTGTCAACTAACCTTTCCATGGCTTAAGCACAAAATGGTGACTTTCTCCCTTGCCCTGCGCCAGTCCTCACTTGAGCTTGCTTTAGTATCTTTACATAGGATTCTGTGCATCCTAGCTGCACCAAGAGTGTCATTAATGGACTGAGTGAAGTTCCTCCAGGATTCTCTGAAGGCCCTTCTAATCTCCTTTTTGTATTCCTGCAACGCCTTCTTGTACTCTTCACATTGGGGAGAGCATCTCCCGAGCCTAACTTCACCACAGCTGTGCACAGTTCGTTTCCTATCCTCTAACCCGTCGACCAGAATGTTACTTTGCCATTATCTTGAACTTTGCGTAACGGACGGTTTTCCTCATATAAAGGTGTCAGAGAGGTGTTCAGAGACTTCACGACCGCTTCTATATCAGAGCCCCTACACAGGCTGTATGGAGACCCTCGAAGCTTACTATCAAGGTCCACCCTAAAGGATTCCCAATTAGTAAGCCTAGGATTCCGAGCATATTTATCTGGAATCTCTCCATCAGTCTTAAACAGTATATAACATACCTGTGATCTGATAGAGGGTGTTAGATAAACAGTCCAGTCCCTAATCCCCTGAGCTAACTTAAGCATATCCTGTGTTATGTCGATAACCTCTTCTCTGACAGTGTTACTGAAAGTAGGCGTATTATCGACATTCAAAACCTCAAAGTTCGATAATCCTAGGAAATCCATGGTCTGTTGGTGTTGAAGCTGCCCTACATAACGTGGTGAGTATTGCTGTCGCACCCAATCACGAGGTCGTCCAGAATCCCTACAACATGCAACAAGGTGGTTCCCTTGAATCTTAAGGAAGGTATGCTGGACATACGACCAGGTCCCTGTCAGCGCCTCCCTTCTTATATCTAATTCTAACTGTAACTAAGTCTCTGAAGGTAAATTCTTTAAGTTGCCATTACGCAAGCTTAGGGCTTAGTGTCCGGGGTATCGCTAAAAAGCGTATAGCCCGCTAAACTGAGTCCGTTTACTGAACCGTTTCTCATGCAGGCTTCCTGGATGAGAAACGGCCTCGCGGGATCTCCTGTGTGAGAGCCCTCGAAGCCTCTATGCAGTACTGTAAGTTAATTTGAATAAAGAGACCTACCAAAGGTGTTGAGGGGCCCCTCCTGCACCTTTCCGGTGGCTGGTATGTATGCTCTATTCGGGCGTACGCCGCCGCCGCCACAGTCTTCCCTGTCGCAGCCGCCCTCATCCCCGCTTCCACGGGGGAGTTCTCGGACTTCGTTTAATATCCCTCGTCCGAGTCGCTGTCACTGCCCTATAGGGAACGTTCAATCGCCTAGCCCTACACGATGTTTCCCGTGGATACCCCGCTAGGACCCGCCATCTTCCTGTCCGTAACAACCGGAGGTACCAGTGAGAGCTGCCCTGGCTGACCTGTCCCCTGTGAAAGGACCTGGCCTACCGCCACAGCTCCCGTCGGTTCGGGCTGGTCAGACCTCGGGTTAGGAGCCAGACCTGGTCCGGCAGGTGTCGCCCCGATGACTGACTTTTCTTTCTTGCTCAGGAGTGTAAACACCTCCGCATTACAGCCTGTTGCCGTTACTATCAATGATCTTTCAGCGTATGAAATCCACTGAGAGAACAATTCGGACCCCTTTGGGTTCCTTCTTCTTCTCCAGTAGCCTCCATGTACTGGGAAAGGTTCCAGGATTGTGTCTCATTTCCCAGGTTGGGATCCTAGCTATCACGCTTTCCGTCACCAGGCCGCTTTGGGGTCTCCGATGACACACCGGACCGCGCACCGTCCTGCCTAGAAGGCGGTTGGGCCCGAACAGCCGAAGCCCTAGAGACCGACCTTCCGTGCCCCCCGTCATCCACACTTTTCTTCGCTTCTGCGCCGTTTACTTTTCGGAACCTGGCCGAGATATCTTTTTGATTTTTAGAGAGCCCACCCTTTTAGTGAGCTCTCTAGCTAGGTTTCTGACAGATTCCTCTGTCAGAGTACGGTCGGGGTCCTCTGGTGAGGGGCCGCCCGGATGTTCGGGGTGATTGTTCCCACAAGTATTGGGGAAATGATGGTCGACGTCCGCGGTGCCCCTGCACGGACGCAAGTCTGAATACTCTGGGAGGTCGTCCGGTGTCCCAGAGGTTTCGTATATGACGATGCATCCCCACCGCCACGCACCTCTCGGTACGGACCCACCGAAAAAACGGCTCCCCTTTGCCGCCCCATACACGGTTCAGCGTCAAAGGCCGCCCCGCAGAACGAACTCGAAGACGTACGGGTTGGATTTTTGTAGGGTCCTGTTTTTCATTCAACATTATTTGTATACAGGTTGTCCCAGAAAAGTGCTATCGAATAAAGTTGCATTTTTCTTAAAACTCATGTGTATCCGAGTTCGAACCAGTTAGCATTTAGGCACCTATGCAATCTGGTATCGGCAGTAAATATGATAGATGACACACAAAGTTTTTGACTAACGTAATAAAACTAACATTGAGAAACTATATATTTTTCAAATCAGAAAAAAATTGACCATCATTTTCACTAAATATATACATAAGAAACTCCGTATTAGACCCTATAATTTTTATATACAACCTTTTCTTCCACGTCATATAAAAAAGTTAAGAGGGAGAGGGGAGTTAATTTATAGCCGGCCACCCCGTACGGAGGCATTCACCATAATTGAAATTATTCAAAAAATGGTGAATGGACATACGTTGTATAAATTCAAATAACCTTCTGCCGCATACTTACTGGTGCACTGGCCTTCTCGGATGACGACCAATTCATAGTCAATTTACTTGACTCCTTATAGTATTCTAATGCTACCACGATAATTACTTGTTGCCTATGTTTTCGGCTTCTTACCAGCAATCAAATCACAGCCAACAAAATAGCTCAGCTGGTAGGAAGAGCGGGTATAATCACACGCACTTTGTGGAAACGTTCGACTTGCGATGTGAGGTTTTGTATCAAGCACAAAAGAGGTTGTTTTGCTGAGTTCCATTAAATAATGTGGTGTTTTAGCTGCTCACTCATTTGAAGCTAACAATGCTTTAATAATTCATTTTTAGCTCGGTGTGATTTAAGTATAGGTATAGTTCTAAGAACCTTAGTTTCCTGAAAAGAGCATATCCTTCAGGATAACAATCATACATATCCAATATGTAATAATGAATATTACAGCAGGAGTCTATATTCCATGACAGGCTTAATGATGTTTCCTGTCCTAATGTTGTCTGATTTGGCAAATTGGGAGATATACAGTTAGAATCCTTCCATTAGGCAGGCATCGTCAAGTCACCGTTGCCATTTTTACCTATGATGACCTTCTGTGTAATGCTGGTGATATTCATTACTACTAATTTAGTATATCTATACTAAGTGACATATAAATCCGAACACCCAGTTTAAATGGTTTTATTTTAATAAAATTTTGTATAAGTACTTAATGAAGCATAATAAGTAAATGATAAAAATTTAAAAATGATTGCACTGCTTTAAAGCCCTTTGACCTATAATAATGTGTGGATGCACCCTGATGTGCTACGCATTCTCCAACGCGCCTAGGCATGCTTCTGATCAGGTGGTCAATGTCCTCCTGTGGTATCTCATTCCAGGCAACCACCAACTCCTCTCAAAGTGCTTCTAGAGTCTGAGGAGGACGTTGCAAATTGAGCAATCTCCTACCCATCATATCCCACACGTGCTCAATTGAGGATAAGTCGGAAGATCTTGGTGGCCATGGTAACAATGTGACATCATTATGTTGAAAGAAGTCTATTGTGACTCTTGCAACATGTGGTCGGGCATTATCTTGTTGGAAAGTTGGATCTGCCAGGGTGTCAAGATAAGGTAAAAGATGGGGTTCTAGAACTTCGTGGATATAACGCTGCGCGTTCATGTTACCTCTGATGAAGATTAAATGTGACCTGGAACCATAAGCTATAGTACCCCAAACCATAACTCCAACAGTGTGATGATCATGTCTTTCAACAAAAAAACTGTGAATTCCTCCTTTCACCACGTCGCCTTCTAACCCTGGCACGACCATCGTGCATGCCTAAACAAAATCGAGACTCGTCACTAAAGACAATACTGTTCCATTCCTGATCCCAGAGTGACCGTTGTCTGCACCACTCAAGGCGATTACGACGGTGTTCTCGAGTTAAAGGGAGGATTCAGTGTGGCCGGTAAGAAAACAAGCCAAAACTTCTCATTCGTCGGTAAACACTTCGCATGCCAATAGGGCTTTCGTGTTCTGCAAACCATTCATTGCAATGGACCTGGTAGTGGAGAAACGCTCCCTTAAGGCCAATAATCTTAGGCGGCGATCTTCACGGTCTGTTGTTCTACGGCGGCGTCCAGTGCTCCTTGCTCTTTGCGTACGGCCTTCTCGAAGCCATGCCAGACAACACCTAACCACAGTGTCTACACTTCTTTGCACTCTAACTGCAATTGCCCGAAAAGAAAGTCCAGCTTCCCGAAGTCGCACTATACGGCCCCTATCAAACTCACTAAGTTGACGAAATCGTACAAGTCTCCGTACTCTAGGCATCGTAACCGATCGTAAAGGATGTCAAGAACCAAAATCCGCCAACGTTGATTCTTTACTGCGGCTGAAATATTCATTTTTAGAGCGTTAGTGAATTAAAAAAAAACAGTATAAAAACCGGAATGTCCAACTGATAAGGCTGAAAATTTTTTCACTTGTTATTTACTGTAAGATAAATACATTCACCAACTTTTATTAAAATAAAACCATTTAAACTGGGTGTTCGGATTCATATGTCACTTAGTATATATGAACTGTTTATCAGGGCATTGAGGTTTTTGTACAATCTACATAGTGAGACGGTAAGATGGCGAAAAATATTTGTACTTAGAGGCGTAGCTACCACCGCATCAGCCGAATCAAGGATACAAGAACCCAGCTTAAAAATGCGTAAAGTGTTTTTCACAATCTCATGAAAGTTTTTGGGCTACGCTAAATAAAAAATTCTCAAACGCTAAACTTTAGGTTCTACGGCTAGGTGACAGTAGCATGCTTTCCTTTGTTATCCTTCTAGATTAAAACTGTAACAGCTGAAAGAAGCTTTTCGAAATTAAAAGTAATTAAGGTCTTAGGACTTCTATGAGGCAACTTTGATCAAGTCTTCAGAGGCTGAAAATTTTGAAACACTAAAATCGTGTTCTGATATGGATCAATAGAACATTTTTGTGAAAAAATAGTGGCAAGTAGATTGGCACCGTACTTCCCACGTATTTACATTTGCCTACTTTCAAATTTCTCATAAGTCAAGATAGGCCTTGATAAAGAAACGAAATGTTTGAGCTCTATAATGTTTTTGAATATGCCCTAACTGATGTCTGATTCCCTTAAAAATGCCCAGAAAGTTGTATAGCGATCTGAAAGCTATTTTAATTTTTACACAGCTGGCATTTAAACGATTTCCAGAAGTGACGTAGCACCACCTTCTCTGACCCCACATTGATTTACGTGTTGTAGATACCACAAAACAAAAAAACATTTATTTGAAATTTCTAAAACCTTCGCATTCACAGTGCTCTCCCTCTCCGTCTCGAAAAACTCTGACACCGCTTGATCTTCAAAAAAGCTTTGAGGGTACGTAGAATTTTATAGAAAGTTATGACTTCCTGTGGGATTCGCCGCAGTTGAGTGGAACCCCCCAACAGATTTTGATGTGGGGCCCCTGCGCCACTGTAGATAGATAATACAGCTTCTTCTCAACATATAATGCCACTGACGCGACGTGTTAACGAATAGTTTTGTTACTTGTCGTTTCCAATCTTCTTCGATCTGACTCGTTTGCGGTCTCTACATGTAAAACTGCTGTATCCGCGAAACAGCGGATTCCATTTATTCCACTGGAAGAATAGTTGCTATGCAACACAGAGAAATGGAGAATCCAACCATTAATACGGATGTTTTAGACTTGCGTTATTCAAACTCATTCACACAAGTATAATCCGGATAAATGAGAAAATTTGGCATTTTTAAACGGATGAAACCGTACGTGACACTACGCTAGCTAAGGTCAATATATATGCAAATAACTTCTTTTGAAAACGATTCAATTCGTCTTTGAAACTAAATATATCACACGTTGTACACAGTTTTCCATGGCCTGTAACCTATGTAGCTCTGTAAAGCGCATATCACGGAATCAAGAACGATCGGCAATAAGCTTTCGCGCCGAGAGCAAGCAACGAGTAACCGCAGGCACAGGCCAAAGTGTTAAAACCCTGTCACAGTCGACTAATAAAATCCTAACCCGCAGACTGTCCACTAATGATTTTTTAAAGCCCGGCGAGCCCACCACGCAGCCGACTCGTATAGTCATGCCATCCAGCCTGAACCGTGCCACCACACCACCAACAACTTTTGCGGTGATAATCTGGTTTCCTACATAAACGTAAACGAACGGCTTTATGGATACGACTGATAACTCTTGACAAACCGATCCTTAAACTCGTTGGCCACAAACATTTTGGTCGGTTTTAGAAGTACCTATCTGGTGAAAAAAGTCTACTTGTGGAATCACGGATTGATGGTATTATTCTTTCTGGTGACACTACCAGTGCTACATTGTCACTGCGTGTAAGATGTTTCGTGCAAATAAATATCTAAGGAAAGATTGATTGAAAGCTGAACTTCTGTTTCTCTTAGTTTTTCGTAAATTCGCCATATTAATTGTTTTTCATCTTGGGCTTCCCAGTCTGATAAACCTTGTTGTGTTGTCGAATTCAGTTTTGGGTATCTCTTGAGTAACGATGGTAGGTCTGGCCAAAACTTGATATGGTCATTAGCATGATGTTCGTAGACAAACTGGAGTAATTGGGAAAGGCAGTTATAGCTCTGACTATTCAAAGCTTCACCCCTCACTCTTCCCACAAACGGATGGGATACACCCCTGTTAGAAATTGCGCACCAGACAAGGATTTTATCTACAAATTTCGCTTTATGTTTGTATCTAAAATTATCTGGGCATTCCTCTACCTTGATCTTATAAAATCCGTCGTTACCCTTCATTTCAGAACTACTCAAAGTGAGATACTTTTCGTCATCTAAAATAATGTTTTTTCCATTAGCAAATCGTATCCGCCTGAGTGGACTACAGCATCTTGGTATACGTAGGAGTTGCGCTTGAGAGTATTTGGTTCAATTAAGCTTCCTTCGATATTCAGGGCCATTCCTCCTCAATTCCAACGATATCGTACTCTTAGAAGATCTGTATCGACGAGTCAGTATCCTTGTTGACATTCCAACTTGATTTTCTGCTCTTCTCACCAATCTCTCTGGCCTCTGTGCGGTGAATGCACGTGGTCTTCCACTTTTATGGGAGATTCAGACATGGTATTCCCTGATCGCACCCCTCTATTGTTCGATAAATGGTTCTGCGTAAAATGTTTTCATTCTGGAATAATCGACAGATTTCAGCTTTGGGTACCCCCAACCAACTGTAGATACTTTTTATTTCTAATTTATACGACATCTTAAAGCGATAACATCAAAATGAATAAATGTCAACTGACAGTAAAGTAAGTAAACAAACTTTTGTTTCCAAAGGCAACTTGATATTATTTTGTGTGTGTTAAAATTAAAGTCAATGAATTTTGTGCCAAAACTTTTAGGACATACGTTACGACTTGTATAATATAAAATCATAGATGCTATACATACAGATGTGAAACTCATCGAGAAACATACGAATGCGCTCTTGAAAATCGTTGTCAAGCAAACAAAAGAAAATAGCTCCGATCGAAGATATCGTGCGTATGTCTGAGCCCCTAAAAGATTTTGAAGAGCGGGGGAGGCAAATTTTCCCTGGGGTGGCGAAATCTCAAAGATCAAAAAGTTTTTGTATGATTTACAAAAAAGTGCTTTCTCATATAACGTACGTGTTACATTAAGTAATACCTACCTACTTTTCCTGATAACCATTTGAACCAGTTGCTTTCAAATGTCTCAAACTAGCAACTGTAACTGACCACTATGCTGCAATGCTTTTTGTATTCTGTAACTATTTTAACTGTTATTGGTAGCCTAAAGATCCTATCCAACTCACTTTTTGATATATACAGGGTTTGTCCGGAAAGTAATAGGACTGAGTCGGTTTAAACAAAATTATTGAGCCAATCGTTACAATTCTTTAAAAACTTTCAAAATAGGCTCCTTCTGCGTCGATGCAGCGCTGCCAGCGCGATTTCCAAGCATTGAAGGCGTCACGGAAGGCATTATCCGGAATAGCCTTGAGAGCCGTGGCGCAAGCTGCGGATCCCCTCTGTCGTCTCAAAATGCTTGCCTTTCATCGGCCTTTTCAGGCGAGGAAACAAAAAAAAGTCCGGGGGGCCACATCTGGGCTGTAGGGCGGCTGCGGAAGCGTTGGGATGCCGGCCTTGGTCAGGTAGCTGTTCACAAGAAAGGCGGTGTGAGCCGGGGCGTTGTCGTGGTGCAACTTTTCCCAGTTTTCATTCTTTCTCACCCCTTTTGTTCAAAAATCAGATTTTTTCGAGCAAGCCGTGTAACATAGGTAAGCTAGGCATTCTTACCGAGAGTGCTGCGAAATGGTGTAGGTAAACACGCGGATTTCTGCACGCGCACCTCTCCACCATTCAGGATTAGCAACATAATTTTAGCATCGAGATACAACAGTCTGTACCATTTTACCTATTAAAAAAATGGCAGGCTTGGCCGTAGAGGGGAGCGCGCGTTCCCTCTCATCTACATCCGCCGTTGCGTTCTGGTTGTACTATTTTTGAGGCTTTTGTTGTACATGATCAATCAGGGCCAAATACGCACTGTGATTCGGACCCCGGTACTCACGGGAGCTCCCGAATGCACGTTATAGAGCCCCAGATCTTACAAAGTCTATGTTCACATTTTGCTCCAGTACGCATTCTCCCTCTCAACCCCCTCCTCCCTCCTTCAACCGCCCACTCTTCAACCAATCACCTATCAGTAGCGGGAACCCAGAACAAGCTATGTGATTCAGGTTAGTCGGCCGCCAGCGATCTAAACGCTTAATTATTTGACACGGTCACCACTATATGAAGTATCAAATAGTTATCAAACTATCCAAATTTTGTTTATTTATTAAGTGTCATTTAAAACATTTAAGAAAATTCGATTTAGGCACCTGTCCTCCATCGAGGAGAAACTTACGACAGTCTGCAATTTGATTTATGTTTTATATGAATTCGAGATATTGTTACCTTGTTCTATACCTTATGCCGGAGCTCCCCATAGCGCTAAGCTGGAAACTATTCGTTGTCCAAGTATGAATTTTATTTTTCTAATCCAAAACAGTTTTTATATCTTATCACTCAGTTGCTGAGTTTCCAATTTGGTACAGATCTGGCACCTGAGCTTCAAGCTATATTTAACAACAAAAGAAATACAAAAATTATGATATTCAAACGGATATACCACCAATTCACAGGTCCGTTCGTCAGTCGCCCTCCTGAACAGGTGTTTTAGAAAGGAGGATCCGATTTGTTACATAATAAGGCTCGAGAAGGTGAAGGTCTCCTTCTGGGACCGAGCTTTAGGAAGTGCCTGTTAAGGATCGTAGATACATACGAAGAAATAAATTACATCTCTTAGGATACCTAATCTTGTATCACCGTCGGGAATCTATGTTGAATGAATGATGCGCTGGCTCCTTATGGTGGCCGATATGCCTCTAATTTCATGTTTCAGTCATACCTATGTTCTTCGACTTTTCATGAGGCCATCACGATTCAGATCTTCTAAAACCTCCATCGAAGAATTTACATTCAAGCGATACCTAATCAGCTTGAAGCTGGGAACGAGGTAAGGGTAAAAATGTGCTTTCTTCGCAGTTAAAATATGCAGTCTGAACGTTTCTCTGCCTGAGCATGAGGTCTGGGGCTGCTATTGGCTTTTTTAAGGCTGGCGCTGAATCATTTAGCACCGCAGTACCTTACGACGGTGCAATACATTGAAATTGCGATGGCGTCGAGGCAACAAACAGCAATTTCCCAAAAAATTCCGAAGTATCCTTCCACAACCAACATTGTTATCACCAGCAAAACCAACGGGCAAGCCGAAAGCATGTTCGGTTACGCCCCAGACTCCGCCTTTTTCCGGAAGACGTACACCTTATGCCACCGCGGAATAGGAATCAAGACGGCCACAACCAGCCTCCTACAATCCGCGACGGCGCGGTTTTCGTTTGTTTCGCCGCCGCGGCCTGCTAGATCGCGGCTCAGTCTATGGAAACTCGCGGTGAGGTATAAATAAAACGACATCGCGGTAGGTCTGGAACCGAACAAATCGCGGTCGCGGCGTGCTGTGGAAAAACAAGAGAAAAGCGCATGTCACCGGAACGACCGCGTGTCACCGGGTTTTGGCGCGAATCGCTTTTTTGCTGGACGATGTTTTTTTGTTTGTGTGAAAAACTGGGAATTACGCTGCGCAACTAGTGTGTTACGTAAATCGGGGAATGATTCATCAATGGAACAACATGTGAAAGCTTGGCGGAGCGATTCAACAGATATCGGAAAGGTTTGGAATATTTCTTTTTTCAGTAGTTCTTAGAGAATATGCTCAGACAGAGTTGTAGGCGTTATGAATCACTTGATTCCTCACATGGCATAGGTTTTTTGTGAACGCTACTGAACACTCTACAGAACTTTAGCCGTGCGCAAAATGTTTTGGAGACTCATCGGCACCAAGATGATTGATAAAATACCTTCTGTAATCTTTTTATGAACATTATAACATACTGAGATAAAGAAAAAACCTGGAAGCTATTCCGGCTTTACCCTATGGGGTACCGAGTCCATGCTCCATCAAGCCAAATGCCCAAAAATCAAACGAAAGAAAATGAAATGTTTGAGTACCCCACTCCGAAATGGCAAAGTAGGACCCAGGATTTGGCTCTGGGCTGGTGCCCCCCTTCAGCCGCAGGCACCAAGCTTCCTGAGAAAAGAATTAATTGACCAATGAAAATTTTAATTGGGCAAATGAAAAAAGTTAATTAACGATGTGACAGCTAACAAGTCTGCAAACTCCGATTTCTAAAACAGTTAACTTGAATCTAAAAAAAACTAGTTTAATTAAACCAAAATGTAATCGTTTGATTAAATTTATTAAACCGTTCACTTAAATTGAGTACACTAATTTATTTAAAATTAAAATGAGAGTACCTGGCCCAAGTAATATAATTTAATTATGTTTAATGAATTTGCTTAAATAGTTGAGGTAAAAGTATTTGCCTAGATTTAATGACTTATTTTATTTAGGTTCAAGAGGATATTTGAATAATATTTGGAATTTAAAAGAACAAATTGCATTATATTATAGCTGCTCTGAAAAATCTTAGTTATCAAAAAAGTTTGAAAACTTGATATTTTTAGTTGATGTTTTCGAATCCGAGTTATAACTTCCAAATTTTATAACAAAATAAGATATTTTTATTTTAATTGATATGAGATCAAGTTTTACCAATTATTTTTATTTTTTATATTACCATTGACTAGAAGCAATTCTTTGTTTTAAATTCAGAAGGTAGAGAAAGGGATATCTGAAACTGAATCAGGCCACTTGATTATGTGTACAAGAATTGTAATTTTATTCCTAATATTATTATTGTATATTATTATTACAACGCATTTACATATTTAAATAAATTCAACATCACTTTAAGCAAACTATAGGTCAAGCTCAAGCATATGTTTGGTATAAATGAAATTCATTGACCTAAATACGGTGTCATAAATAACATTTCAAAGTTCTTGTCATTCCGTCACCTCAGCAGTGACTTTCCTATACATAGTGTTTCATTGCGAGCAAGAAATATTCTAACTATAATTGGCCCACTTCACAGCTACTACACCAACAATGGCAACATTCGAACATGAAGCTCCTCGCAAAAATCACAAATGAAACTGAGGAGTTCGAAGCGCATCACCGGCACTTCGTCTGTTGCGTACTCAGGATCATTCATCATGAAGGGTCGAGTCCTACCGAGTCCGTTATTCTGATAAACTCTTTAACTGTTAACTGTTTCTGTCAAAATGTTTAATTGTTTTAAATGTACCTTTTCTATATAAATTACCTAAACTAATTAAACAGTTCATTGAAACAGGTACATGGTTTGCTATTTTCAAGCGAATAAGTTTAATATCATGTTGCTTTTAATCAAACTGTTTCCGGAAAATTCAGTGTAATCGAACCGAATAATTTAGTTGCTTAGAATAATTAAAAAATTAATTACGGCTAGTGAACATTTTCTAGAACAACTGTTTAATTGGGCACGTTTTCTCAGTGTACCTATCGTACAACTCCAAAGGTCTCCACCCTCTTTGTTAGAATACATTTCATTTTCGTACGTTTCTAAGTAATCTGAACATGTAAGTAATTTTGAATGCGTTTGCACCTTATCTTGAGTCTTATGTTCTTAAAATTCCAAACAGTAGGCATGGGCACTCGCAGGAATTTTTCTTAGGGGCATTCAAATCCTAAAAATCCCCAAAATTGTACACAAAATCGTACTGAATATACAAATATTAAGGTCCAATCGGATTCGACTGCGGATAAATGGACTCCAGGCGAGAGCGAAATGCAATGACCAACTTTGAAGTTGCTGTGTGCCCATAGGGTAAAGACAGAATGGCGAATAGTTATGAAGATTTGTACGTTTAGTCCGTGTCAATGTGCAAGACCGGAGGGCTTCACGAGAAAAATCAGCATCTTACCGCTCCTCCCAAATAAGTATGTTTGGGAAAAAATGTCATACAAAACAATGAAGATCAATAAAAATGTAACAATACATATCAATGAACTATTGATACCATTATGGACTCAAGAGCAGGTTCGTACATCCCAAGTACTGAGCTAGACTAAATTAATTTGTTAACAACAATTTCTTAACTTTTAAATGAAATATAATTACTAATTTCTTGAATTTCAATTGGTAATTTGTTTGACGGTAGTCTGAACTATTTTCAAATTTTATCTCTTGTGTTATACTCGTGATAAACATTGATGTTTGGAAATAAACTATTATATATCTTGACTCAGGTTACGCATTTCAAAATGTACTATATGTACGTATACAATCCCTTGACTTGAACATTTTTCAGCAGCAAAACATAATGTTATGATTATTTTTTGGGTCATAAATACTCTCTCAATTTTACATGATTTTCCCCATACCTCAATGTTGTAAGATATGTGGCCAGTGCATAATATACCGGGTGTTTCCAAAGTTGAGTCATTTATTTTAACTGCTTGTAGGACTCGTCAAAAGGAGTTGATATAAGTACCAAAAATCACCTGTATAAAAGTTGCGTAATCAAAGACATAGTAAAAGATTGAAAATTTTATAAAATAAGAATGGTATTACACAGATTTTTTGATATTGTCAACCACTGACGTGTAAAATCTTGACGTTTTTTGTTTACTACTCGTATCATTTATCAAAATTTGGCAGTATGTCTTTTAATAGTGGATATACTTTCATTTGTCTGATTAGATTGTGCGAAAAAATGGCCCGTGGTAACGGAAACAATGAACTAGTGGACATAATACTCGTACTATCATACGGAGAGTGCCAACAAAATACAGCCGCAGCATGAAGGTTGTACGCGGAAAGGTTCCCTTGAGGAAATCATCCGGTCTCACGGATGTTTGAAAACAAAAACACACGAAAGTATCACTTTTTATTTCAATAAGTGTTCAATATGTTGCTCGTTATTGGCCAAACAATGATATAGGCGATGTTCAAATTCCTGACGGACATTTTCAAAAACATGTTGTGGAATATCATAGCAACTTTCGATGATGCGTTGACGAAGTTCATCCAAACTTTCAGGTTGGGGAGTAAACACGATAGATTTCAAATGGCACCATAGAAAAAAGTGTAATGGAGTCAAATCAGGAGATCTAGCATGCCATTCTAAAGGCCCTCTTTGCCCTATCCATTTATCTGGAAACTCGTCGTCTAGCCATTGCCGAACCAGAAGAACATAGTGAGGAGGAGCGCAGTCTTGCTGAAAATATATTTCAGCCTTATCAAGCGTTTCCATCCTCTTTGATTTGGTTTTCAATGGTTTCAGTTATAAGCGGATTGATGGTATTTTCCAAATTTCCATTAATAAACAATGGCTCAATCACTTTGTTTCCTAAAATGCCTGCCCTTACATTAATTTTTAGGGGTACTGGGCATGCCCTTCTACAAAAACATAAGGCTGTTCATTGCTCCAATACCTGCAGTTATGCTTATTAACAAATCCATTTAGATAAAATGTGCATTCATCACTGAAGCAGATATCCTTTACATAAATGGTATTATCATTTATCGCTGGAGTTATTTGTTCACAAAACTCCGATAGTTTGAGTATATTTGGTAACAAGGTCCAAAACATACCAATGCGAAATTATCTTCCCGGATGTCTGGCGTTAAACGTGACGACAGTTTGCTGAGCACATTGATTTTGGGTACCATAAATTAGAATCATTTCGGCTAGTATTTAAACCATTTTTCAAGTAAAATCTGAATCAATAAATTAATATAATATATATATATATATAATAATAAATACTGTACACCCAGGATATCTGTGTTGATGAAAAGAATGCGAAAAAAAAATCGGGTTGTAATTTTGTTGTTGCCACGTCTAACCTTCCGAATTGGTGTTTATGTTGGTAGTTTCCGTTTTAAATTATAAACGAATTCTAGATTTGGCAAACCCTAACGGGCAAAATTTTGAACGCTTATTGAAATAAAAAGTGATATTTTCGTATTTTTGTTTTCTGTCTAAACGTTAAAATAAAGGACTTCGGAAGACCTTTCAATCAAGCTCTTACTCGATACCCCTTGTCATTTAAAATTTTCAAAGGAATGACCATGGGGGCCGAAGATGAAAGGGGGTGAAGTAGTTTCTGGTTAAAAAGTTGTTCTCCTTAACAAATCTTTTGACGTGTCTCGGAGTTTTTTCTTTTATTCAGTGGTTTCGGATAAGTCCGGGGTGAGAAGTTTTCAAATGAACACCCTGTATAACAAATTTTCAGACTTGAACGTCTAGGAGGGCGCGCGCCCCTCGTCTCTTCTATGTTAAATCCGCCACAGGAAGATTTTTGAATGTTTTTCGGAATACAAGTAGTAGGCTAAATTGGGAACAACGTATTGCACTCCAAAGGTGTACTCCTGGCGTGATAATTGCCACACCGTTATTACCATTCGATTTTGCTGTTCACAAAAGCCTTGCTTATGGACGTTACTAAAGGTAATTTACCTGGATTCATTTTGTTTAGCTATTATAAAGAGTACACTACGTACATCTAGGTGTACTCGAAGCAATGATTCATCTTCATCCAATTGAGAATTTGGCTTTATAGTTGCGTTTTGACTTTTGTCTCTGGAGTCCTGTCAGCAACTCTTTCAACAATCGGGAAAATGGGCATGCTCTTAGCGTAACAGAAATGCGGAGAGAAGATCCTATAAAATTCACAAATCGTAAGAGTTACATTATTATTCCGATTCTAACTATTGCTTCGACTGCGTTCTATACTCGGGAACTGATAAGGAAGAAAGCAGCAAAACACATCGTACGCCTATGCTAACGCGGCATCTTTTCGGACTGACAAACTCCACGCGTGGGTATCCTGCCATATTCAAGAAGATGCCGCATTAGCATGGGCGTGCGATGTCTCTTGCTGCTCTCTTCCTTTTCAGTTCCCGAGTATACCGTAGAGTGTCATACAATAAAAGAGTGGGAGTAAAGGTATCGAAACATCACTGAAGGAGGCGGGAATGTCTGATCCTTTGATAGCTGATGAACAAAGGTTTTCGTATTGAGAACAAAACATTCCTTCTGGGAGATACGCGTTGGTATCCACATAAATATCTTTGCGATGTTACCTTGCAATTCTGATATCCAAAACGTACAAGGACCCGGGATATTATTCTGCTGGGATAACCAGGAGGCAATCAAGAAAATAAGAGAAAGAGATCATCGAAACACATCGTACGCCCATGCTGAAGCGGCATCTTTTTGGATTGACAAAGTGTTTGCCGCCATATTAAAAAAAGCCACGTTCGCATGGGCGTGCGATGTCTCTTGGTGCTCTCTTCCTTTTCAGTTCCCAAGTATACCGTAGAATATCCTACAATAAAGGAGTGGAAGTCAAGGTGTCGGAAGTTCACTGAAGGAGGCTGATCCTTAGATAGTTGATAAACAAAGGTGGGTTTGGTTACAAGGTTTTCCGATTCAGAACAAAACATTTTTCTGGGAGATACGCCTCGGTACCCTAATCAATATCTTTGCGATATTAGCTTGCGATTCTCATATCCAAAACGTACAGGGACCCGTTGGAATGAAAAAACATCCCAGTACGGTTGAGAATTTACAACAAATATACCAAACTTTTCCAAAATATCTCAGTTAATTTTGGTACAAAACTGATTTATGATTTGCTATTGGCTGATTCTTGTGGCGCTAACTCCTCGATGAGTTGGCAGGCGTATACACAATCTCTTTGTATGTAAATATTAGTTAATGGTAAAATCTTTATTCATGATTCACAACATTGAAAAACCGATATTAATCGCTGATACCTATCCATTAGATTCAATGAATTAAGCAGCAGGCTCTGAATGTGGTAGCCTACCACTGGTAGGTGTATGAACACAATGAGAAACCGCATATGCACCGCAGGAATGTTGCGTTTTGGGTTTTCAGCTGGACAAAAATTATATGACAAAAACTTCGGATTAGATTTGTTTTTGTTTTTTGTATTTTAATAATAAGCTATTTGCGGTACAGCTCTGAAGGACTGTATAAACTCAAAAACTGGTTATCGCAGTTTGTTAGCGATAAGCACAAATCGTTTTACAAGTTGCGGATAAGAGATTGGTCTTTGGATGAGTTTGACATGAACAAACTGGGTTAACTGTAGACGAGCTACTGTCGAAGTGTCTATGATAGGTTTCCGTATACAGTCTAAAAAAAAATTAACCTTTTTAGCTAGTGATCGTAGTCTGTTTTATAGTGTCGATGGAAGCGTGCCTTCGCGTTTTATATTTAACATAAGACGCGTTGTAGGTTTTACTTTAATAAAAATAAGACAGCGCAAAGCGCCTTCTATCACATCAAAATCGACCACTGTGGAAGGCGCATAACTGCTATTAGTTGGAACTGCTAGAGAGTCAGCTGTCTGGTTGTCTTTGTGGTCGAACTGACGGAAGCATCATTTTTGGTGTATTCAATGGCAAGTAGACCACATCTGCCAAATTATTGAACGGAAGCTGCGATTTTTTTTTGTGAGGGGGGAATGCGTTTATGCACCATACCATAGCCCGAGCTACGGCGTGTGTGGAACTCCAGGTTATCTTGAGGAGACCACCTAATACCCACTAAACCCTAACCTCTGCGTGACCCGACTCATCAGCGTCTTGGTAGGCCATGTGTTGTGCGTGACCTGCGGTCTGCTACAACGTCTCCTCATGTGTTTCAGGCTCTGGGAACGCCGGGTTAGTTCCCTCCTCGCGCAGTTCTATCGATGTCGTTAAGCGAGCATCGATATAGGGTTTGCTATGTTCTCTTGAAACTCTTGTTTTCGAAAAATCAAGAGTTTCAAGTCCTCTAATGTAGTAGGTTACCTGGTCCTGGTTGGTCCTGGTCCTGGTTGGTCCTGGTCCTGATGCGTCCTGGTCCTGATGGGTCCTGGTCCTGATGGGTCCTGGTCCTGGTTCCACGTTTTGTCCTGTAGTCATTACTGGTCTAATGCTTGTCTTGCGTCTTGGCCTCGAGTGCATCCAGGCGGGTTATGATGGCTTGCATCATAGCTAGCAGTCTGTCATCGCCGTGTTGCTTCTGCGCCGTAGTTCCAGTAGCAGTGGCGGCTGCTGGGGCAGAAGTTGACTTAGTTTTCTTCGCTTTTTCAGCGTAAGACGTCCTATTTGAGGTGGAGGCTGCTTTGGGGGCAGCAGCAGCTTTCCTCGGGGCCTTACTACATCCTTTGTAGTTTGCTGGGTGTCCTTCTCCGCAAAGGCAGCACTTGGCATTTCGCTGACCTGTTGGCGGCGTCGGCAGACTGCAGTTGGTGCTGTTGTGGTCCTCACCACACTTGACGCACCGTTCAGCGAGACGGCAGTTTCGCTGCGTGTGCCCGTACCGCTGGTAGCATTGGCTGGGCTGGGTCGATCTCTTTTTCTTCTCTTCATCTGTTGAACCTCGGCGTCTGCGATCCCTTGGCTCACTAGATCTTCTCTGATGTCTTCGGTAGACATCTCTCTGGTAAGTCCTCGAATCACCCTCTGGTCCAACTTATCCTCCTTCAGCTGGTAGGTGAAGAAGGGCCTCTTCATTGAGTCTAGCAGGATAACTAGCTGCCGGTAGTCTGCGGGTGTCTTGGTAAACACCTTCACACTGTTTCCCGCCGTACTTGCCTTAGAGAATTGGATTCCCTTATTGTTGATCATCCTGCTTAAGGATGACCAATCAGCGGTGCGCTCAATGTTGATTGGTGGAACTCCTGTTCCTGACATGGGGGCTACGATGGTCCTGGCTTCTCTAGGACTCTTCTTCTGGGTGGCAGCTGGCTTCTTTGACTGCCTGGGTGCATCGTCTACGTCGGAGGAGGAAACCCTTACTCTTTTCTTCCGCCTGGTGACGACACTGTAGTCCGTGTCGCTCTTGTTGGCTGACGTCTTCTGTTCTTCTGTGTCGTCCTGTTGCTGGCTGTCCACTTCTTGGGCATCCATCTCATTGTCCGATGTGGTCTTCTGGTTCTCGTCTTCTTCTTCTGCTAGGGTCTTCTTCGCCTTGAGGAGCTTCCCTTTGACTTCCTCTATCTCCTGTTGTGCCTGCATGAAAGCTTCTTGCAGGTTCTTCATCTGCTCTGCAAGCATGGTGAAAGCATCTTCTTTCTGCTTTAGCTGGCTTGTCAGCTTCTTGATTCTCGCCATCGTAGATAGCAATCGTATCGCGATGAAAATCGCACAGTAAGTCCGGGTGGGTCGCAGTCGCACAAGTGTACACTCGCAACGGCTGCTAGCTCGGAACTGGAGCTGCGATCCCTTGCAGGTCCAACTAATAACAGCCATCCGCTTTACGCAGTGGTTGATTCTGGTGTGATAGATGGCGCTCTGCGCTGTCTTATTTCGATAGAACGTACCTCCGGTATAGAGGATAGTTGCGATGTTTTCGTTCGTTTGTCCAGAAACAAGAGACCAAGCCTAGACCATGCTGGAGAGTAGCCAAGAAGCACGAAACAGCTGTCCATGGTTGGATGTCTTTTTGGTCAGAAAGACGAAAGCATCATGTTTGGTTTATTACTTTAATGTTCTTACAGCTTCAATGTTTCCCTTTTATTCATTATTGTCTGTCAAAGCGGTCCGTAGGTTAAAGTATCGTAGGTCAGTGGTCTGCCCAGATAACAGACAAAACCAGGAAGGAAGAAGGGAAGAGAAGAGATAGGAAAGGAAGAGGGAGAGCAAAGAGGACATAGTGCATTAGTTTGAGGTGTGCCTTAACGTTCTTAACTAGCATCCGGTAATTTTGAATTGATCCTAAAATTAATTTAGTAATTGGTTCTTGTAGAAAAATAGAAATTTTGGTTAGACCTGAAGTCGCACGATTTACCTGACAATTATTTTTCATTTGACGATGCGGTGGGGTTATGTGAGGACTCTTACACTAAATGTTACATTTTTAAACAATATGCGCTTTCTCACACGCCGATCACCCGGCAGGGTTATTACGTAAAAAAAACTAAATAATTTCAATGTGTGCCGCTAGTTGATTCCGCGCCTACTTCAGGTGAGCATGAAGTTAAGGTCAGCTAGTTCAAAGGTGTCTTTTTGTCACTTGTACTTCCTAAGTCACTGGGAGGAAACAGGTACACGAAAATGCTTTGATTGCTACAAACCCCGGTAATTCTATGCACCTATTAGATCATCATAGATTTCCCCGTACACCTGCGTAAATACAAAAATAAGGACACATGTGTATTATCTATCAATTATCTTAGCTTCTTTAGTAGAATCCATATTGAGATATCTTGAGTTTTTCAAAACACAACACGGTGATAATGTAGAACTTCACAAATTCTACCATAAAAAACAAATTAGGTAGTTACCACAAACAACTGTCATAGATAGCTAGAGTAGTGTAAGCAAAGTCTTTTTGTTTATGGCCAACTAGTTATTTCAAGTATGACCTTTTAAATACGTGATGAATGTGATCAATTTCAGTTATAGGATTTTTTGACAACTTTTTGAGTGTTCTGGACAACCGAACTATTTGTGATACAAAGGCTTTGCAAAATCTTTCTCCTATCCTTCCGACAATCGACAATCTGATAACGTTGCTCTGACTAACCTCGTCACGCGCCACTCCCCAGCCACCTATGTATGTTCGTCTGTCAAGACACCATTCAGATATCTATCAGACCTAGAAGCAGGTGTATCAACGTTAGCCGCGTTTCGTATTTAAAATATTTGACTATCAGTTCTAAAGGAAAATTCACGGGCAAACCCATGACGAGCAAATTATGCCTGTTGGGTTTGTAGAATTACCTGGCTTGAAAGCATATAAATAGGTATACTAAAGCCAAAAAATTGAGAAACTTCAAAAAACACAGTATGCGAGATTATTTTTTTTTTCGCTTTTTTGCCTCTCGCTCTGCTGTCACTGAGCTGATTGTGAAAAAATACAATGCTTTTTTGTCCTTGGCAAAGTGGTAACTTTGTGTAATAATTTCATTGAAATCCGAGCGGTACTTTCCAAGTTATACTCGTATAGTTAGCGGTCAGACCCACGGAAACGATTCTGGGCATTTCCGAATTCGCGATTACAATATTTCCTCGCCAGTTGCGTAGGAAGTAAAAAGGAGGTAGTACAGACATCGGTATAGTTATAGTGGATAATGACACTTCTTCACTAGAGCTCTAACATGGCATAAAGCATGATCAAAGTTTTTTCATATTTTTTAAAGTGCTGGAAATAGCATTCTTTATCAGTTATGCAAAAAATAGTCTTCCAGGAACCCACTTCGAGAATCTATTATTTGAAAATTTTCCCCACCCTTAAATATTATCTATTCAAGGTTATATCCTCATGTTTTTAAATTATAATATTACTATAATGGTAACGGTAAGTTTTTTCTTATACGCAAGCCTTTGTTCTTTCTGCAGAGCATATTTTTTATTACGGTTGTGAAACTTGTAGCTGCCATTTTATATAAATTATTCAAAAATATTGCATACGTTGAAGAATTAATGCTATCTTTATCTCATTTCTTAGAAGATATTTCTAATGCTGCTGTAATCTTATATAATATTCTTAATGCCGAATTCTGATGTACGGATTTTCCTAGAAAAATATGGTCAATCGTATGTTCCTTGAAATAGCTAATGTTTGCGGGGTTTTTGTGTTCTCTTAGTTTGGAGCTTGGAATGATGTTGTATACAATATGAACATTAAAGACATTCAAGAGAGAGAAAGAGAAAAATAATAGAAACATTATTTGCCCGATAGTGACCTGCTAGATCGCCCGAGCTAACGCCAGTTAAATTTCAGTTTATTTACAGAGCAAACTATACTAAGTGACATATAAATCCGAACACCCAGTTTAAATGGTTTTATTTTAATAAAAGTCGGTGAATGTATTTATCTTACTGTAAATAACAAGTGAAAAAATTTTCAGCCTTATCAGTTGGACATTCCGTTTTTTATACTCCTTTTTTTTAATTCACTAACGCTCTAAAAATGAATATTTCAGCCGCAGTAAAGAATCAACGTTGGCGGATTTTGGTTCTTGACATCCTTTACGATCGGTTACGATGCCTAGAGTACGGAGACCTGTACGATTTCGTCAACTTAGTGAGTTTGATAGGGGCCGTATAGTGGGAAGCTGGACTTTCTTTTCGGGCAATTGCAGTTAGAGTGCAAAGAAGTGTAGACACTGTGGTTAGGTGTTGTCAGGCATGGCTTCGAGAAGGCCGTACGCAAAGAGCAAGGGGCACTGGACGCCGCCGTAGAAGAACAGACCGTGAAGATCGCCGCCTAAGATTATTGGCCTTAAGGGACCGTTTCTCCACTACCAGGTCCATTGCAAATGAATGGTTTGCAGAACACGGAAGACCTATTGGCATGCGAAGTGTTTACCGACGAATGAGAAGTTTTGGCTTGTTTTCATACCGGCCACACTGGGTCCTCCCTTTAACTCGAGAACACCGACGTAATCGCCTTGAGTGGTGCAGACAACGGTCACTCTGGGATCAGGAATGGAACAGTATTGTCTTTAGTGACGAGTCTCGATTTTGTTTAGGCATGCACGATGGTTGTGCCAGGGTTAGAAGGCGACGTGGTGAAAGGAGGAATCCACAGTTTTTTGTTGAAAGACATGTTCATCACACTGTTGGAGTTATGGTTTGGGATGCTATAGCTTATGGTTCCAGGTCACCTTTAATCTTCATCAGAGGTAACATGAACGCGCAGCGTTATATCCACGAAGTTCTAGAACCCCATCTTTTACCCTATCTTGACACCCTGGCAGATCCAACTTTCCAACAAGATAATGCCCGACCACATGTTGCAAGAGTCACAATAGACTTCTTTCAACATAATGATGTCACATTGTTACCATGGCCACCAAGATCTCCCGATATATCCCCAATTGTGCACGTGTGGGATATGATGGGTAGGAGATTGCTCAATTTGCAACGTCCTCCTCAGACTCTAGAAGCACTTCGAGAGGAGTTGGTGGTTGCCCGGAATGAGATACCACAGGAGGACATTGACCACCTGATCAGAAGCATGCCTAGGCGCGTTGGAGAATGCGTAGCACATCAGGGTGCATCCACACATTATTAAAGGTCAAAGGGCTTTAAAGCAGTGCAATCATTTTGAAATTTTTATCATTTACTTATTATGCTTCATTAAGTACTTATACAAAATTTTATTAAAATAAAACCATTTAAACTAGGTGTTCGGATTTATATGTCACTTAGTATATATAAAATTAGACCCCAAAAGCTAGACGATCTACTAAACTGAATTTTGCAAGAATCTGCTTTAAGTGACAGGCATGACTCGTAGACTAGTTTTTTCATTCGTTTAGCTGCTTATCATGAAGTTCAAGGATTACATTTGGAACACATGTGCTAGATTCTACATAAACAATTTTTTCATCAATGAGTCAAAGATGAAAAATGTGACAGGCAAGGAGACTCACGTCAATCAAGCACCCCAAGACGTGAGAGGCCAAGGGACTCACGGGAAGCAGGCACTGCAAATGGGAGCAGTATTTACTACCTCCACGCCTCCTAGATAATGCTAGAAGTAAAAACCTAAACATCAGAAGATTAAATCTGTGATTGGTGACACCAAAAATCCAACCAAGTTGTGTTTCCAAAGTTTTTCAGACATGAAGTAAGAGATGTACTTGTTGATATCATCTGGGTGTGGTCTTCGCCTTAAAAATTATAAGTCAGGGTAAAATCAAAGTTAAATACGTTTCCAGTTACAAAAGAAGTTGATCGTGAAATGAGCCTGAACTTGAGTTGGTCAGTAGAGGTGTCCTTGAACTTTCATTTTAATACAGTTCCGGGCGTAAAATTTCCGTTTATTTGATTGCCGGAGTCAAAAAGGAGTTTTCCATAAACAAAGTTGATCCTGTTATAACCTTGATGATGATCAAGGTCAGATTCAAGGTCAACATTGAACTCCCTATTTAAAGTTAATGCAGACCTGGCCTTGATTTTTTTCAAAAATCTTTTACCTGGAAAAATGCTGAGCCGTTCCTATACTTTTGTTACAGCCCAAAACTTACGCCTTCACATTCAATCACAAGTGCTAGTGTACGTATCATCGTAAATTATTTCAATTTTCTTTTGAATGCGCTATTGCTTCAGAAAATTTAGTGATTTGTTTCGTCGTATAAAGTGATGCATTTTTGTTTCAGACGTTACGCCACAAATCAAAAGTTTCGATCTTCCGAACCGCACAGTGTAAAGAGTATTTGGAGGTAGCTGAAAGTTTGTTTGGGTGATGCATCTGCCAGTCTCACTGAACTCTTGCAACGTTTCAGAAGAAGCGTGGCCCAAGTCGACAATGTGCGACTCCTCATCCGGGTACCAAACCAACCCGGATTTTTACTGGTAAGTTTCACTCACGACCCAAACTATTGGAATTGAGGATTGTGTTAATAGTTTTGCTAGCAAACAAGAAATCTCTTAAGCAAGTGATTTCGGGCAAAGCGGATAAGACCCGTAACTAGTTAGATAATTTAATATTAATATTTTGATGCTTGTAGCATGATAGTGAAACAAATGAAGGATACAGGTACTGTTTCTGAAATGTCCAATTCAAGTACCCCCCCGTTGAGTAATACAAAAGCACGAAAGTCAAAACTTACCACCTACAATGCGGATGTTAAAGATATGCTTTATTTGACTATTAGTAATTTTCTGGCGGCAAATTTTCTCTCGGTCCTGGGCGGCGTAAACCCACGCTTCGGCAGTGGCAGAGAGGATTACACCCCGAAAAAATATCACATTGAAGTACTTAAAGCCCTTATTATACAGGATGTAAAAAAATAGCAATATTGCATTAGGGCTAGTCCGTTTCTGCTAAACTGAATTGAATGTGTTGTTTTCTATGGACACCATCATGTGTGTCTCTTTTCTGTATTTGCCTTAGCCTCTTTGTATTTTCTTTTCAGGTTTGAACATAGGGTTCACGAGATTCAATCCGAATACGCTGGCGAGCTAGTGCGCACCGGTAGTCCGTACATTTTGTGCACTCAATTGCCTGGTCATTGGCGTAGCAATAAGACGTTGCCAGTAGCGTTCAAAGTAGTCGTTGTGGGTGACGTCGTAGATGGAACGGTTAGTATTTAATTTCTATGATTGATTTGATTATTATTGGACAACGCATCCCAACGAGAACATTACTAGACTCTCATTTGGCACTTGTGAGTGCCTCCACCAGTAACAGCATTACTATTGATTGGGTGGGAGGACGCCTAAGAGGCTCAATGGGGCCCAAGTGCTGTGATCTTGTCTGATTGCCTTTCCTCCTGTACAGAATCCATCCCAGGAAAGAAAAATAAATAGCGATTCCATGAACACTAATATTTATAAGAAATCTGATGAATGAAAAGTATATTTTAGAAGTTATTAGTTCATTTAACTCAAGTATATTTTTCGTGTCCACAGGCTGTGACAGTTCGAGCGGGTAACGACGAAAACTGTTGCGCAGAAATAAGAAACGCGACAGCGCACATGAAGAACCAGGTGGCAAAGTTCAACGATCTAAGGTTCGTTGGCCGAAGTGGAAGGGGTGAGTAGTTCAGACACTTAATGTTCTTTTTTAGTGCGGTGACATGACTCGAACCACGACGAAAGCCTAAGGCCCAAGCACCCATACCCTACTGTGGGGCTAGGGGGGATGCAGGGGTAAGAGGGGGACGCCACACGAGGTAACATCTGTGCATGGATATTGTACATGTACACATTCTGGGGATCGAACCAGCGCAGCGCATGGTGTCGGGTTAGTAGACCCATAACGGCTACTACTACGCCACCGCTGCTGCCTATGATGCAGGATAACGCAAGGCCACGCACGGTGATGCGTGTGTCAGCATATCTGCTAGAGGTTGGTATCAGCACCATGTACTGGCCTGCTTGTTCGCCAGATCTTAATCCGATTGAGCGCGTGTGGGACATGCTGGAAAAAAATGAGGAACCGATCAGTTGCACCCTATACTGTCAATGAGCTTCGAGTGGCACTTGAAGAGATATTCTTTGGAGGTTCCACATTTTTTAGCCCCCTTTTTAACATCACCTTAACGTAAGCCTTTGCAAACAGATTTAGACAGCGAAGAAAGGATACCAATGAACGCCTGTAACAATGTGACAACGCCAGAATTCAATGATCACGAATCTCAATAATAATAGGCGCTGGATAGTTCACAAGGGTGATTGACTGTGCCAAAGTTTGAAAGCCTTCCTTTCCGCAAAAAGTCCAGAAAAGATGGAATGCAATGAAGATTCCAACTTTTCTGCACAATCACAGAAAGGGGGTTACCATTAGCTTCCGGTAGCTCAGTCGGTGGCATGAAGACATCTACAGGCGTGTAGCTGTGTGGCATGGCTAGTGGATAGAAGAACAAACAGAACACAAAAATTTAACAGACTTTATTTAACTAGAAAAGCACTTTCATTACATTTGAAATTGAAATTTTAAAGAACAAAATGAAAAATTTAAATCTTTGGCGCTGTTACAAAGTCATCCACTTATCTTTCGCTAAGCTGGTCCATTTTGACTGGACTGAAGCGAGGATGGCCAGGTGCTTCAAGTGGAGGTCCCAGTTATGAGGGGTGACCTCACATTTAGTGGCTTCAAAACTAGATGTAGGCGAAGGATGCAGTGAAGTTGAACTTAAACGTGATCTTCATCAAGAATGAAGCTGTAAGTGATGGCGCAGCCAAGGCACATGCATGGGTGAAGGCACGGCAAAGTGATAGGCCATGCAAGGCAAAACCAAAGACAAAGGAAGGCAAAGTCAAAGAAAAAAGGAAAGTCAAAGACAAAGGATGGCAAAGTCAAAGACAAAGGCAAAGGGGGTGGCCCCAATCTGAAAAAGAACCGTATGCATTAGCAACGTGCCCCAATGGCCAAGGCATTTCCAATCTCAATCTGCCTCAAAAGAGAACCAACGATTTTCTAGGTTAGAATTACATTACATAGTTTGATAAAATCAAACCGAAAATTGGAAATGCCTTTCATAAAATAAAATCATGAAATAGCAAAAAAAGCGTAAAACAAGATGGTGGTCATCAAAAATTTCTCCACATGCTTCTGATATAAAAACACAAATATCGAATATTCATAATCAACCTACTCATAATTTCACTGAACTATGAATATATATACGAACACAGAGGTAAAATCGATATGGATCGATTTCTACCTCGATTTGATTAAAGTTATGGCCAATGATCGAAGTAGTCGAAAATGATGTTCGATGGATATTTTAAAATCGTACAAGAAATAAACCACTTACATATCGATTATCTATAAACTACAGGCAGATCCAGCAATAAAACTGTATAGTATTATAAAACTCACCATTTTATCCTATTGGACACACATTTTACAAAATGCTAGCACATGGTGCTATATGACCTCATGCTACAGAGAACAAAATTCTCAGCTCTTGTTAGATCGGCGGCTCAAGTGAAAAGTGAAAAGGAAGCGCGAGGAAGATCACAGATCAGGAACTCCGCATCAAGCGCGCTCCAAGCGGAAATGTTTCCAAGTAAAAAAACTAGAGATGGGATTAATGAGGCGATTCTGAAATGAAAATCGAGAAGTGATTTAATAAATACAATCGGACGGTGAAACCGTTACAAGTTCCACGATACTTCAAGACATTCTGACGGCTTTAAGTTCCTCTTATATTAATTTTCTTTTGTTAGCATTATAAGATCTGTTGACATTCGTATCAGAATATTCCCTCCATTAGCTATTAAAGTTCATAGGTGGTTTGAAATGTAGTCGCCATCAGCAGTTAAATCGACTAGTTCGGTCTGAGTGTACACCAGTTTATTGATTACTTTATGAAAAAGAAACAAAAATGCGTTGGAGGTACCAGAAAGTATAAAGCTCTACAAGGTGTAAATCTTGTGACTTGAAATAAGAGGTATTTTGAGTGTCCATATTAAAACGCCATAAACTGGTCCGATATCTATCAACATGCTCCAGTACAGTCCAAGCTCTGTTTTAAAATCTCTTCAAGATACCAACGACTATTTTCAATCCAAATATCTTAACATCTGAGCATATCGATGAATGCCTGGTTCTGTGAAGCGTAATAATGAAACTGTGAACAAAAAAAATGTGTAAAGTAGGTTTACTCTGTATTTCTCACCCGATTCTGTCATCACCTAGATTACGGTTTCCAGACCTAATGTCATAAGAATCATGATTCAAAAGAAAAGGAATTGATTAAAGCAACAGTAAAAGAAGCAAAGACACAACTTAAATGACACAAAGTTTAATCAGGGGACTTTGATAAAATCGAAAGCCATACCATAGCAATTATTATCGTTATATCGTAAAAGTCTACAATTCTACACCTTCAATTATAAAAACAAACCAATGATATTTCTATTTCAGTGCAAATGTATGGACTATATCCGTGTAAATGTTATATCGTATCTATACTGTTTATATTATTATTATATTCCTGATGAGTGGAATTCAGCCAGCCCGTGGTAAAATATAGGCTGCACGCCTATGACCTGCTAATGTGGGGACGTGACCCGAGATGTGAAGCGGTGAACATAGGGATGATTCGAACTTATCAACGCTTTAATTTGTCTGATACTTGGTATTAGCAGGATCAGAAGCTGCTCAATAACTGCATGTCTGTCACCAATAACAAAGATGCAATATTTACAACCCCTACCTCCTATAACCGCCAACCCCAATTAAACACCCATATCATTTTTTTCAGAAAATGATCAGGAATCTCTGAAACGTAAAAAACGTAATTTGCGCGATTTTTATTTTTTCGTTTTTTGCGAGTATAGTTCCGCCGCCACTGCATCGATTGTACAAAACCCACAAAAAGTTTTGTTCTTGGCATAGTAGCGGTCTCATGTCAAAGTTTCATCAAGATCTAAGTGATACTTTCCAAATGATCAGCGAACATCCAAAAAACATGATATCACATTTTGAATATTTTTCTCGATTAAAATATTGCGTGGCCAAATGGCGTGGAAAGTAGACACGTTGATTTAACTTACTTCTTGTTACACTACTGTAGTAGTGTATGACGACAGTAAGTCCATCTCTGTTGTACGGCTCCCTGGACTGGTGGCCTTGCATTAGAACTGAGACAACTAAGGCCAAACTCAATAAAATTCAGCGTTTGGCCTGTATTAGCATTACAAGCGCTGTGCGAACAACGCCATTAAGTGCAATGGAAGCTCTGTTGGATCTCCCACCATTGGATCTGGTGATCCGCGGTGAAGCGAGAGTAGTCGCTCATCGCCTGTGCAGTCAGGGCACCTGGGCTTTCTTGAATCCTGTCAAGGGGCATACTGCGATCTTAGTCGAATTGCAAAAGAAGGAGCCCGTCCTTCTAAGCCCTAAATATCGCGTCAACTGCAAGTTTATTGTGGAGTATGCAACGAGGGAGGAGTGGGACGCCGGTAGCCGGAGACTCTCCGGATTGAACGGGCAGGTCTGGTACACGGACGGCTCGGTCACCGAAGAGAGCTCAGATGCTAGGGTCTCTGGGCCTAGAACTAGGCTATCTCTGCCTCTCGGTGGATACACCACTATTTTCCAGGCGGAAATATTTGCGATACTGGCTTGTGTATCTCACATTCTGGAGGAGGGTGGGCCTAGGAGAAGAATAACAATCTTATCGGACAGCCAGGCTGCAATGAAAGCACTAAGTGCCTGTAAGATTACTTCGAGTCTTGTATTGCAATGCAGGGAGGCTCTGGATTGCCTCGCAGCGAGGCATCTGGTATCGTTGATGTGGGTACCGGGGCACGCTGGGATAAGGGGCAACGAGACGGCGGACAATCTGGCGAAGACAGAATCAGACAGCAAGCTCGTTGGTCCTGAGACAGCTCTAGGAGTGACCGCGCATAGAGCTAGGAAGAAAATGGAGACGTGGGTTGCAAGACAACACTCTCAGAAATGGAGAAGTATCTCCAGACATCTACGCCAGGCACGGGAACTCATTGAAGGGCCCAGTGCTAAGGATGGACATTTCTGCTTATCTCTGAATAGAGCCAACCGAAGGTTGCTGGTGGGACTGTTAAGGCGCCACTTGCACGTGATGGGTGTGGCTGAGGATCCCTTGTGTGAACGCTGCGGGGTAGAGGAAGAGACCTCGGCGCACGTTTTGTGTCGCTATGAAGCTCTGAGCTACTATAGGCAGACTATACTGGGGTTTATTACTTTGGACCCTCAGGACGTCAAGGAGCTTGGACTCAAGGCGATTCTCAATTTCAAGATCCATTCATTGATTCAGTGTATGAATCTTGGATCCACACCCTAACTTAAAAAGTGACATTATATCGATTTTTATTATGCGTGTTTGTTTTGAAATGGCAAGAATGTCTTCCTATAATATATCTTTAAATTTAACTTTTGGGCTTGTAGTAGGCGTGGAATGAATTAGCGGCACACTAGCGGCTACCCAGTGCACAAGTTGACATTTTACCGATTTTTGTGTCATCATATAGTTTTTTACGTAATAATCCTGCCGATAGACCATCTGTACGTGAAGTGTGGTACATATACAATTCAGGGTTGTACTCTCCTCGTTGGAATATATTCGCTGTCAAAATTAGCTCTCGGTCGCTTTGTGGAGATTTTAATTATCCGTCGAGAGGGTTGAAGAGCACTATTATTGTGTGTGTTTTTGATCATCATTCTGCGCCTCATTACGAGGCCGAGGAGTGCATTACGTTATATATTATAGTCGAAACTTTTGCTTGTTTTTCCAGAAAATAATGAAGCTCAGTTTATTTTTTGCCTGAACTAGTTGGGCGACTTTCATTTCCACTAGCTTAGCGCGTTCCCAGGTATTTATCAATTATATATGTAACTTTGACAGCTACCACTTCGGGGAAAGTATAGTAATAGATACATAGCATATCTAATTGAAACTGGAGTCAACCGCAAAAGCTGGAAGTTTTCTTGGCTTGCAATTCAGTTTTATCGGATGTAACTGGAAACCTGTCGAAATTTTGTTTGACATACTTATATCTAACTATCCTCGTAATTAACCAGTATAGTCTAGAATACAATAATGTAGGTGTAGATTGAGTTCGATTTAAAGTAATTAAGTTGAAACTGATCAGAAAGCCATGATTTTGGTTCACTCACCATGGCAAACTTTTTTCTTCACATCAAGAGTTTAGCATAAGCGGCCCACCCTCTGTACAAGAAGTTTTAACTTTAACATGTTTCGGTTGAACTTGAAGCCATATTGTAGTTTTACCTTTAGCAGTCTTTTTTGTTTGCTCTTCCATGATTCACATTACAAAGAACCCAATTTTGAAGCATAACATGATGTTTCGCAAATTTTTGAGTCTGTTCGTATGGACTTGGAAGTGCAAGCCAACATTTTTTGGGGACTACTAATATAAAATCTTCGAAATATACCGGATGTTCCGTACTTAAATGGACATAGTGGAATGGTAAAAAGTATGGACCAAAACCTTTTCATATCCGAAAATAAAAAAATTCTATATTCAGTTATTACCCCAGATATTTAATATTACACATCTCAGGCACCATTGAACCGATTTTGTTGAGATAAAAATAACAACGTTACCTAGGGGTATAAAACTAGACGGACGTTAAAAAAATTAGAACCGCACTCGATTTAACTTTCTTTTTTCTATCAAAATCTTTTTAAGCTGACTATTGATATGTTTCACTATAATTTTATAAGTAGTCAAACATCTCAATATTCAGCGTAAAAGGTCTTGATTTTTATAAAAAACAGAAAAGTGAAGAGAATCGAATCTGGCCTAAGATTTTTCAACTGTCCGTCTAGTTTTACATCAAAGCTTTTTTCAGTCCATACTACCTTCCTTTTCACTAATTCTATTTAAGTACGTTTATGCGTGGGAAGTAAAATGATAACAATCTTCGTAGTTTCTATAAGCGCTCACTGTAGGTTTCAGCGCCATACGCAACAAACCACAACAATCCCTCTTTACCAATGCGGTGTGCTATGCGAGCTGCCTGGACAACTATACAAGACAAAAGTATTGAGGGCCGTCGAGTTAACAACAGCACAACGATGAGACTACTGCGATGAACAGACGAGTCTATCAATCAAGTGTGCCTATTGTTGGATCCCGCATTGATAGCGTATCGTGTACTATTTGCATCCGCGGAAATACCTTTCTCTAGGTCTCTCCGGCTTTGTGATCACTAGCGGGTGTGTTATGATTCTGGAACAATCATAAAAATAGATATGGTAGAGGCCATGCAAAGTAGATAAGGACCTGCTGTTGTAGTTTTTAGTGATTTTTGACTGTATTGATCAAGATTTAGGTACAATATGCTTGAAAATTGTCGAAATCATTACTCCAAAGGCGTTTATTATATTTATTACTGCAGCTATTTAAAAAAACAACGATTCTTGAGTACAAAAGTCACGAATCACATACAATAATATAGTAATTATTGTATCTTAATTTCTTTTGAGGTCATGTACGTTTTTGTCACCACCCTGGTGTCACTTCCCTTGTAGTTTTCACGTCAATTGTCTTTTACTGTTCTTCTTTTTCTACTTTTGGTATTTTCTTTATAGCAAAATATCAACAATGAAAGCAAGTTCTGCAACCTGCTATCAACAAAAGTATAGCTTTCAAACACAACCGTTACCTGTGTGCTCTCAATATACGACTCATTTGTTTCGAGACCGTTGTAACTGAAGACGTTATTTTTAACAGATGTACGAGTAGGTGGCATGTTGTTGAGTATTCCTAAATAATTATTATTACACAGATCCCCAAAATGCAAAATTTGTGGTATGCTTGGGACTCGACTAGTTTTGCCCATGTACATTTTGACACTAAACACGAACCTTGTCAAATCAAACTCGGGGGAAGATTGACAATTTAGACATTAGAATTTTTTTGTATAACGTATAACGTGTGATCTTAATGCCTACATTACTTTCTTATTTTTGCACCTACCCCCAATTTTGACTTCACCTGTTCAGAGTGAAAAAATACGTGGGAAAACATCGTGGGAGGTCAAGCACACTCCGTTTTTTTACTTCGTGGCAATGTGCTATCAATAAAGTATGCACTAAAAGTCTTGGCACAAAATATTTTTCGGAGACAGTTATCAATATAGCTGTGACTAGTCAAAGCTTCATCCCTCACTATTTCCTGAAAAGGTTGGGATACACCCCTGTTAGAAATTGCGCACCAGACAAGGATTTTGCTTTATGTTTGTATCTAACATTGTCAGGGTATTCCTCTACGATGTCCTCATAAAATCCGTCGTTTCCCTTCAATTCAGAAATTCTTAAGTGAAATACTATTCGTCATCTAAAATAATGATTTTTCCACTGGCAAAGTGTATTGACGATCCAGTCTCTTTGGTGACATTCCAAGCTCTTCTCACTAATCTCTCTGACCTCTGTGCAGCAAATGCACATGGTCTTCCACTTTTTGGGAGATTCAGACATAGTATTCCCTGCTCGCACTCCGCTATTGTTCGATAAATGAGTCTTTGTGAAATGTTTTCATTCTGGAATATTCGACAGATTTCAGTTTTGGGTACCCGCCCAACCAACTTGTAGATACTTTTTCTTATTTCTAATTTATACGACATCTTAAAGCGAAAAATTCAAAGTAAATAAATGGCAACTGACAGTAAAGTAAGTAAATAAACTTTTAGGACATACGTTGTTATCATAAAACAGACGACTATGCCCTCAAGAAAAATGAGTTTGCTCGTGCATTTTTATACATTAATTAATTATAGATATATTCGATGGACCCTGGGAATGAAACCTTGAAGAAAACACTTCTGGACAAAAAAGCACATTTCTGGCTCCAAAAGTATAATCAGGAGGAACTTCCAATCTAGTGGGGCGCTAATTTTTACCCGTAATATATAGTATACAGGTATTTTATCTCTCGATACCAAAAGTCGCTTTCAATTTGCAGACATAATTAAGATAGTTGTATAATACTTATTTTTAAGGTTTAATGCAGTTCAAACAAATTATCGAATCAACAAAGGAAGAAAGAAAGACAGACGTCGAACAAAGCAGCAGACAATAAATTTTTTTCGCGGTAGGATTATTGTAGCACTCTTAAAGATTTATTCGTTTCGGAGTCAGATTTACAATAAGCAATCATTCATTTTATAGATCATTTAATATCTCATTAAAGTTGCTTTGTAGCGTTCGTTCAGCTGACGACTGATGTGATGACTGTTATTTAAGTTATGGAATTACACCAGTCAACTTTACTGAGGTATTTAGCACTTCAAAACCAGATGCACACTTGACGAAATTATGTCGTTCAATTAACATCACGTAATGGGTTATTACAAAAGCATTTTTTTTTTCAAAAATGTTGCCTCCTCTCAACTTATTTTGCTATGATCAGAAGGTTGCGTAAAATGAAAACGAATTCAAACTTCTTGAACGCATTTTTTAAAGCTGCACAAACATAACTGGTTAGTAAGGTAAATAATAAGAAATTAGATCCAAAATTCTTTGTATACCATTTTGCTGATATCCGTAACTTGCCGAATACTTGACTTGACTTAGCTAAAGTAATCAGAAATATGAATAATGCGATTGAAAAAGTTTTTTAGAGACATACAATTTTGTAATATTGGAAAACATACGAACGTATGAGGATTAGATATCATAATACATCCAAAAATATATCATCTATGGGAGCTGAGTATGTCTTATAATTTCGAAAAACAATTCAATAGGCGAAGAGTATCTAAAAAAACGTTTTTTGCTGGTACTTTTTGATCTTGAACAATCTTTAAGATCATTTTGTAGTTGACGAGGCTGGTGGAAGGTTGATGAACTCCCAGAATATCTTGCAGATAGAATAATGCACCATCTGTTACAATTATTCTAGGAAATTCAGCGGAAAGTTTGAAAAAAAATAATATGTTTCTAGTCACTACAAAGTTCTAATAAAGACTTATGCAGTACCGAAAGCGTTGATTTGGTTTGGTATTAACGTCGTTACTAAATAGTATTGGTAATCATAAAACTGAGGGATTGTTTTGCTGTAGAAGTCATAATATGAAATATGAGGCATTTTGCAAATCCTTGAATTAATCGTTAAAGAAATCAAGGAATTTTTAAACTCATTTTTCGAGTTACATATAATTTTTGACAAACTCCACTCTTTGCTTTCATACTGTATTAAAAGTACAGTATCTTATTCAACAAACATTTCCAACAACCAACTTTGAGACTTGGTTGCTTTTAAACACTGCTTTAATAGTGAAAACAAGACTTGGGATTTTTATAAAATTGCTTAATTCCACTTCTGATACTAGATATATTTTATCGAATAGCTGAGCTTTTGTCGCTCTGCTAATTTGTTGACAAAGCTATATCCTCTTTTGAGGCGTTGTAATATTGTTAATGTTAAGAATATTATGGATTCATCATAATATCATATTACAAGGAAACATAGAAAGAAATAACCAACCTGTTTCGAACAGCTATCACCAAAATAAGATGGGTTATTGAGAATAGGCACTAGAAGAAAGACACTTTTTGGTTCGTGCTATGAACACTGGACTAACACTATAAATTCTTCTTGGGACGAAGAAATGGTCGCATCGATGACATGTGGCTTGGAGATTTAATTTACTGGACAACAATTGCAAGTCTGACACTAAAACTTTGTAATTTACATGACTTTTACTGCTTTTTAATATTTTCGATGTTATGCTGTCTTTGTTATACCACCCATTTTTTCTTGTTTTGTTTTTGACTTCTTTATTTTTGCCTGTAAAGATTTATAAATCAAAAAATGGCGTCAAGTAGGTTGTCTCTATACTCTCACGCCATCGAAAAAAATCTTCTGCTACAATTCTGCATGTACCTAGGTCAAAGATATCAAAGAGACGTAGGTTTTGACAGCACTGCACTATTTGGAATTTTCATGATAAAAAGTTTCCTCTGATTGCAGCAATAAGCGAATCCGTACACGGGAGCCTAATTTCTCCGTAGCTCTCTAGTTTGATAACTGATTGTAATAAAAATATATACATTTTCTTTAAATTATCTCTCTGGTCAGTAGCGACAATGTTATTTTCAATAAAATTCCCCGTAATTGCTGTCATTTCATTCTAAATATTGCATCAGATTTCGCCCAGTCGTTTTTGAGAAATACACTCTTGTCTTAGTACAGTTCTAATCAATATTCCCACTGGATCCCGTAATTTGGATAACAGATTCATAATTAGAGACCCAAAAGATATGGAGTTTCAGATCAGAACAGTGTTGAAACAAGCTGTTTTAAAATTTTAGAACATAAACAAGGTGCCGCCTGGAAGACAAAAAGAAGTGACAATTTTACATGAAACGTAAAACAAAGAGGAATTTCAAACATAATTGGTTTGATTGGGTCAGAGAAATATGGGGATTATAAAGTATTAGACTTTCAAAAAATATTATTTTTGGTCTATTGTTATACAGGGCTTCAGTCAGCAATATTGCCTTAGGGCTAGTCCATTCCTGACAATCTAATAAAAAAACAATTTGCAGTAACGTCTTTCAGGGGCCTGTATCGCCCTATGGGATAACTTTTTTATAGGATCTTGAAGCATTATTTTGTTCTATATATATATATATATCTATGCGAGAGATTGTGATTTCATTCTGGCAACACTGGGACACCCTGTATGTGTCGACCACCGTTTTATGGTGCAAAAGTTGCCGCTTCTCGGACAGCTGCCGTAAGTTGTGGGATTTTCCTTTTTCGTCACTGAGAAATTCTGAAAATACGAAATCTTAGCGAGGTCAAGGATATTTCCGGATGTCACGCTCAAGAACATACAAGTTTTTTTAAAAGGAAAATGGAGTCTACAGACTTCTAATAAAATTACTGCGAGTCTACTTGGTAATATGGCTGTGATGATGGAAACTGTATGTGAATGTCCAAATACAGCATCTTGTTGGAGAATACATAAATCAATGCTTGAAGTTTAACCACGATCCTTTCTGGGTGTTTGATTTCCTTTGTTAAGTTAGGACTTTTGTGCTTAGCTCTCTATGAATTATCCGAGGACGTATTTATTCAATTGAATGGCAAAAAGTTTGGTGAACGGGTTCTTATGGTCACTGCTATTTTTCACAGGTAATAGCATAATTGTACCTCCTTACATTCTACGCCATCCTGCATTTTTAAGCACGCTACCAAAAAAGCACGCAAACAGCATGGTGTCCGCCAAGCCTTAGCAAATAATAACAATTTACATTTTTGAAAATTGTATACAAACGCGTTCGACCACACATGGCACGCGACAAGACATCCATTTGGTCGAGTACAGAGCAGCATTCTATCAATTTTGAAGTTATCGGTCTAGGTTGGAAATATTTTAAAGCTTTCGTCTACGACCAGGTTATAAAGAGCAATTTATACAATAAGTAGGTTCTGGAAGGGTTACGTCCCACTTTTCAACCCATCAACTTATTTATGCCTCCGAGTGGTTAACTTACTTAATGACTTCTATTTAATTCCATTCAAAGGCTGCTCTGTTTTTTAGACTTCGGGAAACCTTTGTATGTACGCGTTTATGGCACTTTGCGTGTTAAAGCTTACATCACTTGCCATAAAAACCTTTTTTACATCCTATATACATAATTAGATATAACCTGTCAATCGCAGATGGATGTTGTAAATATTTTTTGTAGTTTTATATTCCTGAATCAGTAAGCACTAAGTTCAGTCCTTGCTTCAGTCTCCATTAAATATTAGCTTTGCTAACACTTTAATGTATAATAATAATATATTTTTTTATTCACTCAATGTACAAAGATAACAAACAATATGAGTAAATAAATATAAAATCAAAACAGGCCCAATAGAAGGCATCGCCTGTACATGGACCAATAAATTTAAGTTGAAACTGTTGAATGCAAATGACAAAAAAGGACAAAAATTAGCTACAGTAGATTATGTATTTAGTTGATGTTCGTATTTATGAGTTTATGAATTTCAGTCCTAGATATAGAATGTAGCCACTTTTTTAAATTTCTTTTGAAACAATTTCCGAAACGTAAATCTTTTAAGTCTTTAGGTATAATTTCATAAAATTTAGGCGCTAAATAGAGATATGATCGCTGCATTATAGATTTATGCGGTTGAGGAACTACTGTGCCACGAATTTTGTACCTGGTATAATGATTATGTTTAATTTTTTGGTCGGTGTTTACAAATTTATGGTAGTGAGTGATACTGTGTAAAAAATAAAGCTGTCTTATATCATACATTCGAACATCTGCGTATAATTTTTCAGTGGGATAAAGTTTCGGTTTTTTAAATATCATTTTTAGAATACTTTTTTGAAAAACATCTAAATTATAGATATGTGAGGAACATGCAGCTCCCCATGCTAATATACCATATGTGAGATGAGGCTCAATCAGTGCATGGTATAATGTTCGAAGATATTTTTCTGTCAATATATTCCCAAGGTATTTAATTTTGTAGGATACAAATCTAACTTTCTTTAAAATATAATTGACATGGATGTCCCATCGTAAGTGAGGATCCAAGACCACTCCAAGGTATTTTATGTTGGGCACTCTATTAATTTGCATTTTTTGATCATTAATATTGAAGGAGAAATTTGTGTAATTTGGCAGATGTCTAGCATAAGATCCAAATGGTAAAAAATGTGTTTTAGAGTAGTTAATGCTTAATTTTCTACTGTTAAACCACCGAATAATTTTGATAAAATCATTTTCAATTACATTTTTCAGATCAGACCAGTCAGTGCCTTCATATAATATTGCAGTATCATCTGCAAAACTAGTTATTTTGCCAACACAATTAATTTGGAAAATATCATTTAAATATATATTGAATAACAGCGGACCTAAGACAGTTCCTTGTGGGACACCACACTTAATATACATTTCTTTCCTAAATGATCCTGATATCTGCACAGATTGTGGGCGATTTGACAAATAACTTTCGATCAGTGAGTACGCGTTTCCTCTGAAACCAATTCTCTCCAATGCTTCTAATAATAATTTGTGATTAACTGTGTCGAAAGCTTTCTTTAAATCAACAAAAATGTAGATTGAAGGGATTCTGTTATCACTATTTTGATGTATTTGATTTACAATTTTAGTTATTGCGTCCGATGTAGCCTTCCCTTCTGTAAATCCATACTGATTTTCACTTAAAATTTTGAATTTTGTGAGGTATCGAATCATTCTAGTAGATAAAACTTTTTCAAAAACCTTTGCTACACTGGATATTATTGATATTGGTCTATAGTTGTTAACATCTGTTTTTGTTCCTGATTTATGTATCGGTATTATATTACCTTTTTTTAAAATTGAGGGATATATGCCAGATTCAAAGCATTTGTTGATTAGGTAAGTGAGTGGTTCTGTTATGTCCTCGGCTATAATTTTCAAATGCTCGCTTTTAATACCATCGAACCCAGGACTTTTCCGATTTTTTAAGGACATAACAGCTCGACTTTATCCAAAATAAATGAGTTCAAAGTTCTTTTTGGAGGCTGAGTATTTTGTACATTTGCTTGTATATTACTTGCTAAATTTTCGCCTATGTCAGTAAAGAATTGTACAAATTCATCGCATATCTGTTGAGTATTTTTTAATACTGTTCCCGATGTTGTATTTAACTCAGTGACACACTCTTTAACTTTTGTTTTCCCAGTAATCTCATCAATAGTTGTCCAAAGCCGCTTAGGATCATTTAAGTTATTATTCAATTTATTTAGGTAATGTTTTCGTTTGGTTTGCCTTACAAGCTCTATAAATTTATTTTATATTGGTTGTAGCAGTCGGTATTCTCTGTAGTTGGCGTTAGTTTCATTACATTATATAGTCTTTCTTTTTCTATTGCCGATGTTATTAATCCTTTGGTAATCCAGGCATTTCTGCTTTTCTCTTTGTGACTAATTATTACTTTATTGGTACTAATATCTATTAGTTTTTTTATTTTCTCTATGAACAGTCCCGTTGCTTTATGTATATTATTTATAGAGTATAATAAGTTCCCAGGATTCTTGTTTGACATTTGATATTAGTTTTGAATTGTCGACAAAAAATTTGTAATTTTCCTGGTTGTTACTAACGGTAGGGATGTTAGAATGTTTTTCATTTGAAGATATCAGTAAAATAGTGGAGAAGTGGTCAGTAATATCGCTTTCTAGGATTATTGGTATACAAGTAATTTTGTTAGATAGGTCTTTCACAAAGCAGTAATCTATACATGTGCCACTGATGGACCTTGTAGGTAGGTTTATATAGGACAGAAATCCGTTACTTGATAGGATATTCAAGTATTCATTTGTGATGGGATCATCGTCCAAAATATTTATATTGACATCTCCCAAGAAAATATGTTGCTTTAAATGAACTTTATTTTGATTTTGAAAAAAAAATTCGATATTCTTTAAAAACTCGTGGGGTTCTGAACATGGCGGACGATAAATTGCAGATACCTCAATTTTGTTATGGTTAATTTGGATCATTATGTTTAAAATTTTGATACCATCGGTGAAAGTGAATGTATCATGATTATATTGCAGTTTATTTCTTACAAAAACTATCACCCCATCGTTTTGGTTATAAGTGCCAAAGTTATACAGCGTGTCATATCCCTTCTGATTGAAACAAGAAATATCAGCCACTTGCCACGTTTCAGTTAAAACTATTAGATCAAAATTGTACCATATTTGGTAGAGTAGTATTTTTAAGTAATCAATGTTGTGTTTTATACTCCTTATGTTCATATTAAAAATTCGAAATTTTGCATCAGAATTTTGTGTACATAAATTAAGTTCATCGACGTTCTGTCCTATATTTGTTGCAATACTTGGAATTTGTGCTTCATGATATATATCCATATTCCACTCTAATTTTTTGCTGTCATCAATTTTGCGACTTTCAAAAAAGTGGTGACAAGTGGGATAATTCCATACTATACTTCACACGCTTTTTTAATATGGATGTATACGTATATTACGAGTACTCGTATGTACATCTATGAATATTTGCAAATTCCACAGACACACATTTAAAATGGTCGATAGATAACAAATCAGTGTTATCATTATCGCTTCCCCTAAAGTGAAACACTCAAAATATGAGCAACCATTTGTGCTATTATTAAAAACGCAAAAAAATAGAGAGGTCTACAGAGAGATCGTCAGATAAGATATGGATTTTCGTTATGTAGATGTTGTGAAATTCCAAAATCCTTGCGAGCAGAATACCGCACCATTGGGTGGGTAGTAGGTTGCTATTTTTTTTCAAACTACAATAAAATTTTCTTGAATCTCGGTGATGTATGCTGCTTAGACGAAGTTACATACGTCATAATTTTAGTACATTCGATACCCGAAAATTTAAGAGACATGATCACCGAGAATAAATTCAAAAAGCATATAAAAAGTTTCTATCTGCCACATAATCTACATACATATATGTAAGCCTTAATTATTGTATTGCCTTGTGTGTGCACGATTCGTGTACCAGCACCAATAAGCCATTATTATTATTATTATCATATAGAAACATCATGCTATGAATCATATGCATGTACCATTTACATATAATATGTAAGAATTTCACTGTATTATATACCATTTTATGTCCATATTATAACATCTAGGATTAGTTTCCATGTTAATGAAGATGTTATTTATCTTTATTCATTATTAAGCTTAATGCGGCTAGGCATTGAAACCGCCTAGTTGCTGTACTGCTGAAAGGTTTCCCTCGATACGCCTCTGTCCGAAGCGTTCCAAAGGGCATTAGCCTAATTTTAGAAAATTATGAAATTGTCCTAATTACGCTTACAAATGTTATTCGCAAGAATGGGCAAGAAATTAGCCGAAAATCGTAATTTCAGTCTCTCTGAAGGTACGGAAAAATTAACTGCTGGAATGGGTCGGTGGTTCCAGGTGGTCATGAAGACTATCATCATTCTCGTAAGCTTAAATTAACAAAAAAAAACGGAACGATAAACATTAACTGAATCGATTTTTCATCATTATCAAGTACTATCAAGTACGCCAAGTAAATTGATAAAATGATGTCATTAAGTTACATGTTATTTCGATAGTGAAACATTTCTCGTATATGTCTGGAGGAACCTATTGTAACTCCTGAAATATTATTATGAGTAGATCTGGTAAAATCACAATAAGAGCTAGATAGGTGTTTATAAAACTGTCTTCACCGTTCATCTTTGCTATATACTTGTATGTATATCTCAACCCTATATGACAGAAGTGCATGGAAAATCCTAAGGGGCGACTTTTTCAAGTTCTCGTTGATACAAATAAGTAAAAATACTTTTTCGGAATTACCCCATTGCCGTTTTATAACTTGTCACTCATACCAATTTAAGTAAAGACGAGTGATAAGGATCAAACTAATACTTGTGCAGAAGAGAGTATTTCGTACAATAACTTTTAATAATAAGCTACTCAAAACTCTCCACATCATGACGATATACTCCCTTTATTTTTTTAATTGTTTATGTCTGCGTACCCCTCAACATAGCTATGCTTTATCAGCAAAGGGTCCCCTCATAATGCCTATCAGATTGTTCAACAAGTTGCCAAGTGCTATCAGAGCTGTCACTCAATTCACTTTGTATGAATTAAATTATTGCATATTGCAGATTATTCAATCTGTTCGTCCGACATTTTTTTGTTTATTTGTTATTTACTCACGTCTTTTTAATCTGTTTGTTTTATGTTGTTATCTTGTGTACATTATGTTTGTATTATTTAATTTATTGTAGCTTTGACTTTCATGTTGAATAGATCACAACCTTTTAAGTATTTTTTCTTCATTTTATGTTCCTTGACTATTTACTGATACTTTTTCAGGCCAAATGGGAATAAAGACATTATTATTATTATTACTATAGTCAAATCAAGGCAAACACTTGCTAGCACACTGTTGTATCGAAAGCAAACACGGTAATGTTATTAACTGTAAGTGAGGTATTTTAAAAAATGTTATGCAAGAATGTCATGTATTTCACAGTCTCTGCTGCTACTAGTGCAAAGGCAATTCGAATGTTCAGTGAACAGTAAACAGTGCGTTTTTGTGCCTTTTGTGTCCGTTGAGTTGACAAGAAACTTATTTCAAGTTCTGGACCGATGAAATGCATACGCATACACACTTGAAAGACATGCACTTTAATGAAGCTGTCGACGCTTAAAATTATATTCATACCCATTTTTGGGTAACTTTGGTATTAACGTTGATGTATGCTAGCTACACAAAATGTTGAAAATACACAACTTTTGAAACATACCCTATGATGTATTTAATGTTGTCAATAATAGAACCACTGCAGATGCATATATGAGTTTACCGATATTTCGGCTGCCATATCATCATAAATGCACAACTGTTATGTTTCTAGCCTTCTGATTAAATGTTAACAATGGCTGGGTGTTGTCTGCCTAATGGTGAGACATTATTGTTATTATTTCTACGCAGCCTGAATTGTATACATATATTGTTATCAACATACTGTATGTTATTATCATGTACGTATTAGATCAAAATCAGCCTCTATATTTCTCTAACATATTTTTTTTATTGGCACGGCGTTCATACAAACATGTAGAATGAGTAAACTTAACTAAACCGCAATGTTTATCGCTGTTCCAGACTAGGCAGTCTGTTTGTACTTTTTAAGGAAATAAACTGAGTATGCAAATGAAAAATAAATGAGATATGGATTAGCAAGACATTTTCTTTATTTTTTCTTTGAATGATCGCGTGACACTTTTTACATATATTTTTCATTCGTTCGTGTACAAATCGATGAAAAAACCATTTCAATTACGATTTAGACTGTTTATAAAAAAATTGTTGTAAATACAAATGTACTTACATTTTGTATCTACGTATTACGAAATTCATTCATCAAAAGAGCCCCAAAAAATCTCTTGGTTACTAGTCATTACACATACAATCGACAGAGATAATTAATAGAACTGTATAAAAATGTTCATAGGGCACCATAAAATGGTACGAAATGCGAATCTACCTTTTCAAAAGTCTGGACATGTTCATTTTTCGAAAATAATAATCTGATTTGTCATTACCATTCTAAGAAGGGTTGAGTTGACTTTTATGAACTTAAACTACCTCTTTAATAGTGGATGGCGTCAATGTCAAAGTATTTCCCCGAAAATTTGCATGAGACTGGTGTATCATGGTAGGTACGTAATTTAATGTGCCCTCTTTATTTTTGTAGCTCTACACTCTCTTTTACCATTTTTACGCGGAGCATGTTTTCTACAGCGAACATGGCTTCCTCAAGAAACTATAAAAGAACCCTATGCAATTAGGTGAAATGTTAAAATAAAAAAGAACCTAGGTAAAAGATTTCAGAGCTTCCTTTAATTGGCATCCACAATAACTGAATGACTCGTGATTGTTATCAAAATTGGTTGTTGTAAAGTGATATTTGTTTACTCATATGGTGCAAAAGGCACTTATCGACGGTAAAACGTCTTGTTTTAATTTTCCCTGGATTGTCTCTGTGAGGGAAACATACTTCTTCATGAAGAAAAAATACTTTTCGACAACTAGATTTGCGTTTTGTCCTACCGTGCGCCGTTTTTGACACCAAGGTTCTATTACTGCTATAAATATCATTGATTAACGTAACTGTGGTTTTGTGATCAGCCTGGTGGTCGAACAGAAATTAAGACATACGAGGTCTGTACATTAAGTAATGAGACTGTCAATTCTGGAAATTACATATACAAATTTGCTGAATTTAAAAAATGAGAGAGATAAGAAATAATTATATTCACAGTATACTGTCGAAGTACAAGCCATATACATGCTAACAGTAATTACACACAACGCGGGCGCGGTGATGATTTCCCGTAATTCTCCTCAGTTTTTCGTAATTTATGACTTTGAACATAACCTCTCTTCAGAAAGCACAACATATAAATAACCCGTCATATACAGCATATTCAGTATTAAAGATTTTCACACACATCAAATATCACTGATTTTATACTCATGCAGACCAATACACATAATCATCCAGATGCGATCTTGCTATTCAACCAACTTTCTTCTCAGAGATAGAAACTACAGACACGGACCACTCAGAATCGCAAAACATATGCAACCAATAATGCGTGTAGTTCAGTTGAGTCATTCCTCCATAGATGGGCGTTCACAACGATCCTAGTGAGCAAACGTAGAATGACTGTTTACGCCCTAAAAACTACCTTGTCTGCAAGTTGACATCTTATAAAAAAAACCTATAGGTTTTTTTGACATTTTATAGATTTTTTACCCCGTGCGGGTATTACGTACCTCGAAAAGTGAGCTTTCGTAGGTTTTTATACAAGATGTTATCTCAGCACAGCTGTTGTACAATTGTTGTGAACTCGTTTTGTAGCTGTACGTGTTGATTTTGTGACGTTTTTTAGGTTTTTTTACATAATAGCCATGTCCAGTGAACGTAGACAGATGAATGAATTCAAATAGTCCAAAACATACTCAGATTTTCTCAGGAAATTGGCTTTACTCGAAGAATTGTTCCTATCGTTTCTAAACCGACTTCCTGATTTTTGAAAATGTCACCTTATTAAACGTTATCGTTGAATATGCTTGTCATACCGGTTTATCTGGAAGAATGATATGTTAACCAACCACTCTGGGAAGTGGTTAAACACAATATTCCAAAGTTTATATAAAATAACTTTAATAAACAGTTTTATCGGGCTCATATAGTTCTTATCGTAAAAATGGTAATGTTGTTTTGCAGGATGAATGGCACACATTTCTATTTTTATAGTCTATTATTTTTCAACTAAAAGAATTCGAACTTGTTCGAATCGATTAGTGAATTTATTGAAATGATTTCGAAAATGTATTTGTAGAATGACCCTTTATGGGGTATATTTAAATGGTCATCAATGACGCGATAGAAACGCATCAATTTTTTGTTTAGAAACGCAGGAGTTTCTTTTCCAAATACCTGATTGTATTAATAAGGTACAAAGTGAGCAATAAGGTAGCAGAACTGACAAAGAAATGGGAACCTGTAAGGGCCGTATCGTCAGTCATTCGTACAATAATTGTAGGACGCCTTTATGGCCTCCTTGATTATCATAGTCATTTCTCTCGTTCAGAGAGGTTGGGGTTTTTCTAGATTTCACCTGTTCCGTCTCAGCGTCAGCGCTCTACTATTGTGAAGTTATGTTTTCTTTTTGAACTGTAGGAAAAAACAGATGATATAAATCAAAAACATGCACAATTTGATGCAAATAGATATTTGTGACATAACCTCAAAATAGAGCGCTGACACGGAACAGTACAAAGGAACGTACCGTACAAAAAATTGAGTTTTATTTTTCATAGATTTAAGTGGTTCAGTGGTGCATACAAATTATACCTGAATATTTCTTGTACCTTTAGTTCAATATACAATAAATTGTTTTATGTTTCAGGAAAGTCGTTTTCGATAACGATAACGATAGCTTCTAATCCACCACAAGTTGCCACGTACAACAAAGCGATCAAGGTGACAGTTGATGGGCCTCGAGAGCCACGATCGAAAACCAGTGAGTACTGAACTGCCTGTAAAAGATAATGTAATTGAGTTATGTACATACATGTTATTCTAATATGTATATATGATGTTGGCTGAATAGTCTCTTTGCTTTCCGTCTCTGTGACCATAACAACTGTTGTTCCATGCTTTTTAGCAATCATCGGTATGGTATTGGTTAATTATTGAAAATAGACAATCCGAAAGCAAACCGGTGGATATAGCCGACTGGAAAATTTAATATGTGGTGCGTGAGTAAGTGATACTGCCACCTAAGAGTGCCGAGGGTTTTCTTAACGTTGGCAAACATTTTAAGGGGCAAGAAACCCTTATGTTATGTGTTCATCTTCTCAATCAACAAAGTTGTTGGAAATGTCTACTTTCAGCTAAAATGCATACATAGTTCTTTTAAATGCATCAATGTTATTTCTTATTGAGTTACATCCAGAAGAAATCATCATCCGATGTTCCACTGAAGTAGTGAGTAACTATAGCTCATAGGGCATAACCCAGGACGTTTAGTCTGAAGATCAGTGTGGTTGGTTCCGATTTCGTTAAACAGCCACGAGCAATCAGAGGTAACTTGTAAATCATGATAGACTATCTTGGTGTATTTGGATGGGTTCGGCAGTTTCTGGCAGGAGATTTGAATTTTTTATTCTAGCTGGAGATGCTTACTTATTTTTGTATTGCGGAGCTTTATGTGTGATTTGACTATAAAACATGTTTTACGCAAATGTTTTTCGTGATGTGTGAAATGTAGCGAAATTTTAAATTTCCATTGACTCATCCCTTTTGAGTTTCCGTCCCATGTTTAAGAAACACGCTGTAGAATTTTATATCACAATGTATAAGGTTCTAAATCTCGATACGAGACATCCATTACTCTCACTTGTCCATGTTTTTTTATGTTGACAGGGGAAAGGATGTCTAGCCAATTTCCGACAAAACAGCTCGACAAATGCCTTTTGTCAGCCTTTCCTACCTAACGTAATCTCACACTACAAAATATGGCATACTTACTAAAATCCCTTAGTCGTTCGCCATGTATCCCACCATCCATATGGTCATGTTATACTAACAATTATTCGACACACTTGCATATCAAGGGAACGGCATTGAGTGATATCGAAATTCACACGAAGGTCTCAGATGGGAACGAAGTGATTGACGTCGGCATAAGGACCTACTCTTTTCGATAAAGCTTTTTCCTCTTGAAACTTTTCCCGCGATATGTGAGATGCGATTCTTGTGAGAACTTTACTTGTGATATCAGCTGATAAGTCGGCTTCCTGTTTTCGAGATAACGTTCTTCGTGCGTTCTAATTTCTCGTACGTGAAAAACATTTAATTATTATCAAACACACCGTCGACAATAAATTGTATGTCTTTAACCTCTGCATATCGTTATCTGCTAATTGCCGAGACTATAGTCGGATAAATGTTTAATTCGCAGGGCTGTGATTGACGCATTAGACATTACATCTACATACACTGCACGTTCTACACGTACAATAATGAGCGCTTTATGGTATGTGCCAACCAAAAACACTTATCAAGAAAAAAACGTTTGGAAAAAGGGCGTCAAGCAGGTTAACTCTGCACTTCCCAACAACGATGTCATCAGTTCATAAAAGATTCATGTTAGGCACAAGTTAGCCCCTCTGAGATAAAAATTTAGCTACGAACAGGTATAACAAAAAATTGAATGAATCAAGTCAAACAAGCCCAAGCAATTAGTACAGAGTTCCTACCCATTTAATAACGTAGCAATCTGGAAATCTTCCCTCCCCTGTCCTACCGACAGTATCGGCAATCTGGCCAACGTTGCTATGGCTAATCCTAATCCATCCAGCCTGCGAGCAGACCCGATGTTCGTTGAGTTGCGTAAGACGCGTGTGTTGAAAATATTTCTATTATTTTTCGTCCTTGGTGCAGTAGCAACCTTATGCTAAGATTTCATCAAAATTCGAGCGGTACTGTCTAAGTTATAGAGAGTGAAAGATTAACTAATAGACAGGCCGACAGACTGACCGAGAGACAGACTGACGGAAATGATTGATATCCAAAAGACTCAATATCTCATCTTCGCAATTTTTCCCGATTACAATACCTTCTCGCCAGCAATGTGGGAAGTAAAAATGGATTCAAGTATGTACAAGTACAAAGTTTTGGCCATAATATATATGTCTATTACGTAACATTCACCCAGTACGTGTGCCTGCGCCTTGCTAGATTAGAAATGTTCCTTTAGTGATAATTAAATTATGGAACAACATCTTTGAGCCCACAAAAATTATTTTTGGCTATGACCTAGGATATCTACGAAGATGGGAAGTGTCAAAAAAACAAAGTTTGATTACGTTATCAATTGTTTCGTTTTTCACTGATAATCCCACCAATACTGGATCGATTTTGAAAATCTACTGCCTTTTCATCCAGGATACTTTTCGAATTGTCTTCTGTTAAAATCCAAGGGTTGCTTTGAAATGCTTTTTTAGTTTAGGAAATTGTATTGTAGATTTTTATATTATTTTTATAATAAAAATAAAATAAGGCTGACGTCGGTTATGCTTGCTTCCCCAGAACACCCTGGCGCACTACTGGAATACTTATTTATGTGGAGGCGAAGCTGTAGACTATTTTGGCTCTTAAACGCCATTATTGGAATATACGTATGTGATATTCTTTTTTTCTTTTACCATCCGACTAGCGACGGCAATGCCAGCAACAGTCTAGCATTTGGTCACGTTACCGTCTTTTTGGTATAAACGGTTGTACAGGGTGCGGCAGAGAGGACGGACGTTTTTGGGATGGGTAGTACTCTCCGCCACCGTCTACGAGAGAGGTGGGGAGGGTGCTGTTTGACTCGTGAGATCCTAGCATTATTTTACCAGTTGTCGTTATGGGGCCTTGGACGGTGGAGCACCGCGTTTTCGCGTATGATTGTTTCGTCCGAAATAATGAGTCAGTCATCGTCGTTCAGCGTGAGTTTCGTCGCCACTTCAACATTCATCGGAATAGAACTGTTCCCTCTCGAAACACCATCCTTCGTTGGGTTGAATCACTTCGCAGGCGTGGTGAACTGATCAACAGAAGACCAAGAGGAGCGCCGCGAACAGTTCGAACTCCTGAAAATGTTGAACGCGTTCGACAGGTCTTTCTTCGCAGTCCGACTCGATCTGCCCGGAAGCATGCTGCTGCACTTCGCCTTAGTGATCGTTCGGTAAGGCGAATTTTGCATATGGATCTCCGCTTTCACCCCTACAAATTGGTCATTGTGCAACAGTTACAGCCCGGAGATTATGCACAACGAATGAACTTCGCACGTGAGATGGATGCACTGATCGATCAAAATAAGAACCTCATTTTGTTTATGAGTGACGAAACGAAGCGCACTTTCATCTAAACAGCATGGTTTACCAGCAGAATTGTCTTTATTGGGCTAATGAAAATCCGCAACAGTTACACGAAAGACCACTGCACAGCCCAAAAGTAACGGTTTGGTGTGCTGTATCGCAAACTTGCATCATTGGCCCTTCTTCGAAGACGGTAATGGTCGTGATGTTACCGTGAACTCAGAGCGCTACGTCGAGATGATCACCAACTTCTTTCTCCCTGAATTACGACGGCGACGTGTTCCAATCCGACGTGTGTGGTTCCAGCACGATGGAGCGACCGCCCACACAGCCCGAGCATCCATGGACGTTATTCGCCCTCTCTTCCCTGGTCGCCGTATTTCCAGGTTTGGCGACGTTCATTGGCCTCCTCGCTCCTTGGTCCCCAGATTTATCCATATGCGATTTTTTCTTATGGGGAAACCTCAAGGCTAGAGTATACGCGAACAAGCCCCGAACTCTGGACGAATTGAAGGGCGAAATTCGCGTGGAAGTCGCCCAAGTTGAGAGAGGGATGTTGGAGAGAGTCTACGCGAACTTCCAAGAACGCCTCCAGCACTGCATCAACGATTTCGGCCACCACATGCCTGATGTGACTTTCCACACTTGACTGTCTCAAATGCTATTTCCTTGTGAACCTGATTCCATCAATAAATTTGTTTTCGAATAAAAATTAACTATTTTATGATTTTTTTTAAAACCGTCCATCCTCTCTGCCGCACCCTGTATTTGAATACATATACCGTGTCGCATCGCTGTCGGGCTACGAGTGTCCTTTGCTTTCGGTAAGCATGGTTCCTAGGAGAATTTATTATTAGTAATAGATATATCTTATAAATTAAACATAAACACTATGGGAAAAGTTCGTAAAAATAATCCAACCAATCAGCAAATAAAAGACGAACGAGTCTGTGTACGCTGTATCAAATGAATCAGAAACTGGATCTTAATTACGACGGCTTACTATCAAACCTGATCACCAACTAGAAAAATGCATCTCATTGCTGCTGGTTAGAATAGAATACGGATACGCTTACACGCTGGTATTCGGTTACATGCAATCAACAAATGTTCCTCACACATGTGCACCAGACAAAGTTAACTACGCGAGCAGCTATAGAGCTGTCATGTATATCAGACAGATTGATCGTGTCATAAAAATATTCTAATAATTTTGATAGCATAGTTCATACGTTTCAAGATCTTACTGCCATATCGTCAGTCGTTCCTACAATTTTTATTGCTTGATGTGTCACAGCGACAGTGACGGAAGTCCTACCAAACTCAACGATTTCAGTCAGAATTTAGTCTCTGGTAGTATTTTGTGCTATATACTCGTATAGTACATTATACATACAGGATGTTATTAAAGTCTAGCCAACTTCAAAGAGTCCAGACCTGTTCTGTGTTCTAGATACAGGGTGACAAGCGTGGTGGAAACTTTTTTTAAATTGCTTTTACCCCTTATACGATTTTTTTAAAATATGTTGAAAACTAGAAGGAAATTTATATAAAAGTGAAAAAGAAAGACGCGACAATTTGTGCCTCTTTCATTAAGGATTTTAAAGAAGTTTCAAGCAATAATGCCATATATTATTTCTCAAAATTTTAGCAAAATTGGCTAAATGATTATGACGATTAAGAAAAAAAGAACTCATAAATTACTTGTACCAAGAAAATGTATCTTTATATGGATTTTTTATTAGGAAATTGCCCTTTGATAATAATAATAATAATAATAAATGGCCTTTATTTTACCTAGCGGGTTACATCAGCACAAGCTGTTTTTCAGAACCAACCAGTGCTAAAAAAAAATTCAAGTACATGCAAATACAAAAAAATACACTGAAGATAATAAGAAAATTTAAAGCAGAAAAAATTTTTTTACAGAATCATAGCCTATGCATGGTATAATGACCAAAAGACCAAAAGAGAAACGTGCATCAACAGGGTACGTAGCAGAATCAAAAACCATGCTTAGAAGTAACTTTAAAACAAGAAAATATTAGGTATATGGCGGAAGATATAAAAATAAAAGTAAACAGTAACAAATTCGTAAACAAAACACAAACAAATGAAAAGTGACACGTGAGAAAACATGCACAAATAAACAAATATAAAAATAAAATTACATAAAAATACATGCTACATGTCATCAAAGACAAAGACAACGCTGGACACAGATAGAGTTTTCGCAGCTTGAGGTACTTTATTGTAGAAATCGGGCGCCATATATGAAAAGCTTTTTCTGAATTGGGTTGTTCGGTGCCGAGGCAAGTCAATAGTCATACTAGTCATAGTCATACTACAAAACGCAGGTTCGCTGAGTGATGATCACATCTCATGGTAAGCTTGTTCTTCAAATAAACAGGCATTTTATTTATCAGAATACTGTGGACCAATGATAATAGATGCAGTATCCACCTTTGCCGCATAGTAAGCCATTGAATATTTTTAATATGATCAGAAACCCTCTCCCGCCTTTGAATACCTAAACTGAATCTTATGAAGCTGTTTTGCACTTTTTGAAGTCTGTATGCCTCGCTTTGTATTAGACATAGACCATAGACAAGGTCCCCGTATTCAAGTTTACTTGGACAATACATTTTTATAGCTATAAATTGACTTCAACTTAGCATAGGAACCCTGAACAGCTTTGGTGACATGATCATGGAAGCACAGGTTCTCATCAAATGTGATGCCCAAGTTGCGAACCGATGTCTTGTGGCAAAGTTCATCACCTCCAATACACAGCTTTATTAATTCACTATTGAATTTGCTGAATTTAGATTTAATAGTTATGATAGCCGACTTTTTAGGGTTAATACATAAGCCGTGTTTGTTATACCACACACATATACTATTTAAATCCTCAGACAGCATCTCATTCGCTTCAGTGTACATAGCAGGGTTGTAAGATAGATAAATCTGTGTATCATCGGTGTAGGTATGTAATTTGCAGTATTTAGTGACTTGATCTAAGTCCGCTACATAAAGAGGAAACAGAATAGGTCCAAGAATAGACCCCTGTGGTATACCCTCCTGTGATAAGATGTACGTGATGTACTATTTCCTTGGCCAACGAATTTCAAAAACAAAATCTACTAGAACATATACATCTATAAAACTGGCATCAAGAAGGTTCACTCTGCACTTCCCACGCACCGGTGTCATTATTTCAGATGCTGATACACGTGAATTGAAAATATTTCGGAAAATACATGATGCATGAAATATACCTAGTAGATGCGTGGAATCACCAGGGTTGGGAGCGTTTAAATATACTAATGGCGAAAATTCAGATATACCTTCTAACCCCCCTACAACTACTAATCTCTAATTTTGACCCCAGGTCCGTCTCCACTGGACCGATTTTCAATAACTACAAAGCTTGATGGTCATAGTAGAAACCTTGTGTGAAAATTTCATAAAAATTCCTAGTTGCAGATGGGCCATGGATTAGCGAACAGACAGAACCGACGCAAAGGAGTGACGTACATATCTAATTTTTTTTTTCGCGATTACAGTATTTCCTCGATGGTGGCGTGGGATGTAAAAACCACTAAACTCTCTCCATCATCATACTTCATGCATCGTTGTCGGTCTGCGAGGCCTTTCCGCCGTCGCTTTCCAGTGAGAGAATTTCCGCGATGATGTTTTCAATTAAAATTTTCGATATTTGTCATTAAAACGGGAGTCTGTTGACCGCAGATGTATTTGATTCGCCGTGCGCCGCGGCGGGCGGTTTCGGCTGCTGATGAAATCCAAAAATATTCCCATTTGTTTTATTAATATTATGAATATCTCTCAATTAACTTTAATTTAATATAATCTGCATGCATATTGTCATTTGATTTATGGACACCACCGCAAAACGGTAATTGAAATTTTACATTCCGCCGCGCGGCTGGATTTACCTGAATAATGTATCTCTCTGCTGCGTTGTATGCTGTATTGTTGTATGTGTGGCTTTATTAGTGATACATTGGGAATGGAATGGCGGACGTGTTTTTATCGCGATTTCTCGTCAAGATCAAGATTGAAAGACGGCACATACTCCTTACACAAAGCTGCACTATTATCTTTTAGTGGTGTTGTCTTCTTCACAGAAATATGCTACTATGTAAAGGTGGCAATATTTGTGTTTAAGATTTTATTTTAAAAGATTGTGTTTAATCTTTATCGAGAAAACGTATTTGCATTTATGATGACGTGACTCTTGCTACTTGTCGCCAGAAAAACATCACTTACACATCACGGACCTTGAACGACTTTTAGCACAGAACATGATACATTAGGCATATTTTTTAATTCACCGGTTTTTTTAAATATTTCGAACAATATTTGATGTATAACAGTGAAAATTGGTATACAAGGGTTTTTTGGTATGACAAAACGAACCATGGGCATAGTTTTACTGTAGCCGCTAGAGGGCGCTCTCTACTGTACCTGTAGTGGTATTAAAATAACCGAAAAATTTTTCTTAGTGCAATTTTTTGCTTTTCGGATAAAAAACTGATTTTTCGCACTTTTCAACATAAAAAAGCTCTCTTGTGAATTTTCGTTATAGTTAGCCGTTTTTGAGATATTTCGATTTTAAAGGTTCAATGCATTTTTAATTATTTATGATAAAATAACGTTAAGAAGTCAGTATCTCAATAATTTCTAGAAGTAGGCTGTGCCTGCAAATATTTTTGAAATTGAAAGCAGAATAAGGTTAAACGTCAATTAGTTGACAGTTAGTTTTGTTGTCTGTTGAAACCTGAAACGTTTTTTTTGCAATTGTGAATGCACGAAATTTAGTTTCTTTTACCTGTTTTTTTTTTGTAAGTTTTATAAAAATACCATTTTTATTCTCCAATCAAGAGTTAGCGGATATTCATTTTGTGTATGGCTTTGTAAATGGAAACGCAGCAGAAGCAGCCAGAGAATACGCACGAAGATTTCCAAACAGACGACATCCAACTCGCTCAGTATTTGTAAGAGTGCATCGCCAAATAATTGAAAATGGTTTTGGAAATCTCCAAAGGGATCAAAACATAAATGTTCGTCAGCGCAGATTTACCCGTATGATTCTGCGTGAGTTTGATAGAGATCCGACCACAAGTGTTAGGAGAGTTTCTGGTGCCTTGGGAATTTCAGCAGGCCATGTTCACCGTGTTCTTAGAAATGACCATAGACGTCCTTACCATTTGCAACCTGTGCAAGGACTACAGCCAGGGGACGGAGAACGAAGAATCACATTTTGTCAGTGGATTCTTGATAGAACTGATAATAATAGCGAGTTTTTAAGTAACGTTTCATGGACCGATGAGTCATGCTTCACTAGACGTGGAGTGGTAAATTTTCATAATCAACATATTTGGTCGCATGAAAATCCGCATGCAGTTTGAGAACGAAATTTTCAGCATGAATTTAGTGTGAACGTGTGGATTGGTATCTACCGTAATCGACTATTTGGACCCTACCTTTTGCCTGCAAGGTTAACTGCTGCGACCTTCTTGGAATTTTTAAAGTCTGAACATGCAAATATGTGGGATGATGTTATGTTAGATTTAAGAAGATTGGACTGATTCCAGCTTGATGGTTGTCCAGCTCATGATTCGAGAATAGTTAGAAACTGGCTGGACGAAAATTATCCAGAAAGATGGATCGGCCGTGGAGGATCAGTCGCCTGGCATCCACGATCCCCTGACCTAAATCCATTAGATTTCTTTGTGTGGGGATTTCTAAAAGAAACGGTGTACCAGACTCCCGTAACCACAGGAGATATGCTAATAGACAGAATCAGGAATGCATGTGATGAAATAAGGCCTTATTTGAATAATGCTTTACCACGTTCGATCATTCGTAGATGTGAATTGTGTATTGAACAATTGGGTTTACATTTCGAGCAACTACTTTAGATTTTGTATGTTTGTCCTAACTATCCAATAGCATTTTAGTTGTAAATAATTAATTTAATTTGTTAAAAATAATATTGGAAAATTAAACAAATTAATATTCTGTTTTTTGTGTTTATTTGGAGTTAGGAATTATTGCTGTCTTTAAAAACACAATCTAAACGATTATCTTAATTACTTGTAATGCTCAAATCGAAAATGTAAAAAAAATATTATTTTCCCATAAATAATTAAAAATGCATCGAACCTTAAAAATCGAAATATCTCAAAAACGGCTAACTATAACGAGAACTCACAGGAGAGCTTTTTTATGCAGAAAAGTGCGGAGAATCAGTTTTTTTATTCAAAAAGAAAAAAAATTGCACTAAGAAAAACATTTCGGTCATTTTAATACACTACAGGTACAGTAGAGAGCGCCCTCTAGCGGCTAGAGTAAAACTATGGTTCGTTTTGTCGTACCAAAAAACCCTTGTATACCAATGTTCACTGTTATACATCAAATATTGTTCGAAATATTTAAAAAAAACTAAGTAAATTTAAACATCCTGTATTTCGGAAGCCACGCATTTTTCGACCCATGTTTATAGAGACTTTATGCATTAATTTTCAAAGTTCTATCGAATCTTAAAGTTATGCAACAATAAACTGAAACACCCTGTAGACAAGTTTGGTGTACAACCGGTCGCTCAGACCGAAATTAAAAGAAGAAAAATTGGTTAATTGCTTACACCGTTGGCTCAACCGGTGAATTAAAGAATACGCCATATTACTCGAGAAGATGAACCTAAGCGCACGCGATCGGTCTATCGACGTCACTCGGTGACAAAATACCCAGAGACGGTTGACAAACGTACTGTTTTATATATCGCTTTAGCGCGTACTTTGTGATTAGTTTCTGCAGTTTGTTATCAGGTGCGTTTCAAATAAGTCTCTTTGTGAAATATCATTGAAGAACTGTCAATTGAACATTTAACTATGGTGTACTGTGCAGTGGTGGGCTGTTCAATCAACAACAAGAAGAGCAAAGGCGTTTCAAATTGGAGTTTCTTCGGTTTTCCAAAGAACACACAAGTTTGCAAACAATGGGTTCTGAAGTGTTGTCAGCAACACAAACTTAATGTACGAACCACAAAGATATGTGCCGAGCATTGTCTGGAAAGTGACTATTATTTAACAGAATAACTTTTGGGATTACTCCAAAATAAATGGAAGTTGAGCAAAATAAAATTGAGGCCACTCACTTTTTCTAGATGTGAAATGCATTTTAAGATCTGAATGTTAAATAGAGATATAAAAGGTAAATATATAACTGGGAATAGATAATGATGAAAATTGTAAAATAAAGTCAATAAAACTATTTACCAATACAAAATACTTTTATTAACTTCTACACATAAGAAAAAAATTAAAAGCCATTTACACCTAACATTTCATAGAAAATTATGAAGTTGTCATATACAGGGTGTTTCAAATTCGACCCTCACCATTGGAATCTCGGAATCTGTAAGAGATACAAAGTCGATTAAAATGTGGCACAGTTGATTATTTAGGAAATAAACAAAATGCCGCTTGACTGAGAAAAGGGAATTTTACCAAGATCGTTTTAATTTTTTCCTGCATTATTTGTAGTGGGATTTGAAAATAAGGTGCACATTAACATTGCCACTTTTTTCCTCTACAAGAAGGCGTAATCAGAATTTCAATACGACGTTTCGTCTTTTGTGCATTAACTTTATTTTTCTTATAGACACTATATTGGATTTTTGCACAGATGAATAAAGTTTTTGATTATGATTCCGAAGATGCATGCATTGCCAAGTCTTCGTCATTTCAAAAAAGCAGGATTTCCTAGGTTGTTTCGCATACCAGATTTATCCCAAAATCACTCTTATTTTTTCCTCACTTTATTTGAGATGAGATTTCAAACTAAGATGCATGTTGTCAATGTTACTCATTCGCTTCTACAAGATGTCATGGACAAATTTTTAATGCGGCATTTCTTCTTTCGACCACCCACTTTGTTTTTCCATATGTTTTTCCAGTCTCCCAAACTCTGTTACAATGTTCAACTTGACGTCTGGTCTGATATACGAAACAACTGAAACCTGGTAATTTCAAGACCTATCTAGGAACTTCTGTTTTTCTGGAATAACTAGGTTATAGTATCTTGAGCACAGATTGTTAGTACACGACAAATACTATGACATCAACCATAATGAAAGACTCTCACACTTCAGACAAAAAAGTCGACAACTGTCCAAAATAAGGGAGAAGAGAGAGAGTCAATTTTAATATAATAATGATAAAAAATGGGGTTTAGTAGGTAGACTCAGACTTCTCAAAGCTTTGTTTTTATCCATATCAGGACCTTGTACAATTTTCGTTAATTTCGTGTTTCCAAAGTTTTGATAAACTCTGGTTCCTCGAATCAAAGGTACCATTTAATGCAGTTTTACACACATATTATAATATTGAATATATGCGAGGATAACGTGAACAGTCCTCGGCCTCACACAGACATTTCGCATCAATCGTTTGGTCTCGAGATTGTGGATCAATCTACATGGGGAGGCTTTTCTCAGTTCTACCAACCTTAGGCAATTCAAAAATCGGATTAACAAAGTTGCTTTAGGCTCCTCATAGCAGCAGCGGTGCCCTGGCATTTAGGCTTCTGCCTTGCCCGTCATTAGCCAACTAATACCGGCACCATATTTCATCCATAACGTATCGTCGTATGCCGTATTGGCCGAATCCCCATTACCCGTGAAATGTAACTGAAATACAGTAGAATTTCGATCGCAAATTCACACATAGATAGAGAGCGAACCAAACACAACGCACATAGAAACCAATCACTGACAAATGCGTCAGATTAGCAATTTACAAATCTGCTATTGCTGCAATTACTGGCTCATTATTCGGTAAGTAATTACCCCATTTACCGTGCGGGGGCTTGGGTGCACGTTCCGGTGGCGGCCGGACCTCATTATTGCCATAGACGACGCAGATATTCGCTCTCTGAAACAACACTTACTCTCCATTCTCTGTTCCAGCGGGAATCCAGCCAATTACGCATCTTATAATCTCATATCCGCTAATCGCTCTTACCAAAATCGAGCACCATCTGTTGAAAATGCTCTGTATTGCCGAATTCCGGGAGAGAATGTAAATTCCGTGGTTACTTCTGATATCAAGCGTTTTATTTATACCAGCAAGGCAATGGTGGACAAGAAGTGGATACGTTGATACACCCATTCGTCAGGAACAGCAGGCTAGTTTTGAAAAAAAAAACGATATTTTAAAAGTATACTAAGTGACATATAAATCCGAACACCCAGTTTAAATGGTTTTATTTTAATAAAATTTTGTATAAGTACTTAATGAAGCATAGTAAGTAAATGATAAAAATTTCAAAATGATTGCACTGATTTAAAGCCCTTTGACCTTTAATAAAGTGTGGATGCACCCTGATGTGCTACGCATTCTCCAACGCGCCTAGGCATGCTTCTGATCAGATGGTCTCAGGTGGTCAATGTCCTCCTGTGGTATCTCATTCCAGGCAACCACCAACTCCTCTCGAAGTGCTTCTAGAGTCTGAGGAGGACGTTGCAAATTGAGCAATCTCCTACCCATCATATCCCACACGTGCTCAATTGGGGATAAGTCGGGAGATCTTGGTGGCCATGGTAACAATGTGACATCATTATGTTGAAAGAAGTCTATTGTGACTCTTGCAACATGTGGTCGGGCATTATCTTGTTGGAAAGTTGGATCTGCCAGGGTGTCAAGATAGGGTAAAAGATGGAGTTCTAGAACTTCGTGGATATAACGCTGCGCGTTCATGTTACCTCTGATGAAGATTAAAGGTGACCTGGAACCATAAGCTATAGCACCCCAAACCATAACTCCAACAGTGTGATGAACATGTCTTTCAACAAAACACTGTGGATTCCTCCTTTCACCACGTCGCCTTCTAACCCTGGCACGACCATCGTGCATGCCTAAACAAAATTGAGACTCGTCACTAAAGACAATACTGTTCCATTCCTGATCCCAGAGTGACCGTTGTCTGCACCACTCAAGGCGATTACGTCGGTGTTTTCGAGTTAAAGGGAGGACCCAGTGTGGCCGGTATGAAAACAAGCCAAAACTTCTCATTCGTCGGTAAACACTTCGCATGCCAATAGGTCTTCCGTGTTCTGCAAACCATTCATTTGCAATGGACCTGGTAGTGGAGAAACGGTCCCTTAAGGCCAATAATCTTAGGCGGCGATCTTCACCGTCTGTTGTTCTACGGCGGCGTCCAGTGCCCCTTGCTCTTTGCGTACGCCCTTCTCGAAGCCATGCCTGATAACACCTAACCACAGTGTCTACACGTCTTTGCACTCTAACTGCAATTGCCCGAAAAGAAAGTCCAGCTTCCCGAAGTCCCACTATACGGCCCCTATCAAACTCACTAAGTTGACGAAATCGTACAGGTCTCCGTACTCTAGGCATCGTAACCGATCGTAAAGGATGTCAAGAACCAAAATCCGCCAACGTTGATTCTTTACTGCGGCTGAAATATTCATTTTTAGAGCGTTAGTGAATTAAAAAAAAGCAGTATAAAAACCGGAATGTCCAACTGATAAGGCTGAAAATTTTTTCACTTGTTATTTACAGTAAGATAAATACATTCACCAACTTTTATTAAAATAAATCCATTTAAACTGGGTGTTCGGATTTATATGTCATTTAGTATATTTGTAGTCGAATTCCAGTTTTAAGATAATATGTCAATGATATTGTCAGACAAAGGAATAAACTATAACTAGCTTCAAAAACATTTTTCAGCGGAGAAATGGGAAACACCAGATTTGAATATAATTGCTAATTGTTTCTAATAACGAAAACTAGCGTCAAGTAGGTTGACTCTGTACTTCCCACGCAACCCTGTCATCAGTTCATAAAGGATTATGTTCGGCCCATGTTAGTCCCTTTGAGCTAGCTAGAAACATGTACAACAAAAAAAATTAAATGGGTCAAGTCAGCCAAACAGGCCCATATACACTTGGAACATACTCCATAGTCCCCATCCTTTCCATAACATTAACGCTAGTGCCCTAAGTAGCGACAATCTGTCAACGCTGTTGGATCACACGTCATAAGGGTTCGACGTATGAAAGCTGCCGTTGCAACGATTCGTCCCGACTGACCTCGCCTAAAAATATTTCTGTGTTATAAAGGCAAATGTATGGGGAAACCTTTGATGTGTGACATATAGGTACGTAAAACTACTGGGGCTGGAAGCGTATAAATAAACAACAAAATGAGATATACCTTCCCCCGCCCCCTACAACACCAATTTTCAATACCTACAATAATTTTTCTGTGGTGGGATAAAAAAATAACGTTACTCTTAATAAGCCCAAAATTATATCTAACTAAACCTGAATCATAATTTGTTTTTAGTTCACCTCAATATCAATCCGTGTATCAAGTCAAACAGCCTAGGTGTTTAATTTTATATAGTAATACACTTACGTTTTTCTTTGCTCTTCTGCTGTTTTCTTTTCTTATCTTTATCCCTGACATTGTTTAGTTTCTGGGCAACCAGGACTGACAGATTCGACTAACATACATTAGACAGTGACTAATGGCCAAAGGTCCTACGGACCGCCCAGACAAACAAATGAAAAATAGTATTATAATTTTTCTGAAACTGATCAGAATCCTCTAAAATGTCAAAAAACGAAATTTTGTTGCCCCTAGCTAATGGTCCGATTTTCAACAAACTTCAAAGCATTTTCTCCTTGGTATTGTAGTGACCTTGTGAGAATTTTTCATCAAAATCCAAGCAGTACTTTACAAGTTTTAGGAGGTCCAAAGATTTGTGCCGTTCGACAAACAGACCGACGGAAATAAGTGACATGGCTTTTCGTGATGTACATATCATATAACATCCAAAAAACATAATATACTCAATGACATGAGAAGTGTTACACCCAGAAAAAATAATTTCTGAGGTAGAATTATTGCCTATCGAGATGTTGGTTTGTCCTATCGCGAAATTGGCCGCCGTATTAATTGCACTGCAATGACGGTGATGCGTGTGAGTCGCGTATGGATAGAATAAGGTAGAGGAGCACGAAAAAGGCCAACTGGTACTCCAAGGCGTACCACATAGTGTCAACATGGACGCTTCATACAACTAGCCCATTCGAGTCTTTGGACATTTTTCATACCGTCCACGGTTAGTGCTTTCTCAGACTGCGGACTACTGTCGGCAATGATTGAACTGGAACAGAGAACGGCAACATTGGGACTCAGAATGGCATAATGTCAGGTACGCACGATGGTCGTAGAAGGGTAAGACGCCGCCGTGGAGAATGGCGTGATATTGGATTTGCTGTTGAGAGGCATGTGCACAGGACTGTTGGAGTAATCGTTTGGGGGGCTATTGTCTATGGTAGACGATCACACCTTCTCTTTATTCAAGGCAATATGACTGCTAAGCGTTATGTTAATGATGTCATACAAACCACTTTGCTGCCGTATCTAGAGGGCCGTCCACACGTCCTTTTTCTGCAAGACAATGCACGTCTCCATATTGCTCTTCGAAATACGGACTTTCTGCAAGACACAGGCGTTAATGTCTTGCGGCGGCCACCCCGTTCACCGGATTGGAATCCCATCGAACATGTGTGGAATTTGAAGGGGAGAAGACTATCCACTTTGCACCATCCGACACAGGCTCTGTCCCAGCAAATCCACGAAGTTCGAGTTGCTTGGAATGAGGTTCCACAACCAGTCATCATCTTTTTGTCGATGCCTAGACGTATACAGGAGTGTATTCAGCTGCGGGGTCGCCAACACATTATTTTTTTCTTATTGCTTGAAAATAAAATTTCGTGAGAATTTTACCGTTTCATTCTTGATGTAAGACTACCTCATTGCCAAAAAATCAAGTTGAGGAAATTATTTTTTCAGGGTGTAACAATTCTAATGTCACTGAGTATATTTCGCAGGTGAATGCATACTATCCCCGTACCATTATAGCATTTCCTCCATTTAACTAAATTATCGACGTCAAATCAAACATATGCCGATATAATTAGGCACATGCTTTTTTCAGAACAGACCGAGTTTTTTCAGTGGCCAATGAATTTTGTATAAAAACAGTCGATACAACGCTAACAAAATGGGAAATAAGCAGCCTTACTGAAGGCATACATAAGGAGTAGCATTTACACCCCAACTGAAACGCGTTTTTTTTCCAAATTGCTCTCATTTCACGCACGCAAGCCTATTACGCTGTTGTTAGGATTATTACTGCTGATTTTTTTATCGTGATGTACTAGTTCTTCACCAAGACCAACTTTCGGCTGATATTTTGACAGAAAGTTATTTCGAATATTACGATCGAACTAGACTGAGCCGTTACAGTGCTGATGAAAACTAACTTGAAGAGGAGGGTTCTACAAATAGAAGTCAATTAGTCAGTTTTCTACTAATGAAGGTCTAATTTTGATGTAAGTTCTATTAAAATGCACTATGAAAAGTTAGCAATTTGAATTTCGGTTACTGTGCGAACTGCGTGTTCTTGCAAACTTATTCCGCTTTGTAGTCCACTTGTTTTAGCAAAACATGGTTATAGTTTGGACCCGTAGCATTGTTGCGTTGAAATTATTATTAGAAAGCAAGTATATTAACGGATCCAACAAAATCATTTTACACTTTTACTTGCAAGAAAAAGGTGCCTACCTCCTGGAGTACTACAATAGTTAGATATGGTTTTTTCAGCGCTATCATGAAAATTCAGTTTTCTAATAATGCGTTCAAAAGCATTTGATCGAATGGTTTGAAACCATCGATGTTGTTGTGCGCAAATAGGTGACAAACGCCATCTAGCAATGACTTGCCAAGCTGATTTCCATCCACATCCCACATACGGAAGATGACGGAGGACCCTTACAACTCAACTGCTGGACGTTCTGCACTATGCACAGAATCGCACCACCAATTCACGGTCGACCAGTCAAGTCGTCGGAATACTACTAAGTATTCACAGAGTAGACCAGCAATTGCTCTTTATGCATATTTGCTTGAATAGATACAGGCTGAAAAAGACATGTAAAATGGATTTCATGTTATTTACGCGATAGGGAGCTCTTTCTTCCTAATACATAAATAACGGGTGATTTTTTAAGAGGTATAGGATTTGATTTTCAAAAAAAAAAAACACAAAACATTTGAAAAAACGATTAAATCTTTATCTGAGTCGATAGAACGGTCGATATAATTTAATGTTCAAAGATTATTTCATGTAAATGTTGGCCGCGGCTCCGCTTTAGATGGCCCATGCGCAAGGTCCAATTTTGGCACACTCTCTCCAACATATCGACCGGTATCTCACGAATAAATGCTTCAGTATTGGCTTCCAGTGCGTCAATCGTTGCTGGTTTATCCCTGTAGACATTAGCCTTAACATGGCCCCACAAGAAATAGTCCAACGGCGTTAAATCACACGATCTAGACGGCCAGTTGACGGGCCTCAAACGTGAGATAAACTGTTCACCGAACTCGCCTCTCAATAGGGCCATTGTTTCGTGTGCGGTGTGGCATGTGGCACCGTCTTGTTGAAGCCACATGTCAGCCAAGTCCAGCTCTTCCATTTTGGGCAAAAAAAAGTTTGTTATCATCGCACGGGAGCGCTCGCCATTCACAGTTACGTTCCGGCCATTGTCGTCTTTGAAGAAGTACGGCCCGATGATGCCACCGCCTACCAAAAACCATACCAAACAGTGATTTTTTCGGGATGCATTGGTAGCTCTTGCAATACTTCTGGCTGGTCTTCACTCCAGATGCGGCAATTTTGCTTGTTAACGTACCCATTCAACCAGAAATGAGCTTCGTCGCTGAACACAATTTTTCGATAAAAATGTGGATCTTCCTCCAACTTTGCCAGCGCCCATTCACCAAATGGGAAACGTTGTGGGAGGTCGTGTGGCTTCAATTCTTGCACCAGCTATATCTTATAAGGTTTCACACCCAAATCCTGTCGCAAAATTTTCCACGTAGTGGAGTAACAGAGGCCCAATTGCTGCGAACGGCAGCGAATCGACATTTCACGGTCATCACTAACACTGGCGGATACAGCCGCAATATTTTCTTCAGTCCTCACTCTACGTCTGCGTGTTGGTGGTTTAATGTCCAATAATGTAAACTGGGTTCGAAATTCAGTCACAAGCTTCCGAATAGCTCCCTCAGTAGGCCGACCAAATTGCCCATAAATTGGAAGCAGTGCTCGATGCACTCTCTTAACCGAACATGAATTTTGATAGTGAAATTCAATAATTTGCAAGCGTTGTTCGTTCGTAAGTCGATTCATGGTTAAATTATAGACCAAACTGAACAAGTTTGACAATGACACAAGACACGATTCACGCGTCATCTGTCAAAAACAGTGTTGCCAAAAAGATACTAACACAAAAACCACCCATTACATATGAACGACATCGCACAATGTTTCAGCCATTGTCAATTTCTTCTTTACGCAGATGGTTTAAAAATGTATCGTATAGTAGAGAGCCTTCAGGAAATACCTATAATCTGATATCGTAAGATTTAACGATTATTGTCAGAGAAATGACATGCTACCCAATACCAGAAATGCTTCTCAATAACCTTTACTAAGAAAGAAACCTATCACATTATGTCAATGTCGATATTAGTTCTGCGAGCAATATTATTATTATGGATTTAACTATAAATAAAACGAATAAGATGCTTGGCTTTATTAGAAGGCGTTCTCGATACTTTAACAACCTTGCTACAGTGTTATCTCTATATTATGCGTTTATACATTACTAATGTCTGTCCAATTTTGGCCTATAAGGCGAATATCATTGTCCATAATAATGGTTATAGTATAGTAATGGAGGGTTCCAAAATCTTACCCCTGACTAAGAGAGATTTATGCTTTCTTCACCGAAGCTTGAACAACTAAATTGACTGCTTGTACCTTTTATCATAAACCAATATAAACGTACCGCTAAGAGGGAATTCTAGGTACTCATGTACATATTTCAATATGTCATTTTGTAAAAACCATATTGGTTTAAACCCTCCACTGATACGAATGCAAAGAAATCTCAAGAACCCTGATAAATTTGCTGATATTGTTAAAGCTCAAATACTTGATAAAAAAACACGATGTTCGTATCGGGTGATGCAGATGTCATCAAAAACGCGCGTTGATTTCCGTGTATAAGGAAATAGTACGCGCGTTTTTTTACAGCGCGTCAATTCAACGCTAATGTATCCCGAATGGCGGAAAGCCTACTTCGGTACCCTTACTCTGAAGAAATCCTCCTGTTGGCGAGTTGTCGACAAAGCTATTCATTTTGTTGTTTAAAAACTAAAGTGTTCGAACTGTTTACTTAACTCCCGTATGTCAGTGTTAAGCGTATTATAGAGCAACCCCATCATGTGATGAGTTTTGTTTTGCCGACACTTGTTTTAGTCGGTGGAGTGGTTAATAATGAATTAGGCTACTAATTGAACCAATTGATGTTTTATAGATTTGTAATTTCTGTCCGGCCGGCGGCGGACCGGCAGCGAGCGAACACCGGAGCGTCCGACGGCAAAACGAGTCCGTTAACAAATAACCTGACAAATATAAATAAATTATACAAATGGGGATATATTGTGCCACCGGTGAGCGAATGCCGGTTACATTTTAGTACGGAAAACGTTTGCAGACAACAGTTCAAAATTTGCGTTTGCGTTTTAGCGCAATACTCACTTATGAACAGATTTTTTCTTCCGAATTTTTTTAGTCCGACTCACGGTTTACAGCTAAAAATAAAATCTACTATTAATCTATAAATAATTTTTTGTGATCATGCAAAATATCGTTTATTATTTTTTTAAGCGAAAACCGTGCATCGGTTTGTAAAAAATCAATTGATCAAATTTGCTGATTTCGGGGTTTCAAGAATAATTTGTTTAGGAGAAATTAGTGTCATATCAATAAATGTTTGTCAAAATAGGTGGCATTAAAAGAGTGTGGTACGTTAAAAATGCCTTTTGGTACCTAGTACATGTACCTGTATGCCACATTTCATTAACATATCTAAAGAGGCATTACAGATTAATGATTTATTTTTGAAAACTTTACCACCCTGAATCTCAAAAGTTATGCTGCTTAGGACATACGTTCATATGAAGTTTTCTTCTTAAAATGAACTCGAAAATCACCCCTTTAAATATTGAAGTTCATTTAGGAAACACCCTATATATACATTCTTCCAGTCGTCGTGGCATGTTTCTGACACAGCTTAGACAACACTCATCTATAAAACTCGCCTGTCAGTGTCAAAAACGGACGATTTTTCTATTTATGGTAAATACTTTCACCAATATTTTAAAACATTTTCGTAACTAAATAGTCATCAATAGTTCGTAGCTTCTTTTTGGACAAACATATTCCTCTTCATTATTGGTCCGCACAAACTACACCAGATCACATCGGAATAGTATAATTTTTACGATTGCAAATAATATTTGCGGACGCTCGTATTGTACGTGGCTGCTGGACACTAAAACATCTTTCATAGTTGTTCTGGGGGAATTTAGATCCGACTTTCTTCGCCGAAATGGCGGCCGTTTTTGACAGTGACAGGTAAGTTTTATAGCTGATTGTTATCTAAGCTGTGTAAGGTAATTTCTATCTTCTTAAGGCTGATTTGAGCGTTGTTGAGGTGGTCTATTGTATCTCTAGCAATACAATAATTGTCTTGTTAGAAGATACGACAAGCATTTGCAGGAATTGCCAAAAATGAGACTTCAGAATTTTCGGGATATACCGTTGTGCCATCATGTCTCCTCTAAAGGAAACTAGAAATGACTTTATCACCATATTTAATGGCGCCCTAAGCCATAAGTGCTACAGTATGGAGTGTACGTGTCGCTCAACTAGAAACCTCCATCCATCTTACTTAAAACAATGTTATGCTGTTCATTGTCCCAAATTTCTTGGTCTTAGGAGAAACGCATAATTTAAAACTTTACATGTATTGCTAAGTTACCTCTAATTTTCATTAGAGGTGTGGCGGCGCATCGGCATATCGAGAATCCCATTTTGAGCTTTCTTCCTTTGCCGCTTAGACCTCATCCTCCACAAACAGCTCTTGAGCATGAAGTACAGCTAGCTTGGAATGAGATACCTCAAGAAGAAGTAAATCACCTAAAAATGTCATCACTTTAAAACTTAGTCACTACCTTCTCGAGCTCATGTCTAATTGATCCGGACTTGATTCTTGCCATTGTAATGAAGAGGTGTGCAGCAGAGCTTGTGCTCCAGTTATTTCGCGTCTCTTCCAGATATCTTATGAATCCGGCAACTTCACAGAAAACTGGAAATTTGCTCATGTCCAAACCCATCCCAAAAAAAGGGATTTAAGATCGACCCTGACATCTACCGTCCTATAGATCTGCTTTCTGTTATGAATAACGTGATGGAGAGGTGCTTAAATTGCGAGCTTCTGGAGGGCCTCGAACGTCACGGCTTGATTAGCGACACTCAGTATGGCTTCCGGCACCAACGATCCACAGGGGATCTCCTAGCTTGCGTCACGTAATTGTGGAGTAAACTCAACCAGTCTTATGGTGAAGTTCATATCGTTGTTCTTGATATCACGAAAGCGTTCGATCAGCAGTGGCACGCTGCGCTCTTATTCAAACGTCCATCCTATGGCCTCCCAGAGAAGCGTTGCAGATGGGTGACTGACTTTCTCTCTGGACACAAAATTTTTCGTAATTGACGGGTTCTCCTCTTCATCCCACAACGTCAATGCAGGTGTTCCCCAGGGATCGGTCTTGGCTCCGACACTGTCCCTCTGACATACGAGGGATGTCTTTTAAGTTTTGCATATGGAAATAAAACAACACGGTAGGTAGTTTTAAATGACTTTACTGTTTTTCGAAGTATTCTCCACGAAGATTAATAGACATCTGCATGCGCTCGAACCAATTTTCGAAGCACTTATTCCACTCGTTTGTTGGCAGATCCAAAACGGCATTTTTGATATGCGTCAACTGCTTCTTCTGGTGACTGGAACCTTTGACCACGCAGTCTGTTTTTAATTTTCGGGAAAGTAAAGAAATCGTTAGGACTTAGATCGGGACTATATGGAGGATTGTCCAATAATTCCACGTTTTCTTCCGTTCAATACTGCCTCGTTTTTTGGGCTGTGTGCGTGGAGGATGATTCTTCTATCGGGGTTGATTTTTTGAAGCTCGGTGATGACTTTTGGCAAACAAATGGTGGTATACCAATCCGCAGTAACAGTTCTTTGCTTATTAGGAGGAATTGTTTCAATATGACCCGCTTTTGACACAAATGTCGCGACCATCTTTTTCGAAACACTTCGAGAACGGAAGACTTTTGTTGGCTTTTCTTCACCTTGGAACACCCATACAGCCGACGGTCGTTTATTTTCTGGTTCTTAACAGTAAATCCACGATGCATCACCACTAACAATGCTGTACACATTTTTTGAGTTTCCGGAATTGAAACGGTCAAGCGTTTCTTGACACCAATTAACCCTGGCTGCTTTCTGCTCGTCAGTCAACAGGTGGGGTATCCAACGAGAAACTAATTTTCTTACTCCTAATTCTTCATGTAAAATTTTTTGAATTGAGGTCTTTGAGATCTTCAAGGACGCCTCAATCTCGCGATATATTACATGTCTTTCTTCAATGATGAGTTTGCGCACAGCATCGACGTTTTCCTGGGTGACTGCCGATTTTGGTGCACCCACCCTGGGATCGTCGCTAAGACTCACCCGTCCACGTTTGAATTCTCCATACCAACGGGAAATTGTCGACTGATGTGACGCTTCGTTGCCAAAAACAGACAGTATCTCAGCAAGGCATTCTTGTTGCGATAATTGTCTCTGAAAGTTGTAATAAATTATGGCGCGAAAATGTTCTCGGTTGAGTTCCATTTTTCTAATGACTTGGTGACACTTAAAAATTCACTGTAGTGGGAACACTGCACGTATTGTTGTGAAACTTTCAATTTAAGTTTACTAAAGAGTGAGGTTAAGATTCAGTACTGACGTTCGATCCGCGCGGCCTACTATGTTCCTATATGCAAAACTTAAAAGACATCCCTCGTATCAACGACCTCCTTTCCTGTACGATCAACTCAATCTACAGCTTTGCTGATGACAACACTCTACATGTATGAATTCAGCGACAAGCCGATCTCTGCCGGTGAGCTTAAAAAAAGAAGACTAACAGATCCATAAAAAGTAAACTCAAAATGGTACGCCCAAGTGGGTTGTCACACTGTGACTATCAAGTATAGATTAGGAGTACTCAGACGTTTACGAGAAAATTCCCGAGATAGCTAGACGGAGCTAAAGAACATATGCCTGAGCTTACACAACCAAGCTTTCGCGCACAAAGGCAGGTTGCATATGTATGTGTAAGGGAGATGGATCTATAGTGTGACCCGCCAAAAATCTTGAAATAAACAATTAATTTTATATCTTATGTATCTATGATTGAAACTATCTTTCCTCAAGATTTGACTATAGCCGGAAGTTATGACAGAAGCGATTATGTCACCTCTGTCATTTCCATATGTCGTCATTTCCGCATCCGAGTTGAATTATTTGTAGAAATTCGCTTGGTAGCATTGCATCGTTACTAGCTGGCCCGTTGTCCCTCCGATCCGATCACATCTGTTAATGATTTGTCCTAATTAGACCGACTGAGCGCCCCCACGGGGGGTGGACGGCCATCCCAACCTCCCTCATCCCCTTCACAACGTGTTGGATGACATTGGATGAATAGTTATTGGATAGAGCCGCGATGTCGTGTGAAAGTGCAGATTTCATACGTAATGGATTAACGGACACTAAACAACGGTAGTGATATAATTTGACACAGTAGAGTCGTGTAATTTTCCTTCATTCAAACTGATGCTAAAATACTGTGGTCAATTGAAATTACCCGCATACAGAAGAAGTTGTTATCAGAAAACTTATGATGGAGTAGCAGACACTCCCTGTAAATACCAGGACACCACGGCGGCTATGAGGAGCTTAAAAACATTTTTTAACTGCTTAAGGTTACTAGAACTGGGAAACGCCTCCTCAGGTAGATCGTTGCTCAATCTCAATACCCTAGGGACAAAAAAGATGTAGTGAAGTTCGAGACGGTTAGGAGTAAAGGGTTCCGAAACTGTCCGTTAGAGAAACAGCATCAAGCATGGATAATGTAGACGGAGCGGCAGCACCTCAAGCATGTGAGCAGGACTCGACTTATCTGGGCGAGAGAGGGGAGGTCATGTGGAGAAAAGTACTTCTTAGCCCTACAACAAATATCCCAGCTTTCTCCAGCAGCTGCCGCTATTGTTGAGATGTGTTCGAGTCAGATCAAATCCTCGGTGTTTGGACTCAGATCAGCTCGCTGGTAGAACTCTACCATCCATCGATGAGCGCTGGGGAGCTTCTTGTTCGTCAAGGTACAGTACTGTCTTTTGGTAGCATTAAACTATACCAGATTGTTGCCTCACCAAGCAGTGATAACCTCCAGAAGTCTTGTCAGAGAGGAATTTGCTGCTATCTTTTCGCCAGTTCATAAACAGAGATCGGCTTGTCACTGTGAATTCCTGCCTGTAGAGTGCTGTCATCAGGAAAGCTAAGGATTGGATTGACCATACAGGAAAGAAGGTCTTTGTTGTGGAAGAGGAACAATGTCAGAGCCAAGACCGATCCCTGGGGGATATCTTGCGGCCAGAGAGGAAGTCAGCCACCCATGTGCATAGCTTCCGTAGGAGGCCATAGGATAGACGTGGTATCAAGGGCAACAACCTGAGCCTCACCATAAGACAATTACATGAAGTAAGCTAGGTCTCCTGTAGATCGCCGGAAACCGTACTGATTGTCGCTAATCAAGCCGTGACGTTCGATGTACTCCCAGAAGCTCCCGATTACTTATAACAAAAATCACAGCTATAGGCCTGTAGTTGTAAAGGTCGGTCTTAGATACTTTTTTGGGAAGGGTTAGACATGAGCAAATTTCTGGAGCTTCGTTCAATTTTTGAAACACTTGATTTGGATGCATCTGACCGACATTGACTGGACTAATCTTCCGTTGTTGGAAATCCAATTTACGAAAGTCACTCACAAATTATACGTATCTGTGATGTATCCGATTGGTTCAGGTATAGCAGGTATTGCTTACTATTTTTTCCTTTGAAAGTTGATCTCTGTTTTTTCCACCATCAGTATTTGTAGTTGGATTGGTGAAGATAAAAAATAAATAGATCACTCGCTGTGGATTATAGGGTGAAATTTGAGGGGTGTATTTCCTTTTCAGTCTAATTGGGAACGATTTGTTTTAGTGGGTTTTTTAGAATACAAGTGGAAGAAGCCGTTTTGATCTTTTAAATGTAGAGTCAATGCGGAACTTCCAGTAATAAAATCGCTAACTGACGTTTTTGTTACCACTCTTAATATAAGAAATTGACATTTAAATCCAGTATAATGTAAGGGAATTGAGAGATTTTTAACAATTTGTATTGCTCTTGTATACATTCAAAACATATATCTTAGAGAAGTGTGAAAAACGAGAGGACGTAGGATGTGACCTTTTTACAACCTATTAGTATCATTATGAGATATAATGCACAGGACGCTTGGATTTTGACGACTGAATTTGACGCCGCTGGCTTGGCTGTCTTTTTGAATGGCACTTTGGTTAAAATCAACTTCACTGGTTTGTCTTATGAGATGCCGTAGTAGAACTGCTCAGCTCTTTTGTATATCTTCTTAAGACACTCTAATTTAAGATTATCACTTTTACGTATACGAGGAAACATTGCAGTAAGTCCGTATGTTAGTAACGGATAGATGCATGCTTCTGTTATTGTGTCCGTGCCTAACATTTTTTGTAATTCCATTAAATATTTAAACTATCAACATTCAACAAACGTGATTATAAAAGATAAGGTGTAAACTCTGTCTAATCTGTTCAAAAATGACCACTGGGTATCGTGGAAGTTATTAATTGATCAATTTGGAATAAGCAATTGTAGCTGACAAATAAATTCCTCACATTTGCCTTAAAATTTCTAAAGCGACAAATTACATTATCTGCATAGCATACATACATCGAAACTCGCCTGCCACTGTCTGGCAACATCGCAATATTCACAAATTACAAAAATTGTAGTTTTTTTCATCTTGAGCAATTTGAATGAAAAAATCTCCAGTACATTTTCTCTAAATTGACCGCTTTCGACTTGATGTCTGAAATCCCTAACAATGGTTATATGCAGTGCTTAAAAACGGTAAAAAATTATAATATTTCAGGTCGCCAAGTATCTAAGTTTAATTCAAAACCTTGCTTATACAAGACCAAGACTATTTTATTGTGAAGCGATTTTTGAGCTTAATTGTCGAACTTTTGCTTTTCGCAGACTGTAATTTGTACAAATACCTCAACCAGTCTGCTAAAAGATCACCAGTATTCTGGTATAACCATTTCGCATTAAGCTTAAAAGTATGTTCTAAAAGTTAAGCTAATGTTAATCTGTATCAAGAAGTCATAAATCACAATCTGAACACCGCAGACGCATACACACCATTTGCAGTAATATAGCCAAAAAACCGTCTAAAATCCAATTAATTTATGGAGAGCGAAAGAGAGAGAGGTAGATACCAAATGCTGCGTTGCGCTGCCGTGACAGTATACAACATCAATTCAATTTAGATTATAATGTTCTAGTTATACAAGCAATTAAATATTAAACTAAAGCACACACTGTAATAATAACTTATTGCGGAATAAATAATTAAATTTTTAAAGCGTTCAGCAGCGATACATTAATTCCGCTACAATTTATAATGTGATTTCGGCCCGATAAATCCATTGATTATTTATTTATTTATTTTAATAACTATTTGTAACTGATACTTTCCGCAAAATACCGCCGCGTGTATGTACCGCCGGATTAAAAATTAAACATTTATGTCAGTGGATAACGCAAATTTATCATGGGAATACATTAATTTGTCTACGCTGTTTCGTCTATATTTATTACCAATGATTATTGGATATTTCCGGTGATTTGGCGTTTTGTTGTTTTTTAATGTGAACATGCGATGTGCACTTTTTCCATGGCATATTGGTTTTTCTGGCTTGATATATTGTTCAACGATGAACTGCTAGTTATTATTTTCATCTGTATACACTTGACGCCTGGAATAATAATAGGTTTTTAAAAGCTGTATCGCTGTTCAACGTCATGTAGTGCTGGTGTACATTCCGGCAGAGCAATATCAAAATCGGAGCCTATAATTAGTAAAGTTCAAAGAGGGTGTTTCCTTTAGGCAGCAAGCAACACTGCATACTCGTGCAGTTTTACTTTCCACGCCTACTGGCGAGGAAGTATTGTAATCGCAAAAAATTTCGAAAATGAGATAATGTTTTTGGATGTTACTTGACATGTACAAATTATGATACTCGGCTCGCCTAGGATAAATTGTAAAGTACTGCTCGGTTTGGGAGGAAATTTTACAGTGATCAGGTACCGGGGAGAAGCGACTTTGCCACATGGACGGTACTACCGATAGAGCAAGGAACGAATTTCTATGGACTAATTGTATGGGCCTGTTTGACTGACTTGATTCGTTTGACTTCTTTGTTATGAATATTCGTGTCTGACCTTTTTTTTCTCAGAGGGTCTAACTTAAGATGCTGTTTTCGTCTGGCCGACCAAAGACGCTGTCTTGTTTCGAAAGAGTTTAACCTTGTACAATGGATTTGACATTTGGTGGAGAGAGAAATAGTTTAAATCAATACGAAATCATGAGAAATAGTTAACTCTTGCTGATCTTGACACTTCTTAAAGTCTCTTATTTGTTTTTAGAGTGGTGTTGTCGACCGAATCTTGCTTGCATAGTTTGACCAACCACCAATTTTTATTTCACTTGGACTTCTTCAATACTCAGCATTGCGAATGCATTGTAGAGCTTTTATGTTTGGATGCTAGTGCCGTCTTCATTCGGGCCTCACGTGATATTGAAATCATGATGGAATGAAAATTCTAGTGGCATTGATGACGTCTCTCAAAATTTTATTATGGGCAATCATAGAACCATACAGCTTCTAACATAATGATAAATAATGATTGGATATTATGGACGATCTTCCCGAAAACCAAAAACATTGCCTGTAGCGAAGATTAAGCTCTTCACCCTTTGATAAATATGGTGCTTCCACTTGAGACTGATTTCAAGGATCATCTTAAACATTTATCGATTAGGAATTTGGTGGTATCATAAATTCATATTTGAGGACTTAACAATCCCTGGTTAGTAGAACAGACGTGGATCGATTTTCCACAAGAATGTCGATTTGATATATCCTGAATCAATTGCAATGGAAATGTTTGCCCATTTATAAAATATACGTCGTACTGACGGAAATATTAGAACAATAAAACAACCGAAAAACATATTATCATATAAAATTATTCATCGTAATAAATCGTTTATGGCGGGTATCTTCGATAGTCCGACATAAATATCAAACTATGATAGCTTATATTAACTACTACCCGATGATGTCGCACAAATGTGGGAATAAGAAAGCCAAAGGTCAATTTTTTAGGTAAATTTATAATCTTTGCGATAAAAATCTGTATTACAAAATTACTTATACCTCCTGGCAGGTGGCGCCAGTAGTATTATAAATATATTTATCACTTAGCACACTTTTGCATTCGATGCAACTCCTGACATCTGATTATTATGTTATTGTAGACAACTGTTTTCAATACACTTTGAGTATTCCAGGAATAGCAATATGAGGAAGCGAAGTTTGTCAGTTGGACCAGCTTTAGGTCTTTTTGCTGAAAGCTTTGGCCCCATACTCAAATAATATATACCGAGGTGTCAGATACATTTATCTCCCCTTTACATCTGTATTTGTTCCGTTTTGTTCTAGCTGGTCAACATCCACCTTACAGGGCAATTGGACTGGGCCAAAGACCGTTCCTGGAAACGCCATTCTCGCATTTAAGGGAGCTAGAGCTAGATTTATTCAAGAAACAGGGCGTGCGAACGTCCCAATCTGCTGATGGCCTCAATGCGTATAAACAAGAGTCTCAAGGTGAGCTTTAGGATTAACTATTTCTAGGTATATATTTTTATCACATAACTTAAAAACAAAACTGTTCCAAGAAGTTTATATCAAATGTGTTGAAACGGCAGGTAGTATTCTATGCATAAGTGGTTTTAATTATTGACCAAAAATAGCTTAATCCTTTCCAACAGAATATCAATCTGTCTGAAAAAATAATTTTCCGCGAATACCAAAGTGATTCAATCGACCAACATTATTCGTTAGTAACAGCTAACGGTAAATTAATAAACACTACACAAACATAAACAATCAATGAATCAACGAACATCAAACGATGAAATTGAGATGCATTCACCGGCTATAGATAATTTTCCCATTGCGGTTTGTGCAGCGGAAAAAACGAAGAGCGGTGCATAAAAAGTGAAAAGCTGCTGTACAGCTGCTACTGCTGTTAGCGTGGGTGTGATTTTGTTCGGATTTATCGCCACTGAATCGTTTGAATCGATCAACGGTGGATGGAAAAGTTAGTCGCAAGATTTGCCGCGCCGGGCCAATCTCAATGCGATGGTCGTTGGTTGTTGCGTTTGAACAGTGACGGCTTATTAAAGATCCTATACAAGGTGTCCTATTGTAATCTTCCCTACCTACAGTATTACGAAAACTCCGCATTTTAGAAAAAAAATATCGAACGAGAGTTGTAAGGTTTCGAGGAGGCAAAATGATGGTGATCTCGACAATGACCTTGACCAGGACGTTTAAGATCATTTCAACGTCAAGTGGATATTTTCAAGTAATGAAAAAATCGACAATTTGATCTTGCAAAAATGTTCGACAGCACAATTGTGAGGGCTGTGGGGATTACCCAAAGGTGACCTTGACCATGATTCCGACCACGACCTTCAAGATCAAGTTAAAATTAAAACCTCTCAGCTTATACCAGAAATGGAAAAAGCAGGAAATTTTACGACTGCATGTGACCTTGACCATTTAAGCTTCACTATTTTCTGCTTTTTTCATTTATAGTGTAAATTACGACATAACATTCGAGGCCATGGTCAAGGAAATTTATTTCAATATCTTCAACATGCACAATTTGCATTTTCGTTCTCGGTCTACAAGTAAACGATACGGGGTATGCTGGGTTAATTTGGAACGCTGATTGCAAATGTGGTCATCAAAAGGTCCTGTTTTTTAGTTTTAGACTTGAGCAATCAAAAATGATTGACTAGGTCAGAAATAAATAGTTTTTCTTTGTGATGTATTTACCTTTTTCCACATAAGCACCCTTATGTGACAAAACTAAAAGGTTTTCTGGCAAGCGTAGGTAGCCGCAGCTATAGCTACACCTAGAAGTAATCATAAACAGCGATGTAAATGCACATTTGTTAAAACTATGCACTAACCTCAGAAAATATCATTATTACGTGAATCGATCCCTAGGGATGTCACACCATATATTCACAGCTCATTCAATACTTACTGAATTACGTGGCAAGCAAATGGAAGTGAGCAACATCAAGTTTTGTGACACAGAGATTATTGAATGCACAGAAACTTTACTATACATACTTCTGATGAAAGCGAGAATTTTTTATAGCCTTTAAAAGCCAGGCTTTCACTATAACCGTTACTGGTATAAAAATATTGGTTGTACCCCTCTTTCGACGCCAATGTGGTGACTGTTTAATGCAATTGTCTTAATTACGAAATAGTACCAATGGCTCAGGGAAAACCTATTTTGCCATTTGTTCACTGTGTTGAGTTACTGGGAAATTATGAATTAATCACATTTATCGTTAAAAACCATTTATGGTAAATATCTTCTGATAAAACATATATACTAATAAAATTGTTGGGGAAATTTTACAAAAGCTCCTAGCGTGCAGAACATAAAATTGGTGACAAATCGATGAAAATAACTAACTTCCATTCCAAAGATTTTTTTATGGACACCACTTTGATGAATTTTTAATAAAGAGCGAAACGCATCACATCAAAGTTCCAGGTATTCTCGTTATAAAACCTTGTACATTTGTTCTATCAATCGATCAGACGACAGAAGAGCTTCACCAAGAAAGATGACCTACAATCTACATAATATATTTTGTTTTTGTGTCTATTTAGTTTCAACAACTGCATGAACGATGCTTATACAACATCTTCTTAGTTTTTAATTGTCTGATACGAAACAATACTCTTCAAGGTACACGTTCACCTTTTTTTGTCTCGAGTAAAAAGGGGTTAGATTTCATGGGAATTTAAAATGAAGGGAGTGGACGTGATTTGGAAAGGTGATACGTCAAGAAACCTTAAAATCGACTCCTTCCTCTTTTCTGGGTTTTTAATCTTGATATACACACGCATTGACAGAGGAAGTTAGCCCAAGATTTTTTACTCCTTTTATATTTCGTCGTGTATGTTACGACACAAAACAAAGTGTGCACACGATAGTACATAACATTTTTGTATATGCAAATCACGGATTCAATGACAACACATGATTCTTGATATCCTAAAATGTTGCAACTGTACCCGCAATTACAGTCCGGCAGATTTAAAACTTTAGGAACATAAAAAGGCTAATAATCGTTATAAAACGACAAAACCTGAAATATTAAATAGCCTTTATAATTACTTTTAAGGCCTGCCTACCCGCTAAGTGGTCGGTGGAAAGCCGATTTGCTGGTACCAGGTAAAACAGATTAAATGAAATACTAACTTAAATTTGATGGCAGATTTTTAGACCTAGATATACTTTGTAAAGCATTATTATGCAATAACCGTCAGACACTTCTCGACGGTCATAACTACCAGACACAGTATGGCCGTTTAGAAACAAAAATTTCATTTAAAAATCATAGGGTCTAATTTATAATCTTTAATGTTGGGTTTATTTATATACAGGTCTCAGAAAAGTCGTATAGAATAGAGTTATACTTTTTAAACGGATGCTTTATTCGATCGCACTGACGTCCTATATACAAGACACATTGCGTGTGTTATTGTATTTTAGACTTTTTAACTTTCGTATAAAACATTTTTTTCTAAACGCTCATAAGTTAGATGGAGGTCAATTTATAAAAAACACCTTGTTTAAAGCGTCTGGTAGAGGCTGTAGCCGAAGGGATGTGTCGGGCAGTGCTGATACTTTGTAATAATGTTGTGCGAAGTAGATATAAAAATCAACCATCAGAATTAAAGTTAAATTAGCCTAGAATGCTTTGAATTGTTTCGTTGTGTTCAGAAAAGTACTATGAAACGACAAAATGAATAGAAAGCCAATTCACACAATTCCGTTCATCATTATCCACAACTATATGTCAGTAGGTTATATTCCACTGTATTTGAAACAATAATCTCATATTCAATATTTGGAAGCAAATAACTTACCTCTAATGTGGCTTTAACCGGTATCTTCGATGTAGGTAACTTAAAATTACAGGGTGTTCATCGGGTGGGCCTAATAATTTAGAATTTCGACACCGCCGGCCCCATTTGATCTTACCTACACCGGAGAAACGAGATATGACTAATTTCAGGGCAGTTAGACCACGATCATTTTAACTTCTTGAAAGAGGCTCTAGGTCTTCGTGTAATACTATCTGCGGGATCAATGGAATTTGTCATACCGTAATTCATTTTTCTTTCGCCATTAATTAAAAGTGATGCCATGTAGGCGATTTACGCTCACAAAGCAATTTAAAAATGTAAGTACTTTATACTGGTATTATTAGATCAATGACTAACGTATTCTACGTGAAGTTAGCAAACCTAATGCTACATTCCCGCATCAAAAAAAATATCCGAGATAAAATGAGATCGTCATCTATGAGAAGCTTCGATAGCCGTTTCTCTATTAACTGTATATACTTTGAAAAGGTTAGTGGCTTATAGATGGCGCTGCCTATATGCTCGTATATGTACTCTCATGGAGTTGGCTACAGCGCCATCAATGAGACCCTAACATTTTCAAAGTACATATAGTAAATAGAGATACAGCTGTGAAAAATCATCATAGATGACGCTATGGTATTCCATAATATCCCCAATAAGTTTCTGGACACGGGAAGATAGCATTGGGTTAACTACTGTCAGGTAGGATACGTTAATCAATGATTGAATCCAATAGAAGCTGTGCATCTTACCGGAAAAAATCCGGTAAGATGTTATTAAAAAGGTCAAGGTAAAGTACTTACTAACTTTGAACAAAGAGCTTGAGGTTATTTCAAGGTCAACTTTGTTTTAGATGGAAAGCCCCCTTTTTGGCATCAGCAGTTGCGACCAAATATGTATTAAAATTTAAGATCCAGGTTACCTCTAAAGCTCAAATACTCACTAGAGAAAAATCCTGGATTTTAGCATGATAGGTGACGAAAACAACCAAGGCCAGAACTTTAGCGACATTTAACAAGGATTTCAATATTTACCTTACCTAACGTGTTAGAACGTAAAGTTCCCATTGCTGGTGTCAAAGATATGGATTCCCAATTAAAAAAAAATACGTTGAAATGACGGAATTTGATTTTCAAGGTTGAATCGACAATCATCATTGAAGTCATTACAAAAATTTACTAAAGAGGAATTTTTACATCAAGAATCCTTATAAGACTACCAAGAATTAACCCTAGCCTCACATATTTGTTCTTTAGTGTTGACCTTGATCTTAGATTTTAAACACATTCAGATGTAGAATTTTCCATCCTTTCGATTGCCAGTGTCAAAGAGGGAACTATCCGTTTAAAAAATAAAAGGCGATATTGAAATAACCTCGAAGGCGAGGCTTGAAGTCCAATGTCATCGCTGAAGTCCTTGCTCAAAGTTAGTAACTGACCGACTTTTTCAAAAATGCTCTACTGGAAAAATACGGAGCCGTTCCGTTACGTTACTTTTGTTGCTTCTTTGTATGATTTGAAAATAACATCTATCTCGGTAATTCGCGTTTTCCAGGTTTACCCGCTTTAGGTCTGGTTTTTCAATCACAGGCCGTCATCTTGCTGTTAACTGAAAGTTATCTATCAGAATTTTTTTTCAACATTTTGTTCATATCAAGTGTCTCATAACAGGGCCTATTCAAATATTATAGGAACTATCCTAGGAACAAAATGTTCGATTTCAATCACACTTTGAGAGAACGAGTCTGCACAAATAGCTGCCAGACAACCATATATTTAAAGCCAGCATATTTTGCTGATTATTCGTATCAAATTCGTAACGATTTTAGCTATGCTTGAAAATCCCCCATTATGTTACAAAAAAGCTGAAAATTATGAACCTCTCCAATCAATGAACATTCAATATTTTCCACGCTGTTTGTCCACGTCAAAAAACTGACAATAGTGAAATCGCTAATAACCCCATAATGTCCGAACGTCAATCAATTCTCCAATATGGATAGCATGATCATTATGTGCGCACTGGGTAGTTTCAATAGCCCAGCTACCGGAAGCCATGGCCTGGTGTAGCGCCCTGTAATTAGTGTCTTTTACCTGCCTCATTTTTGCCAAATGCACCGCACAACCAAAGGATCGAATGTTGCCCGCAGAGTCGGAATAATTGTGATCGACTTTAAATTAACGTATAACTGGCAGGTGTTGCTCACGAAAGTTGATCAAACAATAAATTTTTGACAGTCGCAGTATTTTCACAGTTGGGTCAGGACTTAGGGCTGATTCCATGAAGACTGTCAGATTGGCAGTCCCTTTAACCAGTTATCCTGATATGCTATTAAATAAATCGTGTAAAGGGATATAGCTAATAAAAAGTGGCATTAAGTAGGCTGATTCTTAACTTCCCACGCAACGCTCCGCTCTCGTCAGTTCATAAAAGATTATGTTCGCATAAGTTAGCCCTTATGAGAGAGAACTTAACAACGAACATGTAGTCAATGGAGCAAGTCAGTTAAATAGTCCTAATCCATCATGAAAATCCGGCTTCTAGCCGATACGCTGTCGACGCCACAACACGATAAATGTACGGGAAAAGCTATGCATAAAATATGTCTTATAGGTGCGTATAATATAAGCTTATAGACATACTACCGCCAAAACATTGAAATACACCATCTGCCATCCCCAGCAACCCACCACCACCAATTTTTTACCCCTCAGTATAATTTTCAAAAATCCGCAGCAGTCTCTGAATCGTCAAAAAATGGAGTGTGTGCGACATCTATCTTATTCGTTATTTTGCCTCAAATTTACCGCAACTGGAGCAACTTTCAAAAACATAAAACATCCGAAAAATATATTTTATTTTCGGAATGTTTTGCAATCACAATTCTTCCTCGCTAGTGGCTTGGAAAGTAAAGAGGTAGTAGCATCAGACTCTCGCATCGTACATATTTCTGAACCTTTTTCAGGGTGTTCCAAATTCGACCCTCACCATTTGGATCTTAAGTCGGGGCAAAGTTGCGTATTTAGGTAATACCGCTTAGAAAGTTTCGAAATACAAAGTACTTTCGGAGAGAGACGGAAAAAACAAATTTCCCTAAATTGTTTTAATTTTTTTCTGACTTTATTTAGTATTTAGCATCAACTTTATTTTTTCTTATGGATGTCATATTTGCATTTTTGCACAGATGAGTAGAGTGTTTAATTCTGATTCCAAAAATGTATAATATGTCATACATTGACATGCAAAATCTTAGTTATTTCAAGAAGAGCAATTTCCTAGGTAGGGCTTGAAATTATCAGATAGTGATTTGTTTCACATACGAGATTTATCCCAAAATCATTTTTATTTTTCTCTGATCTCATTTGAGGCGGGATTTCAAAATAAATTGCATATTGTCATTGCTACTTATTCTCCTCTAAAAGATGGCGTAGTGAAATTTTCTATTTGGTATTTATTCTTTTGACTTCCATCGCCAACTTTGTTCGTCATATGAACACTATACCATATTCGAATTTTTCAGTCCAAAATTCAGTGATGTATTTCCTTAGTTGGCCATGAATTTGTTCTTGGATGAAAATTGTAAGGAAATAGAAAGCCTGACTCTTCTCTGTACATTGTTCACTGCTCGATTTATTTCTCTTCTTCTCGGCCTTCCAAACTCTGTTACTATGTTCAATCTGAGATTTGGTCTCGTATACGAAACAACGTACTTTGAATTTTGGTGCTTTCTAAGCGGAATTTTGTTAGTTATCCGAATAGGCAGCTTTGCAGCGATTTAAGCGACTTGGTACGAGTATCTTTACCATTTTCGGGATCAACCGATGGAAAACTGATCGACTGAAAGATGACTTCGCATACTTGTTACATAGATAAGTAGCTTTTAAATGGGCTCCTGGACAAAATCTCAAAATTCCATTTGCAATAGCTGAAATAGATTGATTGCATCTATTTGTAAGATTGATGCAGATCGTCCTCATGAGTCGATTAAAACCCATTTAAAATTTGTATATCAAAAAACTTATTTGTCCTATGCATTGTCTGCTGGGGGAATGGAATGTACTCGTATATGTCAAAAAAGTTCATTTTTATTACATCTGTGACTATGAGAGAATCCTAATCTTCAAGAAAAAAGTATGGTTGCATTCAAGGACAGAGAGTGGCAAAATTAATTACGTCACAGTTTTGGCAAAAAATCTTATGCTTCAACTTTCTGTCTAATCAATTTTTGGCGTGATCTAAAGAAATCGCCCAAACTTCACACTTTGGTTTTTGTTTTCTTATGTAGGGTAGGATGCTCCAGCCTATGAGGGCAAACAAATTTTTGTTCGAATTGATATACTCATAGTGTAGGGTTTATATTTTAATTGGTCTCTTTACCTGTTTCATCTGTTCTTTGAAGTATACTAAGTGACGTATAAATCCGAACACCCAGTTTAAATGGTTTTATTTTAATAAAAGTTGGTGAATGTATTTATCTTACTGTAAATAACAAGTGAAAAAATGTTCAGCCTTATCAGTTGGACATTCCGGTTTTTATACTGCTTCTTTTTAATTTACTAACGCTCTAAAAATGAATATTTCAGCCGCAGTAAAGAATCAACGTTGGCGGATTTTGGTTCTTGACATCCTTTACGATCGGTTACGATACCTAGAGTACGGAGACCTGTACGATTTCGTCAACTTAGTGAGTTTGATAGGGGCCGTATAGTGGGACTTCGGGAAGCTGGACTTTCTTTTCGGGCAATTGCAGTTAGAGTGCAAAGAAGTGTAGACACTGTGGTTAGGTGTTGTCAGGCATGGCTTCGAGAAGGCCGTACGCAAAGAGCAAGGGCACTGGACGCCGCCGTAGAACAACAGACCGTGAAGATCGCCGCCTAAGATTATTGGCCTTAAGGGACCGTTTCTCCACTATCAGGTCCATTGCAAATGAATGGTTTGCAGAACACGGAAGACCTATTGGCATGCGAAGTGTTTACCGACGAATGAGAAGTTTTGGCTTGTTTTCATACCGGCCACACTGGGTCCTCCCTTTAACTCGAGAACACCGACGTAATCGCCTTGAGTGGTGCAGACAACGGTCACTCTGGGATCAGGAATGGAACAGTATTGTCTTTAGTGACGAGTCTCGATTTTGTTTAGGCATGCACGATGGTCGTGCCAGGGTTAGAAGGCGACGTGGTGAAAGGAGGAATCCACAGTTTTTTTTGTTATGGTTTGGGGTGCTATAGCTTATGGTTCCAGGTCACCTTTAATCTTCATCAGAGGTAACATGAACGCGCAGCGTTATATCCACGAAGTTCTAGAACCCCATCTTTTACCCTATCTTGACACCCTGGCAGATCCAACTTTCCAGCAAGATAATGCCCGACCACATGTTGCAAGAGTCACAATAGACTTCATTCAACATAATGATGTCACATTGTTACCATGGCTACCAAGATCTCCCGACTTATCCCCAATTGAGCGCGTGTGGGATATGATAGGTAGGAGATTACATTGACCACCTGATCAGCAGCATGCCTAGGCGCGTTGGAGAATGCGTAGCACATCAGGGTGCATCCACACATTATTAAAGGTCAAAGGGCTTTAAAGCAGTGCAATCATTTTGAAATTTTTATCATTTACTTATTATGCTTCATTAAGTACTTATACAAAATTTTATTAAAATAAAACCATTTAAACTGGGTGTTCGGATTTATATGTCACTTAGTATATATTTTGTTCTAATAAAGTGATGTGTACAGTTTGTTAATACTAGTAAATTTGCCGTTTTATTGGTGATATAATTCTTAAAGCTCAAAATTAAAAGAAAAAATGAAACAACGGAATAGTTTGGTACTACTATTTTATAAAAAACACAATGACTATCCTTTCTCTTGTGTCACTGTGAGACTGTATTTCCTGGACTGGACGGCGTAAATAAGCAAATCAACTCTAAAAGAAACATTAATCGTCGTTGAAAAGCTTCTATTACAGCTGCCATTTACAGATAGCCTGCGAACTGGTTTTTCGATTAGTTAAATAAAATGGGACATTGTTGTAAGTTGCACGGCTATTATAAATTAATAGTTTGCATCGGAGACTTACGCTAAAAAGAGGCATTTCGCGCTTTCTATCACGGCGAAATGCTTCTTGTTAAAAGGTACGTGATACTGGAGGTCATGTTGAAAAAAATTGAGTAGATGAAGACGCAGTGTTCTCTAAAGAACGATAAAAATAGCCGGTTATGAAGCTAGCAGGTATAATTGAGACGGGCCATGTTTGTATTGTATTGTAATGTCAGTAAAGTAAAGTTTGCAAATTGCATCGACTTTTTCATACTGAAACAGCTGAATACCTAGATGCCCCGTTTCGGAAGTTATGTTAAAGTAATCTTGTTGATCCGAGTTTTAAACTTCCTAGGGTAAGTAGGACTGATTATAGCCTTTCCTGTCAGATTGTTTTATATCGTCAATACCCCCAGAATGAAGAAGCGGTTATACTTGTCAGCTCATTAATTTTCAATTGTTGATACCAGCCCCCGCTCTTCAAATGTCACAAGTAAGGGCATTCGTTCTCAGAAGCAGTGATCCAGCAGACAACGCTACCCCCTCCGTCTTCAATTTTCGCAGAAGCCACAAACCTTCGCCACAATATATCTTTGACCAATTGGTGCGGGCAGCCTTTTACTTTTTGTTAAGGAGGTACCAGAAGTCAGAGCAGCAGCACAAACATTTAGCTGTGTCTTTTCTAGGCCTTGAACAGAGTGAGAGATGTAAATGGCGAAAAGTTCCTCTTATCTCTAAATAGGTTGGTGCTTCCTATTAGCTATCTAAATTCCGAAAACCTGAGATATATATATAGTTATTAGTTAAAATTAACTACACCAAATTATTGTGTAATCCCATAGTCATTAGTGCCAGTTAAACATAGAAGTTGCATCATCTCGAACAACGGTAGCTTTGTTCTTTTTACCTGTGTCAACTGTTTTTCTATCTTCTTCTGTGGTAGCTTCAGCTTCCCCTACCCCAGCTTTCAGATACATACTTGTTAGACTACGCTTTGTTGAGATTATTCTAATGGCATGTTACTTGCGTATCTTTGATAAGCAACACAGAGCTCTGGTGGTTTACTGTTATGTGGCGCTGCGGCTTTAGTGCTAATCTTTCCCCATGAAGTACAGCAGAGTTTGAGCACCACCGGTTACGAGGCATTTTGAAATGCTGAAGACTGAGACCAGTGGAGTGACTTGGTCAAACGTAGTTAAGATCACGACCTTCAGACACTTGAGGATACGACAGAAGAGAGAGAAAGATCAAGATAGATACAGGGTGGTGATACATGAAGGATATGGTTTGAATCATTTATAACCCGGCCGTTTATCGAAATTTACTTTTATTTTTCGTAGGATTCAGTAGAGAAGGCTTGGGAAATTTGATATGAAGTGATACACCACGAAGCACCTTCTATTATCAGAATCGACCACTGCGATAGTGTGTAGCATGTATCGGTTGTAACTATAAAGCTATCAGTTCGCGTTTGATAGGCCAGTCACCACTGTGACCCCTTATAGGCTGACGATTCTGGTGCTGCAGAAAAAGTGGTCAGCTGTTTCTTGCTTTTTGGCAACTCATTAGCCTAGCCTTGGCTTGGTCTCTGGGACAACGAACGAGAGCGTAGCAAACCACCCTCTATCCGAAGTATGTGCTCTATCGAAATGGGGGGTGTATCGCAATGTTTACACTGCCAACTTCGATAATTCTACGCACCTAATAGACATATTTTACACATCATAGATTTCACCATACACCTGCCCTTAAAACTTAGCACGGTAGAAAAATGTGTTCCACAAGCGTCTCTGCGCCTGCAGCTGGCGTGCCGGTATCTGTATGTCTCCTGCATGACTAGTGTTCTGTGGGCGCTTCGCCGCGTGTGATGCATAATGCTTTTAGATATTTTGGAGAGGCGATGCGACGTTACCAGATGGACGGGAAAGGATGTTATGGACTAATTGTTTGAATAACTTGATCCGTTTAATTTCACTGTTCCTAACTAACTTTTTTCTTAGAGGATCTAACTTAAACATGCTGTTTTCGTCCGTCCACAGACAGCTATTTTGTGCTTTCTTGGCAACTTATCAGCACGGTCTAGACTTTGTCTGTAAATCAACCAACGGAAGCACAGCGTCTAACTTGTGCTGAACGTAATCCTTGATGAACTAATGACGGCAATCCGTGGGAAGTGTAGGTAGGGTCAATATACTTGACGTAATTTTCAATCTACCAGATCGTCCAAAACGTCTGAAGCCCTCCAAAAAAAGCGATAACCCACCCAGAACTGATGCTTTAATACATCGGTTAATTATTTAGCAATCTTCGACTAAAATTTTGCATATGCATTGTTTATATATGTATCTGAAAGCGAGTACTTCGACATTTAAAGGGTTATTATATGTTGTTTGTCTTGTGAGAAAATGATATAAGACACAAAAGTTTGGCCTTGAGAAGGCGAAGTGAAACAACTGCGCGCTTTTTCAAATAAAATGTATTGTATAAGCGTGATGCCATCTTAAAATTTGGAGTGTACGTTACAGGACCTTTCAAGCTATTATAGTAACACACTGTATAGAAATGTGAAAATGAAAAGGAAAAGCAAACGAAGTGTCGCCTGCAAGACGGATAAATAAAATATATTGACAAAAAAAGTATCAATTGTACCGAAGAAGGTCACGTTGAGACCAAAACGTATACAGTGAAGAAGAATTTTAAAAGCTTTGTTTGGCCAGACAAGCATGGAGGATTATCCACATGAAAACCACAGTATAAGTTTCAGATGTTACATATCGTACACATTGCGCCACACTGTACTTTCTTACCACACACTAAGAGAAACAGTGGCCATATGAGATAATAGTGCCGTCTACATGATATCTAAATAAGCTAGAAAGTGAAAACAACGCGCCCGTCCATTCATTCATTTCCTCAAAATCTTCGCTGCGCGTTTACGTTTCTCCGCGTCTGAAAATCCAATTATCGGTAAGTATGCGTTTTATCGTAAGTCGAATACAGCAGGCGATATAGACGTCGCGTTTCAAATGAAACTTTGTATTATGTTCTGTGTATCAATTTGTTTTTTGTGATGGTTGCTGCTGTTGAGCTCGCAAGAAGATGCAACAAAAAGTCGAGATCCGTTAAAGAATTTATGAATGAATGGGAACGTGTTTCTCTAGACAGTGGCGCTGCTCAGGTTGTCCATGGACAACTTCATGGTTCTCCCACATCCACGGTAACAACAATAGAATTATGTAGTTTTACTTGTTGAATTGTACGAGGAGTACTAGAAAAGAAATATACCTATGCATGAAACAAAAGACGTTCGAGTTTTTTGATAATTTTATTTTTCAATATAATCCCCCTACATCAATGCACTTGTGCCATTTCTCCTCCAGTGAACTATTACCCTTATAAAAAATGTTTCCTAGTGACTCTCGGAAAAGTCGTGGACTCCTGCTTTTAGACCATCATCTAAGTCTTCAAGAATTTCCAAACTTCCCGATTTTTTTTCAGGAGTCAATCTATCTGACACATAACTCATGTTCAAATTGTCGTGCAAGATGGTTATTACGCTGGGTTCCTATATGCTCAATGTCATAATAATAGTAGAGACCGTCACAAGACGATCTTCGAGAACCATTGCTTCATATTCTTGAGTCATTTCGTCATTTGTTGCTGTTTTAAGTATTCCACCTCTGGGATCGTCTTCTATGGATTCACGCCCCCATATAAACTGTTTCGACCAAACCTGTCTTCAGAAAGGACATTATATAAATAAGCCGGCAGGCACTGCTAATAGATATACTTCATTGGCAGCATAGAAATTTTTTAATATTAAGTACCCTCTGGACAATCCCATGAGTCATATGTTAATGATTTGCAATGCGCTATTTAAAAAAAACTGATATTGACTTTTTTAATACAGACGTGAATTCACTTAAAAACTTATTGTCATTAACAGATCTCACTAGGTCTTAGTCTAAGCAGGTGGTTGTTTTATTGTTTTATTATTTTATATTGTTTTGCCTGTGATGAATTTTATTGAAACTGATTTGTATCTTAGTATCATATATGTGATAACTTTTTTTTTTAATTTTATTTTTCCAGTTCTAGTCTTGGCTCATTTAAAAGTTATATTTCATTGTTGCCTCGCGTTGTTTTACTCTAGTTTTAAGTTGTCTTGCATTCTAATTACTCTAGGGTGTTTTGTGAGACTTTAAGCAAATAAATAAATATTCAGTAATGATTTTCTCACTCAGTAAATATCACTGCTTGTATACACATACAGACCAATACACATAATCATCCAAACGCGATCTTGCTATTCAACCAACTTTCTTCTCAGAGATGAAAACTACAGACTACTCGGCTTCACAAAACATATGCAAACAACAATGCGTGTAGTTGAGCCATTCCTCCATGAATGAATGCTCATAACGATCCTAGTGAGCAAACGTAGAATGACTGTTCGCGCCCTAAAAAAAACCTAGTCTGTGAGATGACATTTTATAGGTTTTTTTGACGTCTAATAGGTTTTTTCAAGTCCACCACTTATATGAGAAAATTCTTATCAAACACTGTGTCAGGTATCAGGAAGTTGTGATTTAAAGATATATCCTATACAAATATCTAATTTGTGACTTTATGGTGGTATGGAATAAGATATTTTTGCTGATTTCATAAAGTATTATCATATTTACTGTGAGTAATCAGTATTTATCATGGAATTTGATATTTGTTGATAGTGTATCCAGGATGTCAGTTATTACTGATGTATAAGGTTACGTGGGAATCCCCCGACACTGACAGAATAATCAGTAAAAACTGATGGTACGAAACACACGAAATATTGATCGTCTGATATTTACCTAACAGTGATGATATTTGATTATATCGTTTGATTCATACTTAGGACAAGATATGTGACATGTTGACATTTCCTGCTGGATACGTGTGCGAGTACATGCACATGCGATTAATATACTCGTCATCCATGACACTCATCTCTCAATGCATCAGTTCAAAACCTGACGTGAACACCTTATTCAAATTCACTTCACATAATCAATACGCAAGATCATACTACAAACTTACAACCATAAAAACCTACGTGAGCAGACCCATGTTCCAGACCAATGAATTCAATATTCAAAGGATGATTTAATTGACTCATTTTAGATTGTGATAAAATGGTGTCAAACTTTCGCAGTTTTTACTTTCCTTCTCTAAATACTACTTGTTCGGTTATGCCTTATTTATATACTAAGTGACATATAAATCCGAACACCCAGTTTAAATGGTTTTAATTCAATAAAATTTTGTATAAGTACTTAATGAAGCATAATAAGTAAATGATAAAAATTTCAAAATGATTGCACTGCTTTAAAGCCCTTTGACCTTTAATAATGTGTGGATGCACCCTGATGTACTACGCATTCTTCAACGCGCCTAGGCATGCTTCTGATCAGGTGGTCAATGTCCTCCTGTGGTATCTCATTCCAGGCAACCACCAACTCCTCTCGAAGTGCTTTTAGAGTCTGAGGAGGACGTTGCAAATTGAGTAATCTCCTACCCATCATATCCCACACGTGCTCAATTGGGGATAAGTCGGGAGATCTTGGTGGCCATGGTAACAATGTGACATCATTATGTTGAAAGAAGTCTATTGTGACTCTTGCAACATGTGGTCGGGCATTATCGTGTTGGAAAGTTGGATCTGCCAGGGTGTCAAGATAGGGTAAAAGATAGGGTTCTAGAACTTGGTGGATATAACGCTGCGCGTTCATGTTACCTCTGATGAAGATTAAAGGTGACCTGGAACCATAAGCTATAGCACCCCAAACCATAACTCCAACAGTGTGATGAACATGTCTTTCAACAAAAAACTGTGGATTCCTCCTTTCACCACGTCGCCTTCTAACCCTGGCACGACCATCGTGCATGCCTAAACAAAATCGAGACTCGTCACTAAAGACAATACTGTTCCATTCCTGATCCCAGAGTGACCGTTGTCTGCACCACTCAAGGCGATTACGTCGGTGTAAGGGTTAGAAGGCGACGTGGTGAAAGGAGGAATCCACAGTTTTTTGTTGAAAGACATGTTCATAACACTGTTGGAGTTATGGTTTGGGGTGCTATAGCTTATGGTTCCAGGTCACCTTTAATCTTCATCAGAGGTAACATGAACGCGCAGCGTTATATCCACGAAGTACTAGAACCCCATCTTTTACCCTATCTTGACACCCTGGCAGATCCAACTTTCCAACAAGATAATGCCCCACCACATGTTGCAAGAGTCACAATAGACTTCTTTCAACATAATGATGTCACATTGTTACCATGGCCACCAAGATCTCCCGACTTATGCCCAATTGAGCACGTGTGGGTTATGATGGGTAGGAGATTGCTCAATTTGCAACGTCCTCCTCAGACTCTAGAAGCACTTCGAGAGCAGTTGGTGGTTGCCTGGAATGAGATACCACAGGAGGACATTGACCACCTGATCAGAAGCATGCCTAGGCGCGTTGGAGAATGCGTAGCACATCAGGGTGCATCCACACATTATTAAAGGTCAAAGGGCTTTAAAGCAGTGCAATCATTTTGAAATTTTTATCATTTACTTATTATGCTTCATTAAGTACTTATACAGAATTTTATTAAAATAAAACCATTTAAACTGGGTGTTTGGATTTATATGTCACTTAGTATATTAATAAATGAGATTCTAGCAGTTTCTCAGTAGAGTCATTAATTATGTATTGCTTCATTTCATTAATGATTCACTGGCATCAGCACTATAGGCCAATGATTACTGAGACCACCCGCATATTATTTTTACAGGTTGAACAACGGATAAACCTCTCCAGGGATATTACATAAAAAACCCTATAAAACGACAAAATGTCAACTTGCTGCCTATCAAGTTTCTAGTGTGTAAATAGTACATTCCGCGTTTGCTCGCCATGAGCGCTGTGAGCCAGTTATCGATCATGCTTTGTTGGTTGCAGAATGCTGATATTGTCTGTAGAGTATACTCTGAGATGTGTCGTTGAGCAGCAGAGTAGCGAGATCACATCTAAATGGTTGTGTGTATTGGTCTGCATGTGTATAAAATCAGTGATATTTGCTATGTAAGAAAATTATTACTGATACTAATTATTACCTGTGTCAGATAGGATATTTGTGTTCTCCATTCCGAAGGGAGGTTATGTTTAAAGTTATACATTACACTTTTCCCAGATTTTTGGCATTTTCAAAAACTACCAGAAGCTTTACGGGAAATCAGCACCGCACCCGCGTTGTGTGTAGCTAAGCCACATCACAGAAAAATTAGGAATAACGCATCACATACAAAACATTCACGCACTGCCTCACAACTAGGCGCTGATTTTCTACTTTAAACCGTAAAATAACTTTCTATAAAATTTAAATGATACAACAGACTAAAATATGTGATATGACCTAAACATACCTCAGTCCAAAAATTGAGATATAGGGTGCCAAAGTTACAATTTTATTTTTTATTTTTCCTTATTGCTTGAGAAGTATTTCAGATTTTGGCATAATACTCGGAATAATAAGAGAAACAAGAATCCGTTATTTTTTATGGCCAAACTTCTATAGGGCGCCACATACAGTACTATTTCGGTAAATAACTTATCATAACTTTTTTTGTGCTACCGTGTATACAACAAATGAGCAAAAAATATTATTTTCTCGTATTTCTACAACAAAAAAGGTTCACTTGTTAGAAGTATCTAAAGCTAATACTTTTAGATTACATTAGATTGAATGAATAGTTTCCGAGATATTCGTTTTTAAAAGTTCCAATGCATTATTTGTACCATGATGATAAAACATTTTTATGACATAATAATCAAGTTGCTTTGGATAATATCTGAGTAGCATTGCTATGGTTTCTAATGTTTGTCATTATATTGCTTTAAACTTCATGAATCATTTTAAGTTGACAATAAATTGTTAGACATCATGGAATATACGTTTGATGAATATCCTGATATGCAAGTAAACCTTTTTTGTTGTGGATGTACGAGAAAATAAGATTTTTTGGTCAGTTGTTGTATACAGGGTAGCACAAAAAGATATGATAAGTTATTTACCGAAATGGTGCTGTAAATGGCGCCCTCTAGAAGTTTGGCCATAAAAAATAACGGATTCTTGTTTCTCATACTAAAAAACCTCTCTATACCGTGTTTTATGCCAAAATCTGAAATACTTCTCAAGCAATAAGGCAAAATAGAAAATAAAATTGTAACTTTGACACCCTGTATCTCGCAAACTATCAACTTTTGTATGTTTAGGTCAATTCACATATTTTGGTCTGCAGTATCTCCAGTTTTGAGATTTCCCAACCTTTCGCTGATATATAATGTCAAAAAAAAACTACAAATCACTTTTCAAGATACGTAATACACCTGCCGGCCCTGTATGAATACACGGAATTTGTCTTACATCTACAATAGAGAGAAAAGAAGTATTGTAAGCTTGGTAATACACAAAAACCTTGTTGGCCTCACGCAATTTCAACACTCCTAGTGGCTCTAGGCAGCGATGTCAGATCTACCGTTTTGAGCCCTCGGCTACCGTTTTACCGCAAAAACGCTCAATTTCTAACGTTTTCTTATAGCACGAATTTCGATCATATAACTAATTCAAACCGATGATACTGGTCTGACAGTCTAAATGCCTGCATGTAAAGTGCAATCGTCCGCGTAGCTATATTGTTTATGTGTAACAGAAACAATGTTGGAGCCAAAGTAGATCCCTGAGGAACACCTTAGATTGAAAGGGAGATCCCATCAATTACGAGGGCTAATAATACCGTACGACCGAAAAGGAACTCAGTCCCTTTTCTATAAGTCTCTCTGAGAGGACATAGGTCGAAGTTTGTATACTATTTATGCCTTATAGGAAAGTTGGGCGCGTCCGGCTATGTGGTTCGATCAATTCAATATTCAACAGGTTGCTCGATGGACTCAATTTACGTTCGCTTGGGATCGTCTCAAGACTGATTACCGACCGTCGACCGTGATGGTATAGAGAGTAGATAGGCAGTTGTTTCTCGCTGCGGGAAACCTGTCATTAGGCGTAATGTGCCAAGCCAGAGGTACGGCTACCTGTTGCTGTATACACTACAATCATTTGTTTTTCTTCTCTTTTTCTCCCATTGTTCTACCTCTCCTTCGATTGCTTTTTATATTGGAAACATATTAGTTTAGAGCAGTTGCTAGACTTGGGATGTAGACGTCTGATGTAGCGTGGTATGTAAGAAGCATTAATGCGGAATGTAATTCAATCGGTGATAATTGCGGTATGGGTGTGTTGTGGTGGTTTTTAAAGATCAGTTAATTTTAGCGAAATATTATATGGAATTACCGTACTAACGTTAACTGATTGATTTAACCAAATGATTTGATTGGAAAAAGTATGAATAGCTGAGCTAAGAGTCGGCGCATATAGCTGCCAGCGTACCGTCTTCTGCGAAGCATTGTTCACCGAGCTTTTATTGGACTCGCATGGAACCAGAGAAGCGAGTTTTATAGAAGGGAAAACAGATTTATAGTCAACGCCAAACAAAGTGGCGTGCACGTCATCAAGGTGGGTGTGTTGAAAAATTTACATTGTTGCCAAACTTTTTGTAAAATAATAAAATTTATTATTTACATATCTAGGTTTATAAGCAATATTAACCTCAAATGAGAACAAAAATAATAGTATAATAAAATTATAGATCTGTACTTGCATAATCATTAAGTATGACATTATTGATCAGATGACACTATGAAACTACCATATTTAATTGATAGCTTAAAGGTACTGAATAAAAATCCAAATGGGGTCCTCCAAATTTTATGCATGGTATTTATTTTACAGAAAAATGCATTCTAAAATTAGGTAAGCTACTGGTGTAAGCTTTTTCTGTACAATAAAGTTAGTCGGAGTTTCTTTCTTCAGCGCTGTCTGAATCTGAATCTTCATCACTCTCAAAGTTGATTATTAAAGGTTCGATGTCTGGTCGATCAAAAATTCGTTCTCTTTCATACCATTTAAAAATTTCTTGCTCAGTATGTCGAACACTATTTTTCCACATGTCTGGGGTAATCGTTTGTAGAGCCTCGTTCCACATATCCAAACAGTCTTTTTCACTGTTACCATCTCTACCAATATGTCTGTTATAGTAACCTTTTGCTATGCCCCAAATTAACTCAATAGGGTTAAATATACAATGGTAAGGAGGCAGACGAAGAACTTTGTGCCCATGTTGTTCCGCCAATTCATCAATCACGTATATTTTAGGTGGTTTGTTTCTAAAAAAGCAGTTATTTTAAGAATAGGAATAAACAAAAGAAATATAAACTGTCGACCAAAATATATATAATTAAGAAGCATTATGTACCGAGCAACAATACTCAATAGCTCTGTTTTAAACATTGTGTTTAAAAATGGTATGTTTTGATTTGTCAACCAGTCTTGGATATTTTTTTTTGTCCATGCATTGTTGGGCACTTTGTTCAATATCATGCTGTGATAAGGGGCGTTATCCAGTATAATCATAGATGGACTCTCCAATTTTTCTAATAACTGATGTTGAAACCATTTCAAAAAATTGTCCTGGTTCATCTCTCCATGGTAATCGCTCAATTTTGTTTTCGAAGAAAATATCGCTTCACTACCCTCAATAAACCCATTTTCATTTCCAGCATGTAATATAATGTATCTAAAATATATTAGTTTTAAATTTTATAGTGCAAATTGTGTAAAAGTACATACCTTTTACCATCTGTTTTAATAGCTTTCACGCTTTTTTGGTTTCGATTTTGCCAAGAGCGACCTATGGTCCCATTTTGAAATATCCAAGTTTCATCGAGGAAGACAAACTGGTATAAGGCCTCAACCTTGGCTTGATTGTATTGCCTTAGAAATTCCACCCTTTTCAAAGCTATACTTGGTAGTTCCATGAGCCCTCGTCGCGGATTGTCCTTAAGCCACTTAAATCCAAGATCTCTAAGCAACCGCCTTAAAGACGTGGCACTACCATCAAATAATGCCCTATCTCTTAATCGAGACCATAAAGTTTGTATCGTAACTTGTTCTTCTGAAACCATGTGTAATATGACATTATAATTTAGTTAACAAATTAATGCAAATTTCTGATAAGTTATTATAATAAGATCTTACTTTTGTGATACATATTATAGATCACTTCTCGAATGGCACTTGTATCCAATGTCGCTGTGTTGGTTACACGTTTAATATAACTCCGCTTTTTCTTGGGCGATTCTAAATTTGCATCACTTTTCACACCCTCGGAAATACGACTAACTGTCCTTAAACTAATTTTTAAAGCAGCAGCAACACGCTACAAAAAATGAAATAAAATTTCACTATTATTAATATACATTACATATAATTATTAGTAACCTACCTCTTGAACAGCATTTAAAGGCAACAAAGGCCCGTTGTTGTCCCTTTCTTGCTCAAAGTAGTGCATTAACGAGGCCACGAGTTCCTTACACCGACTATTTAACTGTTTGGGCATCTTTATATACCAAAATTGCCTTTATCTACTCGTAAAATGAAAAATTTTGTTTTGAAACAAACAGTTGTTGATTTACCGTATGCGGGGCCAAAGGATTTATAAAGATTTGAAATGCCACAAATTGATTCAGTGTCAAAATTAATACAAATGTCAGTTCCCAGTTTAAATAAGTTTCAAGGTGACAATGTGTCAACGCTGCGAAATCGGTTTAGTGCGTTTACATGTCGATAAGTGATTGGAGCGTTTGCAAAACATTTTATTTCGCATAATGCGTCTAAATTTATCAGAAAGCAACTTATGTGATATTTTAATAACAATGTTTATATGACTATTAACCATAATAAGAGAGTAATGACCATTTTACAATTTATATATCACATTAATATGAAACTGCAATAGAGCAATTGTTTGTGATAGAAACCTAGGCATTAGGTCGGGGAATTTTTATCGTGATGACGTGCACGCCACTTTGTTTGGCGTTGACTATAGATGAGGCATTGGATGCACCAGGAGGGTGTTCTCAAATCTCGCATTCGAGATTTCTCGCACGAAAATGTCGATCACTTCAACAAATTGGTCTCCTCGTTCCGTATTCTCTCATGCGATAATGGATATATTTTATTTTTGTGATTCTTTTTATCGGTTGTCACTGTGATGTCACGTTTGTCAAGTGATTTGATTTTAAGACGGATGTTGAGAAAACTTGGTCAATAACGTAGAAAAAGTTGGTATTTTTAAGCAAACCCTTTGTCGTCTGTCATTTTATCTAACGGTAAAATAATATACTCATTCATTGTTGCGTATACTTCTTTGTCAAAGATACTTCATACCTCAGGCAACAAAAATCATTACTGGTTGCAAAGCTGACAGCGGAAAAGTCTGAAACTAATCTGGGGACTACAGGGTGTTTCAGAACTATTAAACTTGTAGGGGTTATTCAGTGTAACAGTAGAAAACATTTGAGTATAGGGACCCACATCCGGTGCTTGTGTGTTGTTATCTTTAAAAACGATAACAAAGATTGTTTTTTGTAGCTGCATTCCATATCGTCTTAGTCGTGCTATCGTATTTGTGAAGTGTGCAAGAATTTAACAAAAATTAATTGTTGCTAATGGAAAACTTTACCAATCAAGAATTGGCGGATATGCATTTGGCATGCAATTTTTCCTAGAAAACATCAGCAACGTTGGTCTGTCAACGTATGGGCAGGCATTGTTGATGATTATTTGATTGGGCCATACCTTCTACCGGAATGGTTATCAGGACCTATTTACCGGCGTTTCTTGGAGAAAGTTCTTCCAGAACTTCTTGAAAATGTTCAATTGAACTTCGAGAGCAACTGTGGTTTCAGCATGATGGAGCGCCGGCTTACTTTGCTGTACAAGTACGTAAGTACGAGTATTTGGCTGAGCGGTTTGAGCACAGTTGGATTGCCAGAGGTGGAGCAGTTTCTTGGCCTCCTAGGTCACCCGATTTAACGTCGCTAGATTTTTTCCTGTGGGGACATGTAAGGTCTTTGGTTTACGAAACTCCAGTAGAAACAGAGCAAGACTCAATTGGATGAATTACAGCAGCATTTGAAACATTCAAAACGAGTATCAAACTTTTAGTCAAGTCCGCCGAAATCATATGCGACGTTTAAATCGGTATATACAGCTTGGAGGAAGACATTTTGAACAATTGTTGTGATGATGTCTTGTACAAAAGGCAAACATTGAATGAATTAAAGCCTATTTAGGCAATTCATCGTCTTTCTAAATTTTAACGCGTCTTAGGGCCGTAGTGGCGTAGTGACACTTTTCCGGATATGGGTCCCTATACTCAAATGTTTTCTAGTGGTACACTGAATAACCCCTAGAAGTTTGATCCCTTAGTTCTGAAACACCCTGTATAAAACGGAAGTTTACCTAGGAGGACAGCATGGCGTGGCTAATCAAAGGTTTTTATAAAATCAACCGCTATGAGTTAGCTTCTTCAAATGATTGAATGGTCTTATTCCACAGATAGGTAAAGTAGTCGCCAATCAAACGATTATTTCATTTTCCTGTTAATGCACGTCCTCATTAACTTATTGGTCACATATGAGCAGCGGGAAGGACTTTCATGAAACAACGGTGTAGGTACTCTTAGTTCTCAGGAAAAACATCAAAGTTGTAATAATCTGAGAGGCAGAGATTATGTTGGTGCCAGAAACTTTGTTGATATGGCGCAATCTACCTGACCTTGATAGTCCTGAAAAATAGTTTTCTGTATATCATAGAATGATAAAATCTTGGTATCTATGGCACTTGGTTAGGAAAGGACATGTTACTAGAAGAGATGATCTTGTGTTCAGTTCTTGATGAGAGGACATCGATCGATCCTGAGGGCAATTTCCCAGAATAGCAGCCAGCTCAACGTCCAGTGCTTATAGGTACTCTAATGAAATTTAATCACTTTAACACAGAACTTCTCATGTTGCAGCTATACGTGTCGTATTATGTATTGCCAAGTATTCGAGATATCTGCCACGCCTACCTTCACAGTGGCACATAAGGTGCGCAGAACATACGAGAATAAAAAAGCTCACATACAATATAAAAGCATTGTTTCCATGTTTGATCTGGATTATTATTCTTTATATGTTTTGCCTCATCTCAGGTAAAATAGATATGTTTTGCATATCTACTCAATTCCACACCCAACGCATTCGGATACGCTACTATTTAAATTTCAACTATTTTACGGTCTACTCTCACAATTCTTCCGAGCAAAAGCCTAGAAAACAAAAGTACACACATAGACTTAATACTAAGCTCGTACAAATACATGGTAGGCGGTTTTAAGTCAAAACGGAAAATTAATTTAATTGATAATTTGAAAGCAGTAGTTTAATTACAGTAATTCCTGAGTTGTTTGTGTGTAAAAAACGGCAGCACACCGTGGGTATCGTTGAAATTGTCGACCGCAAAGGTAACGCGGCATAACAGTGCAATTTTGGTTTACTCTTTTATAAATGTATCGCGTCCGATTCTATGTCTTTGATGACCGGATTTTTTTAATTAGCCTCCGGTTCTGGCGTGAGAAACTGGTTGCTCTTTCTATACGCCTAGCAGTTTTGCCTATTGAGCTCCAAAATGACATAACGGAGATGTTCCAGGCACAAATAAAATAAAATGAATCATTGAAAGAATAAATAGAATCAGAAGTGCAAAAAAACTGTTCTATAGTCCAACAACATGTTAATCTCTCGTTTAGATACAGAACACAAAAAATGATGCCATAAGAACCTATAAAAAATGTCGTACGGGGTTCTCCTAGGAATATTCAACAACATTTCAATCGCTTAGTAACAAGTTAGGGCTTACATGATGGTGCCCATATTAATGTTAATTAACTCACTAAGATCGCATAATTGCTAAAATTTGTTAGATCCTATATAATGATGAGCGAAACTAAGGTTTTTGAGAAAGTCTAATCCAAAAATTATTCATGTTTTATTTAAATGAAATGAGATTTCCCAAGTCAGACTTCAGATGATTTGATAATTTATATCCGGGGATTTTTTGGGTCTTTGATCAGTATTACTGTATTTCCAAAGTGGCGTAACAAGTATACTGGATACACTGCAATTTATGAAATTGTTTTCTGAAAGACAGTCCATTTTATCGACGTCAAACAATAGTGTTCATCTTAAAGATTAGGATTTCCAGAAATGTTATCTTACATCATTATGATACAGGGTATCAGATCTTTTAACAATATTGCGTTGAGATTAGTATGTCCATGGCTATACAGGTTGTCCCAAAACTCATGGAGCAAACGGAAGGAATTATGGAGGGGGGGGGTCATTTGCAATCAGAAAAACAATGTATGTAGATATGCCTTTACCCTATTGTGCACGGGTTTTGTGTCATTGCCATTTTTAAGAGTTTGTGGTAAGTCGCTACTTGAAACTGTACTATTTTTTGTCTTTTGTTATTTTTCAATCAAATCTTCAGGATATGTTCCCAAATGATGTGTCGCTGGAAAAAAGCAAAAAGCTATGAGTGAAAACTTAGTCAAAGATCTCAGCATATTCAACGAGACCTGTATGAAAAATTAGTAGGCGGATAAAGAGTCCATGGTGATGAAAAACTTCTTGATATAAAGCCTTTCAATATACTTACTAGATAATCAAATATCCGAAATACCGTAAGATAGACAAAATTCTGAGAATTCCCATTTTTAAACTTAACCCTTTAACTGCCATTGTTGAACTTTTTCCGTTTTTCAAATAGGTGCGCATTGTCACATAAGTGTTTGCGCGTCCTATTTGGAGGGAAGGAGATCAATGGCAGTTAAAGGGTTAAGTTAAAAAAATTTTAATTTCCGGATTTAGGGTACCTGCGGCATTCTTTATGCTTTGCTCAGAAACTATTTAGGATATTTGTTTATCTATGAAATTCCATGGTATCTAGAAGCTTTTCATCACTATGGACACTTTAGCGCCTACTAATTTTTTGTACAGGACTCGTTCAATATGCTGTAATATTTTTGACAACAGACAACAATGTAGAATGTAGATCATCCACTTGCTGAACCTACATCAACTGGACTAAATTTTCACTCATAGTTTTTTTTCCAGCGACACGTCACTTGGAAACATATCCTGTGAATCTGATTGAAAAATAACAAAAGACAACTTTTGAAAAAATAATACTTACATTCTCAAAAGTGGCGATTTTCCAAAAATTCTCAAAAATGGCGAAAACTCAAAAACCGTACAAAATCGGATTAGGAGATGTACACCTATAGTTTTTCTGATTGAAAAGATTACAATAATCGAATTAATTGCGTATTTGTAGGTAATAACCTGTAGATATGATCTTCTTATATCTTCATTTCGTCAGCAGATATTATTTTCATTACATAACATTTTATATTTTTTATATGTATAACAGGTGTGAGGTATAGAGAATGGAGGGTGGACAGCGACAGGAACTCCTGTTCAGTGATTACCAATAAAACACTAATTGCCAAGAATGAGAGGGACAAGGCAGCCATTGTTACGAACAAAAAGTGAACGAGTCACTCTTTCCTGCCGTCCATTGGTTGGTCACAGAATGTATTACTATAACAATATGTATACAATAATTTGTACGATAGATTGAGTGCGTCCATCAATACTGTAGTTACAGGACTTGTACTCAATTCTCGTAATATCCTCGTAGTCGTGAAACTTGTGTGTGGATATTAGACAATGCATTCATGTTTTTGAGTTACCTTACCTCACTAAATTAAAGAATTCAACATCTAGTGAATTAAACATCTATTTAAGTTCCTGCATTTTATAAGTTTGTTGAAACAGTGACCAGAAATTGTATGGTGTTTGCAGCATAACGTGACTGGAATTTCAAAATCACGTAAACTACCAATAAATACATAATAAAGTGTATCTCCTACCGATAAGCACTGACCGAGACGAACCTTTCTTCATAAAAATACGAAGTCTGGCTATAAAAATATCATCTACTCAACCGTGACGTTATACAACTTTTTGTTCACTACCAGTAACACCTGGGAATGGAATTGAATGATACTTAAAATTTCGAGTTTCTTCCATTATGTACCTATTTTTATAGATTTCATACAGTTATTTCTGAATGAATATGAAATATATAGCCGCTAATCGACTACTTGAGATCTGTTCATGCAAATAAATCAATCAGTACCTACAGGATACCTCACAATGTGCGACGAACTTAGTGCAGAGTCAGTATAGATATGACACTACTAGGGACTCAATTTATTGTGAAGGTCTCACAATCAAATGTTTATTAACGTGCAGGCAGGTAATACGTGAACTAGTGAATGAGCCATATTGGAAAAGCGATCACCAGTAGAGATAGCAGAGATCATTATTTTTTAATATCTCTTATCATTACTTGGACATGGTAGTCTTAAGTTCGTATACGATTGGTAGGATTTCATTACAACAAGGCGTCATTTATAGATACTGCACCAACAAGTAACGTAAAAAGAGTTGCCAGATCGAGTTCCTAAAGATCTGAAACGTGAATATCGAAGACCAATGTCCACTTACTTGTGCGCTGTCATGCAATGACCTGGTAAAATTGGGCTAACAAGAAACCAACCCGTTCATGAATAACACTTCCCAAATCTACTACCGAAAATCCATTAAAGAAAACTAATAATGAACGTATAGAAGATAGGAATCACATCGATTTCTCGACTAGGACAAAATAAATCACGGAGCATGAAAATCGAAAGTTTAAACCTGTGAAGCATTTAGTTTTTTTCACTTCCGCTCCCTGCCTTATTAGTTTGTCAGTGGCTTACTGCAGATATTTTTTGAGGATCGGACATCACGGGTATTACGTATTTTGAAAAGTGACATTATGTTGATTTTTTGGACATTATAAAGGTTTTTCTACAAGATGTTAACTTATCAATAGCTGATGTACACTTGTTGTTAACTCGTTTTGTAGTTGTACGTGTTGCCTAAACGTCATGATGCTTCAGTTATCAATGTATGCTACGGACAAGAATATTTATGAAAGTACAAAAAGCAGCTTTACAGCCGTTGCATATATGTAAGCGACCTAATTGAACTATTATTTGCTATTATATACATGCCTACATTGTCTACATGAATATCAAGATGTATACAAGTACAATTATTTACGCGCATATAATGATGCGCCCAACACCGCTCAATACATTCAAAAATCAGTAGTCAATTAATGGATGTAAGTTCACAAATAGCCTAACATTAGTTTTGATGAAACAATAATGGTCCTAAGTACATACTCATAGTACTCTTAGCAAGTAACTAATGCTACAATTTTATTAATAATAATTACTATTTACGACAGTATTTTCGTCATAAGGGTAGTTTTTTAAATCAAAGCAATTATAACAGCTTTTCTTATAAGTATTTAAAAGTACTAACCCAACGAACATAATACGAATTAGAAGTTTCGCGGAAACTGAAAATGAAAAAAAATAAATGAAACAAATTCTGAATCACTCAAATGTTTTCCAAGCTGTACCGAAATGAAAAGGTGTATCGAATAAACGTTAGCGAACCATTTTTCTGAAACAATAGGTGCACATAAAGTCACATGGTCCATGTATCTGCATCGTGGAAAATGAGATCTCCGTAGGTACAATAATTTTAAACACAAATGATCAGAAAGCTCAAAAGCTTCGGGATACTACGGAGCCTGTCTCCTTTTCTTTTGTTTTCTGATCAATTTTCCAATGCACTTATTGTCATTCCATCAGAATCCAAGAGGTAGGTACCTTCCAGGTTGTTGATTAGCTAAAAATTATTAGTTTTGTATTACTGTTGTTGCTTGTAGACCACTTCTCAAAAAGCTTTTGGGTCCTTGTAAGTAGTAACCTCTTATCCAAATTACATCATAATCCAAGTGATACTTAGTTCAAAGAATAGCATAACAATATGTTGAAATGAAATTTTATATACAATACAAGAAAAAAATACATTTATAAACATGGCCATACTGATTTACACCTCTCGAATCCCAACATACAAAGTACATATAGTGCTTATTGTGACTGATCCTTTATGAAGAATCGAGGTTCCGCCGCTGTGTTGCCGTAGTACACTGCACACCAGTTGATTCTAACAGTTAATGACAACGCTGTCTCCGTATCAAATTCAGTATCTTCTTGATTTTTTTGTACAACGCTTTGTGAACGATTTTGAATAGATCTTCGATTGATAAATTTTTAGCCTTTAAACGGTCGAGTAACTTTACTGTAAATAGATTTTGCATCAGGATTTCTACTTGTGTTGTCCTAGATTATCATGGAATGGAGATACATGATCATGATGTATGTATTACAGAAACATGTGTTAAATGCATGTACCATACCCATTGACGTTTGTTGATCTACTGGCGAGTTAGAGCCAAAATCGATCCATGGAGAATGCCTGCCTTGACATTGTGAGACTCCACGATCCTACAAGAACTCAACTACCCGTCTGCAAACCCTCTCCGAGAGATATGCTATGTAAGTCTACATAGAAAAGAACGTACCACAGCTGATCGGAAGCTCTACTTTAAAGAGATAATATCTGATCCTTACCAAGTGACCGAATAAGTTTATTCCGCAATTATGTGTCATAGTTGAGAGGCCCTAGTTTATGGTTGGTGTCAAACCATACTACCTATCGCTCATCCAGCGGTGATGCTTGATTTATTTCAGAAGCTGCTACTTAGGACAGCATGCCATAGCTGATCGAAAGCGTTTGTGGTATCAAGAGCAATAATGAGAGCCATATGGCTCAATAAGCTCACTTCATAATTGTATAACGTAAGCCATGAGGTGCACAGTTAATCGCTGGTGCCTGTCGCTAATCAAGTCAAGATGCTCGAGATATTTTAGAAGCTCACTGTGTAATGATCGACCTGTAGGTGTTATTTTTTGGGAACGGGCTGAACATGAGGAAAATTCCAGTCGCCTGGGAAATATCTGATTGAAAGTTACCTCCTTCATAGTATTAAAAACCAAAAAATCAGAAATACTTAGACCTTGGGAGGGATGTCCATGGTTCACTATATCTACATCGACCATGGCGAGTACCTAATTGTGTCTTTGTCTAGAGGTCGGGTATATCCGTTTCGTACCAACATTTCATCGACTCTTTGAGAAGTTTTCTTCAATTTGTTTGACCAGTATCCAGAAATACCAACTGCCCTTGTGCTGCGGCATCTACAGAGTCTGTCTAACCTTTGCACTGTACTGGTCTTCTACATGGTAAACCGTTGTTTCTAGATTCTATATGAACTTGTCTGTTTTGAACAGTTGGATTTTTCTGAAAAGATCCAGTGTTCCTTGACCTTCTGTCTGTGAGCAGCAAGATATATTGAAACTACACTTTGTGCTTTCACAGGAAATACTAATGAATACTAAAGATACTTCGAACCGCAAGTCGTCTTTTCTTGATAACTGTTGCATATCAACATTAAATTATACCGTATTCGCATCGAACCTTGAGAATGGGCAAATCCCACTATTCAGTCACTTTGTTTTAGATCTAGTAGATTTGCCCGGCTGATACATAACTTTGAAAAACTGAATACAAATAGATATGATTTTACTATACACCCTCGCTTTGTAGAACTTTACGTGTCTAGAATAATGTTTGTGCTGGTAGACATTCATACATATGTACGTGAGACATCAACTTGGGAACTCCAGCTGTGACGTTCACTGACATTGGATCGTTTATTTTGTTTTTGGTGTGCGCCGACGATGAGTAATGTACTTCCATGTCTTGAATAATAAAATGGATAAAATTAAATGATTAGATTTGAGACGTTCATGAACATTTAAGCTTGTAATCTATATCAATATGGTGAAAAATGATTTAATGGACCACGCTGAGCACTGAATATGGTTATTGTTTTATGATATCTGTGCTCTTACTGTCCCGCACCTGTGGAAGTAAAAAATTATTCGTTGGAATCAAATCTCTATAAAAAAACACCTGCCGAGTAGGTTTAGAGTGTACCGAAACCGAACCGATGTATCAGAAAGTGACCTAAAAAGGGAAAAAATGAAAATTACATTATTCTTGAGAGGTTATGTTCCATGAGAATCAACATTTTTAGGTATGTTCAACAACTTGAATATCGGATAGAGATTTTCTGCTAAGTTCGTGAGTGCCACTATAAGACCACGTTTCTAAGTGAGGTAAATGTGCCTTTATATTATCTTACTTCACATCAATTTTGCTCTGCAATATGCTGCAAGTCATGAGCCGGTACAAATCCCAGAAATTTGTTGGAATTTAAACAGTCTGCGATAAGGTACGAAACAAGTGCAGAGGGTAAAAATGCCTGCAGCTTATAAGATTTGAGACGTAGCTTGGCCGTGCCTACTGCCCTAGGCGTACGAGGTCTGTAAATTAAGTAATAAGACTATTTTTTGTTAATTTTTTTATTCCAATATAGTCACAATTTTATATTGTCACAAATAACTTGCTTCTGAAGCCACACAGCGCTGGAGACCGTTGTCCCACTCCTCAAAGCAGTGCTGAAATTACGATACTGAAATAGCCTCCAGCTGGTCGGTTACAGCCGTTCAAATGTTTTTGGCTGTCGCTTGAGGTGATTTTTCAACTTCGGAAGAGAAAAAAGTCACAACGACTTTAAGTCGAATAAGGACGGTGAGGAGCCACAAGAATGATTTTACTCTTCAAAAAATAAGATCCCAGATTCTGTCGATATTTTCATCGCTTCTTGAAGATGAAGGGCTTCTGACAAAACACTATCTGTGTAGACCTGCTTAGCATGAGTTTCCATTGCACTGTGCCCAAGTCTAAATAAAATCGGGTACCTTTGCTTGAAATTGATGCCCTTCATTCTTAGAATACAATAGAAAAAACTGTTAAAAACAAAAAATCGCTACGGATATCTAAATGACTCGAGCGAGTTCAAATTTGTAGTGAACGCGGATCATATGCCCCCCTGTCCCCCCTCCAAGCCGGGCGCCTTCCTGTCTCATCACTTGATTTACATACCTCGTATTGCCAGTCTTTCCTGTATATGGGCCAAGGATTACTAAACATACGCACAATAATTTTACTGACCGACAGACTTGAATACTATCGGAAAAATTGGACTATATCATCCACTGTACCCTGTATATTGCCTGATATCGAACTCCGATCGCCTTGTTGTCGCAACAAAAAGCACCGTCGAGTGTCAAGACAAGGAAACTCTCTATATAATTAAGACTTACACCGGTGACACTTTAATAACTCCTCGCTCCCGATCGGTTGGCAAGAGGGATAGGAGGGGATAAAGCGCGGGTGAACTGTCAAATTCTCTCCGTGCACACGGCCCAATTACTGCCGTGTCACTAACAGGGGGAAGTTGCGGTCCCCCAAACCCCTATCACCCCTCCAGAATCCGGAACACCCGTGCTACTTTAACAGAAACTTAACAGTGCAATTAATAAGCTGGTCAAGGGCGGAGGCTAGTGGGTGTGACTTTTGGATTAGTTTCTGATAGACTGTGCCTCAGACACAAACAAGCAGGTTGGCTTTTGGCTCTTACAGTATGTTATCACGAATATCATACAGCTCAAGCTCTATGTTCAGTGCAAATGAAAAGGTTTAGGCAATCTACCAAAACACCTTTTTGATTAATAAAATTTGAGACAAACTTTGGACACAAATGAAAAATAGGTTTCAGCAGCTGTCATGAAGTCATAGAAGTATTTCTTCTTTCAACGTGAGAATGAGTAGCCCATATTACACAAATGGAATAATTTTTCTCTAGTCTGAGAGACAATTTACAAGAAATCGACCAAATTCATTAGATTCATTATTTCAAAGACTTTTTTATTTTGGATTTACCTTGAAAACATTCTTGAAGCTAATCAGATTGCTAACTTAAATTAATTCAAAAATAATATTTGAAAGTAGTCAAAAATTATTTTTTTACTATGTTTTATGATGGTTGGGAATCTGAAGAACTTCTAATTTACACCTGTCAAAAAAAATCATCTAAGACCAAACATGACACAAAAAATATACAGAAACTCAATCTGTTGAAATATGGTATTCATTCAACAAAAAACATATGCAGAACCTGCTATGGACCTACATCACATCACTCTGCAAGCGCCATCAAAAGCAATGCTTGTACTTCATACTAATTGAAAGGTAGATTGAAATAGATGTGCCTAAGGATTAGGAGTTTCTGGCAATTTCTTATTGCCCCACCAAAAAGTGATTCCTCAAATCTATGACCAGTTGAAAATATACGCCTAATAAGGCAATCGAATTTTAACCAACGGCGGATTCAGGACTCTGGTCTAGGGAAAACGCAGTAATGGCTGCAGCATTCATGTTTAGGACGATGTTCGTCTTGGGAGTAGCGGCGATACCAGGTCTTGTGATTTGAAGAAGCCAGGGGTGGAATACATCTGGGGGGTCACGTCTCACGATTCCGGTCTAGCAAGGCAATTTTTACACTAACATTCAAACATATATACCATTTCACACTTTGGTATGTAGGGAGGGTGCCCGCCCCCCTCGCCCCCTATAGATCCGCCTTTGATATTAACAGTTATTTATTTGTTATTAGAAACTTTTCACAGTATAATATTTAAGCACCAGTCAGATGAAGCTCACGTGTTGAGCTCTGCATTTTTGTTGTAATAAAGTAAGATCCCAGACATTACTTATTTTCTGAAAGACAAAACGTGGAACAATTAACAGCATTTACATGTACTTATGTGCGTAGGACGGAAGGGTGTGATTAAGTAAGAGCATCTTACAATCCAGGTGCTTATTTGATTGGTCAGGTAGGCCATCAAAGTGACCGTCCGTATGGAATAGTCCCTTTGGTAATAGGTTCGTCGACCTTCCATTATTTCTATTGCCTTTTCCAAAAAATCTCTTGTTACGTTAATGGACTTGGAATGGGCACTCCTAGTCAAAGAAGTTACGCGCAAAGCTGATTTGTGGTTTCAGAAAGATGATTTACATTAACTTATAACTTCATGTAAGACTAGAAACTTTTAATAAGACATACTAAAGGTAAGCCCGTCCTCAATGATTTAGACCCTTTGTGACTTGGCTCGCTTTTTGTCCGTGTCGTCAAAGAGTTTAAAGGTATATAACTTAGTCCTGTTATATACTTTAAAAAGTAAGAGCTTTGCAATTCATTTTGTTATATTTTTCGTACAATCTGCATAATACTCGTACAAGCTGGGAATCAATATGAATTCCTGTACTGTAAGAGTAAAGCAAAAATATGTTTTAAAATTCTACAAACTTTACTCGATATAGACATCACTGGAAAGTGACTTTTCACATTATTTGGCAGATACTTGATCCTGTTTTTTAGCTTTGCCTTAATTTGGAACCTCATACGACAGTGTTGTTAAATAACTTTTCGCCCTTATTCATATTACATGGTGATTTGGGAAGCTCAGTACTTTGTTAATGATATGGGATATAGGTGAACTCCCATCGTTATTCTTAAATAATCTTATTTATTGGTAGGACTTTTTGGTTTGCTCCATCATTTACATAATGCCTTGAGCATAGTTTTTGGTATAGTGGTGGTCGCGTGATTCATGTCAACAAAGATGTTCGTCTATGTTTCGCGGAGGGTGGGGGGTTGGGGGGGGGGATTGTCTAGTAAGGTAGCTTTTGCATCATAAGGCCATTTTATGGAAAAAAAGTCAGAAATGGGCATCTGTAACATTCAGAACCTGAGTTGAACCTTTTTCTAACTTCATCACCCACCGAGCTAAACTGCATAACGTTACATAGATTCAAAAAGTGATTTTTTTCGGGTAAAACGTGTTTATCCACGCCTTATTCAATTACTGTATATAGAAGATTATATCACGAAGTCGTGATTAAAAGCGGAATAATGTTAATATACTTCATGTATTAGTATGTTACAGCATCGAAAATAAGCCTAAACTGGCAGTGAGGTTAGTCCAAGAATAGTTTTTTAAAGATAGTTAAAGTCATCTCATATCCCAAGACCAGGTGGAAGTGATTAAGTCGTGAGCAGCGATAGTTAGATGAGATGCGCAAGGCGGGAATGTATCTAGTACGCTCATTCAAAATCAGAGTTTCTGAAAACATGAATTTAGTTAGATGAGATGCGCAAGGCGGGAATGTATCTAGTACGCTCATTCAAAATCAGAGTTTCTGAAAACATGAATTTCTACATTTGTTGTAGGTCAGTCAACAGTCAACTCATATCGTGGATTTTTGTCTTTACGATACACGAGAGTATTTAATAAATGCTGTGAAAAAATTATAGTATAAAGCTTAAATTACAGAAAGCTTATTCTTTAGCAAATATCAGGAATATGTTCAATTTACTTCATCTTCATGCGAAATACCCTTTTATTCAAATTTAACCCCGCGTTTCAATAAACCAATATTCAATTAGCTCTCAACTGTACACATGCCCATTATTGCGAACACAAGCAGTTAAATGCCATCTTTATACTCGGATATATTTTCTCCTGACGACTTGTTCAAAAAACATAGAATCTACTAATGTTTGTTACTGGGCGAATATTCTTGTCACAACTCTATTTTTTCTCCTTTGTCCATCTATGCCATGTAACAGTCTGTCTCTCTCTCTCTCTCTCTCTCTCTCGATAATTTCGTTATTATTTGTACTTTAAATTCATAAGAGCTGTTTTATACGAAAAGCTGGAATTTACATATACTTGTGAACTACAAGAAGCATTTATTATTTTCATGATTCAATAGTATTAGGAACATGTGTTTGACAGACACGATTATGGGAAGTTTAAATATACTCATGATGATTCATGCTCTTGGTGCTAATACTCGGAAATACTAATGCTCACTTTATCATCAATTAGTATTGTTAGTTGGGTAATTATGAATGGAAAGTACACTTAATTTACGATATGAATAAGTAAGCCTACCTCCTACAACCTTGTAGTAAGGTACTTCGAAAACTGAGTGCTTTATGTAGTTATTACTTTCCGCAACCATGGTTATTAGACCTATGATAACCTATGGATCTGTAGCTTGGTGGGGCAAGGCACCACAAACAACTGTGAAAGCCAAACTGAGCGCAATACAGAGAGAAGCTTGTATCACTGGTGCCTGTCATACCGCACCAACTGCAGCTATGGAGGTCCTTGTTAATTTACCCCCCTTGTACATATCCCTGCAAGGCGAGGGAAGAAGGACATCTTATAGACTACATCATGTAGCAAATGGTATAATGGAAAATATCACTATGGAGGAGACGGACATGCTGGTGGACTTACAAAACCACCACAGTCTGGGTATGCCTTCTGATATAATCCAAAGATATCAAGATATACTAAACCCTACTCAGTGACAATTCCGCACAGGAATGAGTGGAAACAGCAGGTTGATAAGGATGGATATTTGTGCATTCAAGATGGCTGCAAGACCGATGTAGGTGTTGGAGCTGGTATCTTCGTGCAGAAGCTAAAAATTAAAAAATCTGTTAGCCTAGGAACCTGGGCATCGATCTTCCATTCAAAGCTGTATGCTATAGAATTGGGTGCCAGAATGATCGCAGAACGAGAACTGAGGCACAGAATTATTATTACTTTGCTTCAGATAGTCAAGCCGCACTTTAAGCACTTGACTCTACCTACTCGACATCGAAATTAGTGTGGAATTAGAAAGAAGCCCTCGGTGGCATAGGGGAGGGAAATGAAGTCCGTCCTATATGGATACCAGGACACACAGGTCTAGAGGAAAACGAGACAGCTGACACTCTGAAAAAGTGTGGGGCTAGCACACCCTTCATAGGGCCTGAGCTCGAGATTGGGATCGCGTACAATACGGCTAAACAAATAATCTCTGCAGAGATGGACAGAAAGATCCATCAATACTGGAAGGGCTTAGCAGGGTTAACCCATGCTAAGGCAACTATAGCAATCTTGACAAAGAAGGTGCAGACTGTGCATGGGGGGAGATGAAACGGTCAGGCATGTATTGTGCAAATGCCCTGCAATTTCCAGAATCAGGTACAACATACTTGGAGACGCAGGTGTCGAAGGATATTTCTCCAAACAAGTTGATCGACTTCCTCTGGAGGTCGGAGCTACTGATGGAAATATAAATAGGTGTGAGCCACAATATACCAAAGAGTCGCAGTGAAGGATCGTTATTGATGCACTCACAAGAAACCAAACCTAAAGTATTTTCCGCAGGTGATACTAGCGCGAGTTTCATTAAGATTGGAACTCTGGATATGGGAAGTAAAACAGTCCTTTCTGGACATTTTGGATCTAATGTTTGATTTGCACAACATTCGGTAAGAACTTATTATAATCTAGAAGAATTCCAAACTGAAACATATATACGAGGGATGTCTATTAAGTTTTGCATATAGAAACATTGTAGGCCGCGAGGATCGAACGTCAGTACTGGATCTTAACCTCACTCTTTAGTAAACTTAAACTCAAAGTTTCACAAGAATACTACAGTGAATTTTTAAGTGTCACCAAGTCATTAGAAAAATGGAACTCAACCGAGAACATTTTTGCGCCATAATTTATTACAACTTTCAAAGACAATTATCGCAACAAGAATGCCTTGCTGAGTTACTGCCTGTTTTCGGCAACGAAGCGCCACATCAGTCGACAATTGCCCGTTGGTATGGAGAATTCAAACGTGGACGGTTGAGTCTTAGCGACGATCCCAGGGTGGGTGCACCAAAAACGGCAGTCACCCAGGAAAACGTCGATGCTGTACGCAAATTCATCATTGAACATAGACACGTAACATATTGCGAGATTGAGGCGTCCTTGGAGATCTCAAAGACCTCAATTCAAAACCGACCGATTCAATTCCGGAAACTCAAAAAATGTGTACAGCATTGTTAGTGGTGATGAATCGTGGATTTACTGTTATGAACCAGAAAATAAACGACAGTCGGCTGTTTGGGTGTTCTAAGGTGAAGACAAGCTGACAAAAGTCATCCGTTCTCGAAATGTTTCGAAAAAGATGGTCGCGACATTTATGTCAAAAGCGGGTCATATTGAAACAATTCCTCTTAATGAGCAAAGAACTGTTACTGCGCATTTGTTTGCCAAAAGTCATCACCGAGCTTCGAAAAATCAACCCCGAAAGAAGAATCATCCTGCACCAAGACAATGCAAGCTCGCACACAGCCCAAAAAAACAAGGCAGTATTTAATGGAAGAAAACGTGGAATTATTGGACCATCCTCCATATAGTCCCGATCTAAGGCCCGTATCGTCAGTCGTCCCTACAATTGTAGGGCGCCTTTATGGCCTCCTTGATTGTCATAGTTTTCTAGTTCTCCGTGTCAGAACTCTATTTTGAGATTATGTCGCAAACATCTATTTGCATCAAATTGTGCATGCTTTTGAGTTATATCATGTTTTATCAGCCTGAAATTTCCTACAATTTTAAAAGAAAACATCTCTTCACAATAGGAGAGCGCTGACGCAGACACGGGACAAGTGTAATCTAGAAATTTTTGAAGGAGAGAAAGGAGTATGACAATCAAGGAGGCCATAAACGCGCCCTACAATAATTGTAGGGACGACTGACGATACGGGCCTAACGATTTGTTTACTTTCCCAAAAATTAAGAACAGACTGCGTCAAAGCTTCCAGTCACCAGAAGAAGCAGTTGACGCATTCAAAAATGCCATTTTGGACCTGCCAGCAAACGAGTGGAATAAGTGCTTCGAAAATTGGTTCGAGCGCATGTAGATGTGTTTTAATCTTCGTGGAGAATACTTCGAAAAACAATAGTCATTTAGAACTACTTACCGTGTTGTTTTATTTCCATATGCAAAACTTAAGAGACATCCTTCGTATTATGAGGTTTCATACATACATCACAGAACACCACATTACTTGGCGGGTCTTTTATTTACTTTGATGCCTGCCGTTCAGTATTGATTTTTATAAAATATCAACAATAATCTACTCAAAATCGTTAATTTTCGATGGTAAAGTACATAGTATCGAAGAGGACCACGCACCGTTCTTATGGGAAAAGTGATTCTGATGATAAGTTGGATTCTCCAATTGATACTAATCAGATGTTCTCATCGCACCAAATCGATTTAAAGCGACACAGAGGGTCCACAAGGCTTATAAGTTAGGCCATTGCCGTGAACTGCCCGAACAAATTTAGTATCCTGTGTCATCGAAAACGTATTTCACCCAGCTCGCTGGTACTAGTGAATATTTGGATGGCTCTCATAGGGGTTTGTTTTTTCACTCTAGGCGTTGAAACACATCAATAGTGGCTAGGTTAAATAGGTTGTGGAAATAAAACATCAAAAACGTATTGTTCCGCCTAGTGGCCTTAATATGCAACCTATCCTTCCCATAGGGTTTGGTATTTATTCCAGTGGTGAGGACACAAACATAGTACTTTCCTCGTAAGGGATTTTTCTCCGAATTGAGGGATAGCAAGGTGCAAAATGGAATTAAAGATGTCAGATAATAGAGATGACTCCTGTGAAATGTAATTAACTTATTCAAATCATAAGCATTTATAGCTGACAATCAAATTTTCCACATTTGTCTTAAAATTTCTTCTAACGCTTCAAATTACATTATCAGCCTACCATGCACTTAAGCTCGCCTGCTACAGTCTAAGAACGACGCGCCGCTCACAAATTACTCGGCCAATTTTTTCAGATTTTTTGGACCATTCTGAATAGTAAATTTTCTCTAAAGTTAGCCGTTTTCGAGATATGAGCAGGTTGAAAAGCCTGAAAGTTATAATTTTTAGGTCTCCTAGTATCCAAAGTAAAATTAAAACCTTGCTCTACAAGACCCCATAGAGTATTTTAAGATAAATCTATCCCAAAGCGATTTCTAAGCTTGTTTATTATGCCAAAACTAGTGAACTTTTGTTTCTCGCAGACTGTATGCTTCAAAGCTTTGATATAAATTATTTGAAGTTCATTCTCAGGACCCATTTATGAATCCCTCCCATAATTAACATTAGGGATAAGCTTTATACTTCTCATGAATTTTACCATACGTCAATCGATTTTTGAAGCATTTTTAGTGTCTCAGACTGTAGTTCATCTTAATTTTCCAAAATACACGTTCAACTAAAAGAAAAAAAACTTAAACCCAATTGAAGTGATTTGATATTTTGGAAACTCGGACATATATTTTGAGATAGTTTTGAATTATACAGTTATTACAGCAGTATCTAGCTTAAATAATGTCAGTTATCATTTTTGCATATCAAGTATTCCAACTGCTTATTATACTAAGTTTTTCAAGAATCATTTTTTTGTCTATGTAGGAACAAGGTTTTAAGAGTCCGGGCTCTCTGTTCCAACTTTATACTGCAGCTCAGCAGCAAGTGTTATTTCTGAAACCGTTGATGTGTGAAGCATCCGTCAGCAACCGAAATTCAATCCACAGCCTACTATCCGTTACCGATGTGTAATGTAAGATATATTTCCCGCATGGCTGGCTCCCACTCAGCCAGTACTCACCGGGCAACATTAACCGACATTTTTAAACATCTAATCGGTACGAAAAATACCGATACAGGAATTTCAATGAAAACAGAAAGAGCGAAAATACTGAGGAGGAACAGTAGCTGTGGTATGCCGCGTTCCTGAACACCGAAGCTTTGCAGAAACCGAACTTTTCTCCCGAATTATATCAGACTACTATTTCCTCTCCGCCCTCGCTTAAGTTCTAAGGGGCCGTTCAAGTATTACGTAAGCAGATTTATTACAATTATTTACCCCCATCCCCCTTGTCAGCAAAAGTAAGCAAAGCTCTAACCCCCTCCCCCAATGCTTACGTAAACATTTGTCAATTAATGTATTGTTTTTTTAATATTATAATTATAACGTTATAATTATAATTTGAAAAATAAGAAAATAGTTTTAGGTTAGAGATTATATTTTACTGATACGGTATTCAACATAGAGTAAAGGACAAAAATATTATATCTTACTACAAACTTATTTTAAATTTTTGGTACATATATTAAATTCAAATTAACAGTTTTCAGCCCATGAAACCCGAATCCATGATTCTAAGTTTTCGATGACATTGGATTGCTTCGATTGCTGCTCACTGTTGTGAGTTTGCTCGCTTTCATCGTATTTTGGAATGTCTACGTCGTTCTCATCAAGCTATTCAACATCATGGTGCTCTAAATTTTCAATAATGCACATCAGTTCATTAGCACGACGAGCAACGACTCTTACAGGTCTAACTTTCCTATCAGTGAGCATGGATATTTTCGATGTGACGATTTAGTGACTTGACGGAAGCATGATAAAGACCACACGTTTTGCATGTTCGACTTGATAGCCTCAATTTTACCGTCGGACAAAAATAATCGTAGGGCATTTGCAGGAAATCTTTGAGTGTATCACTCAAGCGTAGAGCTAAATTGACTGGAAGATTAAGAAATTGCCCTCCTTCATCCAAAACCAAGTCATCGACTGTTTGTTTTACTTTTACAGGTAGTGGAAGAAACCTATTGTCTAGTAATCTAAATAGGCCACTTCTTGGACGACAGCATTCTGTATTTCTACATTTTACAATTTGAAGCAAGTATTGGCTCTCACGCACATGTTCTGAATACCATTTAATGTCTGGAAAATCAGGAAGATCTTGTTCACCTGCCCCAACATATTTTGCATTAGCATTATAGCCATCAATTTCCATTGAACTCCATACTTCAGCTAATACGAGTACATTTCCTGCAAATTAGAAATTATATCTTTCTAAATGTTCATCAATTGTAACGCCACGTTCATCCAAATGAGACCCAAAATGGTCATGAGGCAATATTAAACCAGCCAGTTCCCGACTAAGAGGAGCCATTCTGCGCTCTACTCTGTTATACGCACTTCTTCCAGGAGCATTGGTAGCTAAAAACAATGCATCGAGATCATGTCGCTTAAAGTGTTGTATAGCAAACCCTATGACTTTTTCATAACGAGGATTTTCATCTGGCCCTCCATCAACCGTCATGATTACCACTGGTTTTACTAGTCCATGGTCAGTTTTAGCTAATGGTCGAAATCCTAAGCATGAGTATTAGCAGTAGATGGACTATGCTTTCCACTTCGAATAGCGATGTATGTTGGTCCAGAATATCCAACGGCTTGCGGTTGTCCTAGCATATTGGAAGTGATTTTGATACCAGCATAAACAGATGGTATTAATTTATGACGCTCAGCGATTACCCAATCGTGATCAGGCAATTTGATTCTATATTCCATGTGCATTAGAAGAGGTGCCTGCTTATTTGCCGCTGTTACGCCAATAGGGACTCGAGCTTTATCATCTTGAGATATGAAAAATACTTGATCTGATCCAAGTATGGATGCTATGTTCTCTAAATAATGGATTGATGTTTCAGCGAACTTGCTATCTAAGTGGCTCTTGTGGTGATCAGTTTGAGCCCGAATGAACTTAACAGGGACTGTCGATACATGTCTTCGTCCCTCTGCAGAATTAGATTTTCTGGGAATCAAACGAAGGTATGTCGCACTGCGACTAATGTCACATCGTATTTTACGTAATTCTTGTGTGACTTCAAGAGTTTTTACGCTGCGAATTGATTCCGTTCGTCTTCTATCATCTACTGCACTCCCAAATAAAGCTATATCCGCGATCGTTTTCAATAGTGAATGTTGATTGCTTTCAAGATTAGGACGTCCCACTGAATCCCTCAGAGATAGTCTTTTTTTTATTTCTGGATTTTCATGACAAATATCTTCTAACTTTCTTTTCATACCATCCCTGTGTTTCTTCTGGGCAACTGCGTTTTGAACCTTCCTGTTTAAAACTGTTTTGCTGTTTTTATTTCCTCGCGCAACTTAATGATCTGTTTATCAACTTCAGCACGGCTTGGCATAGTATCTCTGGCAGAATACAAAGCATTCAGATTTTTTTCGAGTAGAGCAATCTTATTTTGCATAGCTTCCTGAGAAGGTTTTGCTCTCTGTTTATATGTATTTTCATTAATTTCGCATTGCTGTTGTGATTCATTACCGGGTTTTATTTTATCTTCTTCCTCTTTTTCAATATTTGAAGCTGACTGTATAATTTGTGTTTTTTCTGCAGGTTTACAGGTTGCCTAAAAATAAAAACTCTATGGCTTCTGCTAAAGATTCTCTTATTAAGCTACATAAATACAAAGTATGGCAATATATATATGGTAAATACAAAACCTTATGGCTTTTATTCTGATATGTTTAAACGAGCAATTCGTTCCGGTCACAAAATACAGGGTGTTAATTTTCTGTATATATGTCGTTCGTTAACTAACTTTTGTACTTTCGTACTTGTATGAGATTTTTTAAAACTTTCAATCAATTTATGGTATATAACTTGGACTTGTCTATGTGAAACGACATCTCATTTGAACATTAAACTTTGGCTAATGGAATCAATGGTAACACAAATGTTAACTTGCTTCACTATGCTTACAATACGTCTACTCGCTATAGTATCCAAATGAAACAATACACTGATAGAGGAAATTTAGACAAGTGAACATCGCGTGGTAATTCCCCTACTCGGTTCTAAAGCGAATTTATGGTATATAACTTGGATTTGTCTATGTGAAACGACATCTTATTTGAACATTAAACTTTGGCTAATGGAATCAATGGTAACACAAATGTTAACTTGCTTTACTATGCTTACAATACGTCTACTCGCTATAGTATCCAAACGAAACAATGCACTGTTAGAGGAAATTTAGACAAGTGAACATCGCGCGGTAATTCCCCTACTCGGTTCTAAAGCGAGTAGGGGAATTACGGCGGGCTGTTCACTAAACGTATGCATTACTTGCGGGAATCCCCGAAAATGCGTTTCGTTTTCAAGCAAAGACAATGTGAGGGTTACCATTCGTGTAAAAAAGTAAATAACTACCGATGACGTAATCATCATCTAGACTCCCCTACCCCCATGTCATCCAAAATAAGCAAAACCTGGAGGCTATCATTGCTTGGGGACGCAACAATCTGATACAGTTTAATGCTTCTAAAACACAGTGCTGTATCTTGACGAACAAGAAGCGCCCTAGCGGTCATCAGGTTTCGACGAATGGCCAAGTTCTACCAAAGATCCGTTCATGTCTGCTGGTCGGAGTCCAGATCACCGAGTACTTGATTTGGCACGAACACATCTCGTCAATAGCGGCAGCTGCTGGAAAAATGCTAGGATATTTGTTTAGGGCTAAGAAGTACTTTTCTCCACATGACCTTCTCACTGTTTACAAGGCCCAGATTAGACCTAGCCTTGAGTATTGCTCACATGTTTCTGGTGCTGCCGTCCCGACTATATTATCTATGTTTGATGCTGTTCAGAGGAGAGCTGTCCGACTAATCGATGACTTCTCTAACGGACAGTCACGGTACCCTTTCGCACCGACGGGCCATCATCGATCTAGCTATCTTCTACCGCTACGCCAACGGGCTTTGCTCCTCAGAGATCTACTTCATGATGCCGCGGCGCGATGTGCCTGCCAGACAGAACCGCCTAACCTCAGACTCCCATCCTAACCGTGTCGACCCTATTACATCTAAAACTGGCCGTTACGACCGCTCCTTTGTCCTTAGGGTACCAAGATTGTTGAACATTCCACATGAAGAGACATTTCTCAGTTCTACAAACCTTAGACACTTCAAAAATCGGATTAAGTTTCTGCCTTCGCGGCTGCTTCGATGTAAAGAAATGGAGTAAATTAATGACACAAGTAGTAAGCTCCTACTTCTGGCGGAAAACAACATTTGTCAAAAGTGACATAATACTCGTACTACAGGGAGGATGAAGAAATTGGGAATGTAGGACGGGGATCGTGAGTGTCCTTATTCTATTTTCAAATTAATGCCATTATGGGACAGCCATAATCAGTCTGTTCGGCATCAATTTTTGAAACTTTATTATGTAGCGTACCACATAAAAAGTGATACTTGCTTTTAGCGTGGGAAGTTCTGCTCGCATTTATCGATTTAATTTTTGTTTATTTGTCGAAAAAGTGGATCATACCAGAGCGCCAGTATGAGAAAACAGTAATGTCGAAATCCGTTAATGATTTTTTAATTACTTCTAGTTGCAGAGAAGCCGATTGGTTCACAGGGATAGGAATCAATGAATCGAAGAAAGTGTTAACGCCAACTTAGTACCAGCACAAACGCGTAACTGAATTTTTTTGTTCCATTTTCTGTGCACTGCCAATAAGGAAGTGTAAAAATAATACATTTTCACCGGATCAAATCGATTCCAATACAGCCGAAAAAATAAATTTACTTTTATAACTTTTATTATGTTGTTAAATTTGAATCCTAATTGAATAGTATAACATGTGTAATTGAACTGCCATCTACATTCTATAATGGAGGACAGACCGTCATTGCATCAATTTTTAAAACTTACAAAGCCTTTTTGCTCTTGCACAGTAGTAACATCATTGGGAAATTAAATCAAAAACCAAGTGGTACTTTTCGATTGTTATATAGCTCCCTAGACAGGCGACGACAGATATGTCGACGGAATTGCGCCACATGATGTATTTCATAACATATGAGCAATAAGATGCTAGGAATACACAATATCCCGATGCGAAAACATATTTTTTTACTAGAAGCATTTTTTGAACAAAAAATTCAAAGCGCTTACCTTCAGGCATATCTCCAAATTTTTTATTTATATCTAAAATAAGTACATCCTGAGTTATGACGGAACTACCAATCAATGTTTGCATTGCAATTTATAGAAGTACTGTAGAGCATTTTTTTGAATAGCTTAAAGCATTCTCAATATCCTTTTACTCCCCGCGCCACTAGCAAGGAAGTATTTCAATAGCGAAAAATTCCGAAAATGAGGTAATATTTCCGTCAGTCTGTCTGTAGGTAAGTCTGCTTGTCCACTAATCTTTGATCGATCTATAACTTGAATAGTAACGCTTGGATTTTATTGAATTTTTGACACAAAGCTACTATTATGCGAAGGACGAAAAATATAGCTGGGCCATACTACAATTAAATAAAGCAGTAAAAATATTGCTTGTTTACAAACTTCGTTAGATATTTTTTCGACGAGGTAAGCTGTTAGAGCCTTGCAGAGGTAGAAAAGCTCTTTTGTAGGTGGTCGACGGTCTCTGACTGTCGAACGCGGAGGTACCACCCGGCGGATTTCGTAGGCGGGGCCAGAATATGTGCATGTTGCTTATATATGAACATATGCCCGCAATGGCTTACATTTTTTATTACGGGGTGTGGAATTTATAGGAAACAAATCGTTTTAAGATTTCATCTTCGAATGGAGTTTAAAGATGATTAAAAATTTTAGCATGTTATAACGCATGTACTAAAAGCCTAGGCACAAAATATTTATCGGATTTTTTTTAATGAAGAAATTTATTTAAACACTAACTTAGTTTTTCGTAAATTCGCCGTCTTAGTTGTCCTTCATCTTGTTTCCATGATAAACCTTCCTAAACGGTCAAGCCAAAAAATCCTCTATTGGGCGAGCCTGCGGCAAGTTTGGAAGATTATCGTTTTTGGAAACAAAAGGTATAATATGTTGTCGAAGCCAGTTTTGGGTACCTCTTGAGTAATGTCATGATGCTAGGTCTGGCCAAAACATGGTATGGTCATTAGCATGATGTTCGTGGACAAACTGAAGCAATTGGAAAGGCAGTTATCAATATAGCATTGACTATTCAAAGCTTCACCCCTCACTCTTCCCACAAATGGTTGGGATACACCCCTGTTAGAGATTGCGTACCAGACAAGGATTTTATCTGCAAATTTTGCTTAATATTTGTATCTAACATTGCCAGGGTATTCCTCTACGTTGTCGGTGTAAAATCCGTCATTTCTCTTCATTTCAGAATTACTCAAAGTGAAATACTTTTCGTCATTTAAAATAATGATTTTTCCCTCCTCAGTTGACGATAGCATCCGTAGGAGTTGCGCTTGATAGTATTTGGCTCACTTAAGTCTGTTTCGATATTTAAGACCATTCCTCCTCAATTCCAACGGTGTCTTAGAACATCTCCTTCTTGGCATTCTAACCTGATTTTTTGCTCTTCTCACCAATCTCTCTGTCTTCTGTGTAGTAAATGAACGTGATCTTCTACTTTTTGAGAGATTCGAACAGGGTATTCCCTGCTCGCATTCTGCTATTGTTCGATAAATGGTTCTGCGTCAATGTTTTCATTCTGATTTCAGCTTTAGGTACCCGCCTAACCAACTTGTAGATACTTTTTCTTATTTCTAATCTATACGACATCTTAAAGCGGAAAACAAAACAAATAAGTGTCAACTGACACTAAACTAAATAAACAAATTTTTGTTTCCAAAGGCAGCTTGACATTATTATGTATTTGTTAAAATTAAAGCGAATGAATTATGTGCCAAAACTTTTAGTGGTGCAAAAATGAGACAGGCGAAATTTCAATTTTTCCCAATGCAAAAAAACAAGAACATTGTAAAAAATACGTTACAAATTACTTCCACATATAGATATACAATTGAAATATGTAATGATTAATAAATAAACGTAAACACAAACATCGAGAAAAATTTATCGCATCTGATTGTGCATTCTGCTTAAAACATCTTTTAAATTGTATTTACAAACTTTTCCTGTTGCGCCGCTGTACGTGATCGTAGAGAGTCGGCAAGTATCGCGTTTCCAAAATATATATATATATATATATATATATATATATATATATATATATATATATATATATATAATATTCCATATCGAATTTAGTCTATTTTTATTTGTTGGCAAGCAGTCACGTCGTGAATAACAGGTGCAAAAATGAGACACTACAAAGTTTAAAAAAAAGGCAGCTTTTATACCTTTGATGATAATGCCGAAGGTTTACGTTCCCAAAAAGCGCCCCTACGACAAAAAGAACATGGAAACAGTCCTAAAACTAATAGATAATGGCATTTTATCTCTTAGAAATGCAGCTAAACATTTTCATCTTCGAGAAGACGTACTCGTCCACTTGGTAAACAGGGAAGAAAAACTTCTCTAACCAAAGAAATGGAAGTAGACTTGAGTGATAAGATAAAAATTATGGCAAAATAGGGGTTTGCTCTCACTAAACCAGAGATACAAGCAATAGTTCAAACCTATGTACAAGAAAACCACCTTACTACCCAGTTTAAGGAAGGAAAGCCCGGGAAAGATTGGTTTAAACATTTTTGTAAGCGCAATAGACTAAGTCAAAAAAACGCAAAAAACGCAAGTTTACTACGTGGCACAAATCCTTAAAGTTTTTGAGAGCGATGTAGAAGTAAAATATCTGAGGCGCAAAGGATTTAAATTTATTTTTCCGGCCATTGAGGAAAAAACCTATGTTATTTGACATACCAAACGCTTTAAAACCCTTGCAGTGTGTCTCGTTTTTATTCCCCAGGGTCTCATATTTTGGCACACTGATGTAAAATGACTAAAAGGCCAGAAAATACAGTATCTTGTTTTTAACCTCTCACTGTCTCATTTTTAGCCTAAATAGTGGTTAAAAACGAGACACGGTTTTTTAACAAAAACGCCCTTCATTATGAATATGAACTTTTTTTAACGTGAGGTATACTACATGGCTTTCTATATACAGCGCAATATAACAAAGCCTTAAAGTCCGGTTTTTTGTTGACAAAAAATTAAAAGATTTAAAAATCGTCTCGTTTTTGCACCACTTGACCCTACGTTAAGAGGATGTAAAATATATAGTTTAGAGTAAAAATTATTCTCTTGCACCACTTGCAAACATGTTAGCTGCAGGCTAAATAGATTTGTTTTCAAGAACCTTTATTCGTGAACAGTGCCAACAGAAGCAGTTATTATTTTGTTGTTTTATTCAAAAACGGTATATCTGAAGAAACAATAGTTAAGAAATATGTAGAGAAGATCAAACTGGTAAGGTATTCACTTCAAAAGATACCATCAGAGGCGTAACAATTTCGCTGTAAAGAATCTACAGGATATGCGTACAGGGACACCAATTGAAGCAATTTCCTACAAATGTTCATATACATTTTTGTTCATAAAATTATTTGAGGAATCATACCATAGTGTCTTAGCACACATCATTCAGGAACGCATATGTGTGAGTAACTATTGGTATCAAATTATGACAAAATTGTTATGGTAAAAACTAGTATCTTACTTCAATCTGCACTCCGAAGTCAAGATACTTCGAATACAAAAGTGGCGGTTTTAAAAAATTGCAATAAGAACACGAAACTTCATATTTTTATTATTCAATTAACTGCTGGTATATTTTCAACAACAATTAACCTTGTACGAATTTATTGATCGTTTCACCGAAAAAATGTCTCCTTATAGGGATCCCGGTCGTTGAAACAGAATTCGCGGTAACAATTATCTTTTGTTTATATATTGTTCTTTAAGTCGAACAAAGCTGAACCACTTACTCAGTATTAACATACAATGTGACATATCGCTGGTAGCTTTTCTGCATACCAACTACTGGCAAAACCGGTACTCTTTATATTCGATTTTAACTTGTTTTGGTGACACTTCACAATCCTTCTTCAGTTGATAACTTGATAAATCGAAGCTAACCCATTAGAACTGGCAATTGGTACAGAGTCTGACCTGCCTGTATCAGGTTTCACGAAAAATAAGTAAATCCTGAAAAATGTTTGATGTTTGTGCGTTGTTAATTACTTATAATCTAAAAATGGTGCAGAGGTTTCATCCAGGAGACTTTTTGTTGTCAGCTTTGGAGAGAACTTTGGACCAAAACCGTAAATGTGGAAGGCAAATGACGGAGTTGAGCAGCAAGAAAAAAACGCTGAGCTAGAAGAGCGAAATTTTACTACGAAAGATAATAAAACAGATCAACTGCAAAATAAAGGGAAGAGCATTTGTATGAATCCCATGGATCAATCGGAAAAGCCGTCAAAAAAAATGAAATTTGATCAAGAATAAACTAATTACGGGATCACATTTTAAATGTGGGGATGACTAGCAAGATAGATAGCATTCGATTAGTCAATCTGCTTCAATTCCAATGGTGGCTTAAAGATAAAAGTTATGAACAAGAACTGAATCCAACTTTCGATATTGGCGAAATACGGACCAATAATCAAATGACAAAACAAGTTGCTCATTTAATAATCCTGGCGAAGTATTGGGTGACAGATAAACAAGTCAAAGTTGCAAGAGAAGAGAACAAATTGGGTGGAACGTTACATCGAAACGATGACAGGTGGCAAGGACTTGTTCCATCCGTCGCCGTCGGGGGAGATGAATTCGCAGAGAAAAACGACATAATCTTTTATAATTGAGAATACAGGTTCACGCATGACCTTGGTAGATATGGAGCAAGCTGTCAATAAACACATGGAGAAAGGAACCGACAAAAATAAGTGTCGGAAATCCGGATACGTAACTAGAAATTTTATGTAGGTGCAGTAAGATGGGAAATAGCTAATAGTCCAATCATATTAGCAAATTTCCCCGAAATAATTATAAAGTCTAGTTTTGTTGATGCAAGTTGTTCAAGGGGGTATTTAAAACATGGACCCATAAAAAGGGTACTCCAATTTTGGTGGGAAAACTTTTTATTTGATAATAAGGAATGAGAAAACGTGCTTTTTGAGATTCAATCGAAAGTGTTGACAGGAACAAAAAAAGTTTTATATAAGATTTTTAGGTATTAATGAGACCACACGTTGTGCAGTTGCAGTTTTGGCACTTGTTGGTAATGCGACGATAATTTCACGCAACTAATTGAAATTCTTCAAATCCGTAGGATTCATACTTCTAAAAAACAATAAAATTGGATTACATTGGTCAAATAGTTTTTTGAGCGTTTCTAATTGTTTATCCCAAAATTTTAATTTTCAAATTTCCATGTGCGTTTCGTATAGGTAACTTTCGCTCCCTCTGGTAGGCTTAATATGCCCCGGCCATGGAATGTAATCGATCCCAGATATGAAGGATGCATTGTAGCATTGATTTTCGAGAAAAAAAAGTGGTGTTGATTTGAAGAAAAATTAAGAATTTTAATTTTCAAATTTCCATGTGCGTTTCGTATAGGTAACTTTCGCTCCCTCTGGTAGGCTTAATATGCCCCGGCCATGGAATGTAATCGATCCCGGATATGAAGGATGCATTGTAGCATTGATTTTCGTGAAAAAAAAGTGGTGTTGTATTGAAGAAAAATTGAGAATTTTAATTTTCAAATTTCCATGTGCGTTTCGTATAGATAAGTTTTGCTCGCCCTGGTAGGCTTAATATGCTCCGGCCACGAGATGTAATCGATCCCGAATATGAAGGATGCATTTTACCATTGATTTTCGTGAAAAAAAGGTGGTGTTGATTTGAAAATTTTAATTTTTAAATTTCCATGTGCGTTTCGTATAGGTAACTTTCGCTCCCTCTGGTAGGCTTAATATGCCCTGGCCACGGAATGTAACTCGAGTTTTATCATCTTGAGATATGAAAAATACTTGATCTGGTCCAAGTATGGATGCTATGTTCTCAAAATAATAGATTGATGTTTCAGAGAACTTGTTATCTAAGTGGCTCTTGTGGTGATCAGTTTGAGCCCGAATGAACTTAACAGATACTGTCGATACATGTCTTCTGGGAATCAAACGAAGATATGTCCCACTGCGACTAATGTCAAATCCTATTTTACGTAATTCTGGTGTGAGCTCATCAAGAGTTTTTACGCTGCGAATTGATTCCGTTAGTCTTCTATCATCTGCTGCACTCCCAAATAAAGCTACATCCGCGATTGTTTTCAATAGTGAATATTGATTGCTTTCAAGATTAGGACGTCCCACTGAATCCGTCAGAGATGGTCTTTTTTTTATTTCTGGATTTTCATGACAAATATCTTGAAACTTTCTTTTCATACCATCCTTGTGTTTCTTCTGGGCAACTGCATTTTGAACCTTCCTGTTTAAAGACTGTTTTGCTGTTTTTATTTCCTCGCGCAACTTAATGATCTGTTTATCAACTTCAGCACGGCTTGGCATAGTATCTCTGGCAGAATACAAAGCATTCAGATTTTTTTCGATTAGGGCAATCTTATTTTTCATAGCTTCCTATATTTTCGTTAATTTCGCATTGCTTTTGTGATTCATTACCGGGTTTTATTTTATCTTCTTCCTCTTTTTTAATAGTTCAAGCTGTATAATTTGTGTTTTTTCTGCAGTTTTACAGGTTGCCTAAAAATAAAAACTTTCTATGGCTTCTGCTAAAGATTCTCTTATTAAGCTACATAAATACAAAGTATGGCAATATATATGGTAAATACAAAACCCTATGGCTTTAAATCTAATATGTTTAAACGAGCAATTCGTTCCGGTCACAAAATACAGGGTGTTAGTTTTCTGTATATATGTATAAAACTAACATCCTGAACTTTGTGACCAATTGACGGAATCAATCATAAGAAATAAATCTATAATATAATGAATATTACCTCTATACTTTGAGATAGGCCGTAATATTTTTTAATCTAAAGAGACACTTTTTGGCGATTTCTAATATTTCCAGTACTCATAGGTAACTAAAATGATTTCGTCACTCACCTTAGAAAAAAAATTTAGTAGATTGGATTTATTCTTAGTCGCCGCTTGCAATTCTTCTTCGATTCTCTTAGATACAATAATAACATATCTAGTTCCTTGTCGGATTTTGCTTGTAATTTTTAATTTCGCCACACTTCGTTAACTAACTTTTGTACATTTTGTACTTTTGTACTTGTATAAGATTTTTTTAAACTTTCAAACAATTTTTGGTATAACTTGGATTTGTCTATGTGAAACGACATCTTATTTAAACATTAAACTTTGGCTAATGGAAACACAAATGTTAACTTGCTTTACTATGCTTTCAATACGTCTACACGCTATAGTATCCAAACGAAACAATACACTGATAGAGGAAATTTAGACAAGTGAACACCGCGCGGTAATTCCCCTACTCGGTTCTAAAGCGAGTAGGGGAATTACCGCGCGCTGTTCACTAAACGTATGCATTATTTGCGGGAATCCCCGAAAATGCGATTCGTTTTCAAGCAAAGGCAATGTGAGGGTTGCCATTCGTGTAAAAAAGTAAATAACTACCGATGACGTAATCATCATCTGGACTCCCCTACCCCCCAATGTCATCCAAAATAAGCAAAGCAAAGACCCCTCCATAGTGCTCACGTAATACTTGAATGGCCCCTTACCGAACATTCCAGACGCTTACTTAGCTTGTGAATTGTGATGGAAGGGTTAAACGAAATATAATATGAAGGAAACTGATAAAAATGATCGCTCAGATAGAACGAGAAATTATGTGTGCAGTTCAAACGGGAAGCATTATCTTTTTAATTTGCTGAAGATTTCAAGCGCTTTCTGGTAGCTGTTGTGAGCAAACAAATTAATGAAGGATATATCAGATAAAACAAGAGAATTGTGAAACGTACAACAGTTGGAGAAATGATGTATTAAATTTAATGAATATTCCAGGTGCGTCATGGTAGCCTTTGCAAATTGTCATCAAGAGTTTGAAGCAAAAATGGGAAGGAAGTGGTTAGAGACTTGATTGGCGGATATCTCAAATAAAACGAGGGACCTTTTGACCAATTCGGGCGTAAGGAGACTGTGCAGCGTTGAAAAGTTGGAGAAAGTCCATACGCAGTTCATGGTAGCCCTTGTGTTTTGTTTTGATGAGTTTTAAGCAAATAAAAAACCGGTTACCTCGGTTGGAACAAAAGATTTTTTGTTCAGTTTGAGCGGAAAGAAGTATGTCGGTCTGAAAATATGAAATTTAGGCAAACCAAGAAAACGGAAACCAAGCGTTGATAATAAAAATCCATGTCCTCTCCAATCTTGATATGCATATTATTCCGTATTAAATTTCATAAGAAAGTGCCATTCTAAAAGTCACGTCTTACGTTTATTGCTTTTATAGTGCGTTGCGGTTTTGTCTATTTCTGTTCTTGGAATATAAGAATTTCGCGAGTTCCAAAAACGAAGTAATATAACTAGAAGGATATATGTTCAAAAAGCACGTGACAAAGTATTAATTATTGCTCGCAATCTGTCACGCAAAGTTGTCGTTTTCCAATAAACGATCGCAAATGGTCTTGTCGCTTTAGAGCGGAAAATCAGCAAAAATATTCACTTGTTACTATTAGTTACTATGGTCACCTACCTAGACTTCCACTTTGCCTATTTAAGGCAAATAACGTATGATCAGTATTCACTATGGGCCATACCATCAGTATTTATGGATTATGCTGACAGCGATACTAAATTTCTACGTAACCTTATATATCAATAAATCCTGACGTCCAGGCTTCAGGGTCATATTCGATGATAAATAGTGATGGATCAAACTAGAATGTTTGACATTTTATAGTTGTTAGAAAATGTTTTAAATAGGTAGCTATGAAAAATGGTTCCGGTCAGATGGACGATGGATCGCTTCCACAATATCAGAACACCACGTTTAATACTAACAATGGGTTCTTATCAATTTTATAACTATAAAATATGAAAGAAAATGATCAACAACTATTGTTTTAGAAAAAATCTTATGGTGTGCTATACGCGTGCAAAACAGTTGGGCTCTCGCTATTACCAAGTGTAGTTATCGAGTGGCAAAGTGGAACTTTGCGCTTCTAATACAGAAATGGCTGTCATATGTGAATATGCCGAGTCTATAAAACTATAATTATTGGAAAACACGTAAAACAGCTGATGTAATTTTTCAGAATCACGATTCATGGGAACCTCTAGAAAATTACGTTGTTCTCTAGCAAATCAATATTTACGTTGCATTTTTTATAGTGGAATTCCCCTTCAGTGTTTATAAAATCCAAACTACTTTCTATAACAGCTTATTTCTAAGCATGATAATTAACAGAATGAAACACAAATTGCACTTTTAACCATTACATTATATTAATTTAGAAGGCAGTAATATCCCGAGTGTTCACCTTATTGTTACCTGTATTGATACGCTTCATACTAAATGTATTATTTTGTAAATTAAGATTGAACATAAGCTGCATTCTTAACCTTGCCAGGCGAAAAGCAAATTTATTCTGCATCTTTATTGAATGCTTATTTCTTTCATCTGAAATGTTCAGTGGAAGTCCCGTGCCGTATTCTTTGTCCTTCTGAAGGTCGTTATCAATATTTATTATAAAACAACAATATAATTCATTGTATGTACAGAGTGAGCCAGAATAAGATGGGGGTTTCTCCGATACAAATACAACTCAAAATTGGGCTCCTCAATGTAGATACTAGGCTCGTAAAAGAGCTTTGAATGACACTGTATAATCCAGAACGGTTACTAACAAGTAGAGATCTCACTTGGTATTTTTCACACACTGTTGAAAATAATATTTTGGGAAGCATATATCTGGAAAACGTGTTCTTATTTGATTTCCATAAAAGTTCTTTTTCAGGGAAAAAACAATCCTAATTCAATTCTATTCATTCCCGCAAAAAAATCGACATGACACTAACATTCAGTCAAGAGATCTAAAAACTTACGTCCTAGGGTTCCGCGGTCCACTGATCAAGAATTTATTGTCAGAATTAAGTACTGTATTTTTTAGCTGTTTTCCTAAAGTGTCACCGTTCGGACATTATTATACAGGGTGTAAAATATAAATCAGCAATATTAGGTTGAGGATAATCTGTCAATCGGTCCTTAGTGATATTTATAGCTGCAGAAATAATTCTTGATCATCGAGGAAGTAAGGGCTTATATCACTGAAACATTAATGGTCATATATGACTTTTGACCAAGTGAAAAGGAATAATATACGATTAGCTACTATTTATTTCTATATACAAGGTGTCCGCAAAGTTGGGGTTTTCCTTTACACGACGTGTAGATCTTGAAAACATAAGCAATTTTTCTTTGTACCATATACACCAATGTCTTAAGGGAACCGAGATAAAGGGCTCTGCAACATCAAAAATATCTGAATACCGTCCTGTAGCCGCGACATCACCGAGTGGTACAAGGTGACTGGCTCAACCCGACGACAGAACTGGGTCGGGGTCGGTGTGTCAGGTCAGTATGCAACCTTCAACCGACGGTTACGGTCACGCGTGTAGAGGTAATCGCGTAGACGAGAATCCCTCAACAAGCACTAGAGACGTGGCTGGAGAAGTGCAAGTATCAAAAACTAAAGTGTGGCAAATGACAATAATCCGGAGTTTTTGAAGTGCATATTGGTGACAGACGAATCTACGTTCACGCGTAATGGGGTGAATAACTTTCGCAACACTCATGGTCAGTAGAAAATGCGCACGCTGTCCGTCGGGCACATTTTCAACAAACATTTCCGGTGAATGTTTGGGCTGGCATGGTGAACGGTATGCTCATTGGACCATTTATTCTCCCAAATCGATTGGACTGGATGCAATACCTAGCCTTTTTACTCAACATTTTGCCTTCCTTGTTAGAAGATGTGCCATTAAGTGTAAGACAATCTATGTGGTTTCTGCGTCTGCTCGGTAGCGCATCAGCTGATTTCATTTTCTGTTGGAGCGGTATCATTTCGGGCAGAGACGTACTTAGCCCTTCTCGTCAACTGGAGAGTGAGTACTTTTTCCTTTATTTTTTTTTACTTGGTCGCCCTCGTTTCACTACACATTACCTTTGTTATTTCAAGGGTAGTTGTTTCTGAAGAAGAAAACCCCAAGTTTGCGGATACCCTTTATAAATAAGGAAAAATGGCGCAAATATTTTTTTGGCACCAACAGGTTACTCTTTTAAGGTCTTATCTCATTAATTAATACAAATTCATTTCAGATTGCCTGAATGGCGGTACTACCCACTGTCCAGGTGGTTCCTGGCCAGACTACACGAACACGTATGCCCCGTACAGCCCGCAGACTGCGAACTACTACGACCCTCATCAGGATTCGAGTCACAGCACGCCAATACCGACAGGTAAACAAATTGATGATTGTGTTTTGCGTTGAACCGTTGTCGGACTTGCTGAATGTTGGCGACACAGCTTTAAAAGTCAGGTTATTAAAAGTGTGTCGAATTGGTACAGTAGCGCCGCATGTAAGAGAAACAGGCTAACGTTGACACATGAATAGAAAAAAGTAACACTTGGATGCAAAATCTGCGATTCTATAACATCGAGTTGAGATGCTATTGGGCGCCAATCTGAGTATGCAGATATTAGTCAAAACATCGCCGAACCAGACGAGGTATTCAGTGCCTAGTCTATCTGAACTCTAGTGAAGAGTACTTTCTAGCTCTGGGCAGATAAGCCAGCTACTTCCTACCAAATATATTTCCGTAAAGCTAGGTCATCCATCGAAATCTAATTTTCGTGAGCGTATTTCCATTGGTTAAGATAGCAGAAGTATCATAAGCTTTACATAGTTCCAGGTACCGTTACCCTACAAGTCTTTCGTTTCATGCAGAGTGCTGTCATGAGCGAAACTGTGAATCAAATTTATCGTGCTGGGATAATTTTTATATTCTACCTACAATGCTCAATCACAACGGGATGTTTCAGTACTTATTATTACGAAAAATAAAACAAAGGTGACTTATGAATAGTTTCTTCAAGCGCGGTACTGCCGACCATTACGTACATGAGCAAGAAAACACAGTTCCCTGGTATCTCAAAATGCAGATTTGAAGCCCTACGCCAACCTCTCATGTATGCTTCTAGGTCTAAAAAAATAATTCCAGCCACGGAGCCAGAAATACTGTGTGATTTGTATATTTTCCCGTTTTTGCGATTATATGTGTGACAAATTTTGTGTGCCATTTTTTCCAAACTAGTAAATGGTAGCCTCGGACATTTTAAACCCTATTTCATAGTTTTGATAGTAGATTCATTTCCTACCGTGATGGGCCACAAACTATTTGGAAAGAATCGCTACTTTGCCTCTTAATAAATGGTTCTATTGAAGAACTGAATGTTGTGGTTGAGTGCGAAAAAGAAAACAAAGGCGGCATGCCACCTAGACACTACTGATGATTACTAAAAGACATGAAATAACGTTGTATGCAGTCGGTTATGGTTGCAGAGACTGGAGACAAACGGATCCTAAGTATTCAGCATGAATTTATTATTAGTTGGGATAAAGCATTGAATCTTGCACCGTATTACTGCACCTTTGCGTAATGATAACCTTCAAGTCACAGAGAAAGTCTGGCTGTTTGTTCGGTCGACTGCTGTCCGATTAAATATGATGCGACAAATAAGTATTTTACGACCAGAAGCAGAGTCTGATGTTCACCTGATCGAAGGCCTCCGTAAAATAACGAGCCTCTCTTAAGTTAGAATGTCTGCTCTGGAGCATTTTTTAGGGGTAATGATGTCGCTATTTCAATGAATCTACTGGCATAACCAGAAAAAAGGTCGATGAAATTTTCTCGTTCACGTGGTGACCCTGAGAGGCATGGTCCTACGATTCGCCTGGAAAATGCTCCTGATTGGATGACAAAAATAATGATTCTCATATAATATCTGAATATTCTTAAAAAATATGCATTTGCTCAAGCATAACTGGCGCTTATAGACCTGTCAGATATTATGGAATGAAGAATAGTCAAAACACATGCACGTCACTGGAACACGCTGTTTTTATATGGCGGGCGCGCAAAAATTTTTAGTCGTATAATGCTCCTTATCTGATGGATTGATGACCTCTCAATGTTCATCGGTAACTGCAATTAATAATGCATTGCGTTTCGCAAAATATTCCAATGCAGATGAAATAAAATGAACGTTCACCTTTCGAGGGAGCAATGAATCATCATATTTTAACAGTTTTTAAAGAAATATCAAGTAAATTCATGGTGACGAAGACACGATACGAACTCTACATGTACAAGATTAGAATAATGTAAATACCAAATATGTATTATTAATTATACCAATAGAAAAAGAAGCTGAGTAGATCATTCTCCATTTCATCCCATAATGTTTATGCAAGTATTCTTCAGAGATTCGTTTTGGCTCAAACCTTGTGATGCTACACATTAACGATACAATTTTAATTCTCAATTTTACGGATATCAGCTTGTAGCATATTTCGACGAAAAATATCAGCACTTTTCAACCGTTATTACGCAGTGTGTAAAAATTAGCAATAAATATGTTAGGGCTGGTCGATCCCTAGCGAACTCAATGAGTCAACTGTTCCATTATGTATATAATGTATACGATATTGTTCAAAGGTTACTTAAGAAAAACCTAAATCCAGTAGCATCATTTGAGAGCCTGTATCTCATAAACAAAGTAGTATTCCGAAAATGTCTAATGACAAAATAGACTCCAAACCATAGAATCATATCTTGAGCTTTTGTCACAGGTTTTAGAAACACCCTGCACACCCTTCTACTCGCCTAGCAGGTGCTACTTTGCATTGAAAGAAGTAAATCATATTCAAATTCCAATCTTTAAGCGACCTTAAGTCTAATTTTCTTTACAATTTCAAAAATATATCTAATAGATAAGGCAACGGCTGCGATCTATCAAATTGCCGTTCCGTTTCTTAGAAGATTCCTATCTTTGAAAAACAACCACTACCCAAAGATGGGTGAGCACTTAAACTAGTAGGTTCACTCAGTTTTTATTGAACTTCTATGACGAACTTCAAGCGCTTTGAGTTATGCTTAATGTCACAAAGTCTCTCAGTAAATTCATACCTTCAAACTATGAGTATTTGATGTGCAGTTCAAATCTCACATTTCTAGATGGAATGCAACGAGAATAAAGTGCCATTACCGTTTGTGGTGAATACTCGATATGATATCCCGGAATATGACATTAGAGTGCGCAGTTGCACATGGTATAAGTGAAGAATTTAGAGCAGATCGCAAATCTATTTTTTCCTGACATTATGTACTGTTATCATAGAAATTGCTGTGGTATACGTGTAATATTAGACGAATGTGGAGTGTAAATAATTGAGGATTAAGTTATCCGCAATTTTGTGTAACCGCGAACTCGCTATATTATGCGGCGTGTTAAAAAAATTGACTCTGTCATCTCTATCAGTGCTTAGTCGACGTCAGAAACCTACCAAAACAGTTTTAAAAATACCACACGAAATGGTCCACTGGAAGTCCGTCGTTTGTAAATGATACATAATAATTTGTTGGATGGAGTTACATCTACATCTACCATGTAAACCAGATATTCGGGAGGAATTTGTAAAGATGCAAAATATTAGAGGAATACATCATAAATGAGCATGGATAGAAATCCTTTTCTTAGCAAAAAACTAAACTGAGTGATATTTTTGATTTTCTTAAAGGCATTTTATATATATTATTATAGCGCCAGCTATCTTTAAATCGACTTATACTCATCGATTACGAAAACTGTCCAATTTTTTGTTATTGCTAGGTAAACTGCTGTAACTGTCGGCATTCGCTGACATAGTATGGTGATTTTTTCCTCCCCATTTTATAATTTCTATTTTTTGTAATTCTCAGGTATGTTAGTTCCCGCAGCACATCATACTTTGGGCTCCAATTTCATGTCGCAGTTCATAAACCCCCAGTTTGCGCCCTAAATATATAAATAATTGTTATTGACAAATGAATCTTCGTACACCAAATTTCAACGTTTTCATAAGATATTATTTTCCTTGAAATTCTCATTCGATCAACACTGGCTTTTTTCTTTTAATCGCTTGCATCTATTTTAAGTTAACCGTTTAATCAAGCTTTAAAAATGTGGCTCCTGGTCAGACTTCCAAAAATTAATTTCACTTAACAAAAACTCTAGAAACTTGTGTATGTATAATATTTATATGCATAAATAGACAAACTATACTCAAGCCTCGTTATTTCATTGTTACCTTATTGTGCAATTTTTCATGCTTTTTCTAGTCTAAATCAAACCATTATCCAAATTAATTTACATTTACATTATACAAAGTTAGTATCATGTTATCGAGGCCGACTTACATTGACTTAATGAAAAAAAAGACTGTTATGAAATTATGGTAATATTTAAAACAATGATAAAGTATCAGTAGATTTTTATTAAGAAATTAAGCATAGGTATCTAACTAAACACATGAATGCATAGTTGTTAATTTTCACCATTATTCTTTATACTTATAATATTAACTGCCTCTGCAGTTTTCAGTTTCTGCACCAAAGGGCGAGGACGTATTGTAATCGCGAAACATTTCGAAAATGGGTTGTTATGTTTTTGGATGTTATATGACATGTACATCACGAAAATCCATATCACTCATTTCCGTCAGTCTGTCTGTCCACTCATCCTTGGAAAGTACGGCTCAAATTTGGATAAAATTCTCACACAAAGTCACTACTGTGCCAGTCTTTGTAGTTTCTGAAAAAGATGAAAGAATAGCATCGATCACGCTTATTTTTTTGACGTTCCATAGGCGCCTGATTATTTTTAGAAAAACTGTTGTATGAAATTTGATGTATATTTGTACCCTGATTTATAACTACGCCCCCAACCCTGATAATTAGCCATATTTAACATATCATAGATTTCCCCGTGCATTAGCTTTTAAAAATTATAGAGAAATGTTTTCAATCCGCACACTAATGAACGATAATTCGCTACAGTGGTGCCGCAGTGGGTCTTGTCGCGCAGATGTGAGAAGGGACAACGTTGCCAGATGGACAGTAACTACTGGTAGTGCAGGGAAAGCATGTTTATGGACTAGTTCTACGTATCTGTTTGACTGACTTAATACGTTTAATGCTTCTGTTCTAGATATTCGTAACTGACTTTTTTCTCAGAGGATTTAAATTACGCTGAGCTTAATCCTTTATGAACTGATGACTGCGTTCCGTAGGAACCTGCTTGACGCCATTTTTAAATGTAGTACGCGTTGGTACGAGGATAATTATAGGCGTAAAAATTTCCGAATTTTAGTCACACTGCACCAGTATCACGCTCGACTATCAAGTGATCGAAATGCTAAGTATTCATAGAGCAAACCAGCAATGGTTTTCTATGCATGCCGGGTGTTTCAAATTCGACTCTCAGCATGGGATCTCGGTAACGACAAGGCATTGGTAGGTGGCGGTCGCCAGATTTTCACCTACTTACGGATCTTGATAATATTTGGGGAACGGTATGCTGTGAGATCACAGTAAGCAATCCTGTTTCAAACGCAATAAAGTGGAGGTAGAATTATTAGAAAAAAAAATAGAAGCAATACAAAAATCTGCGAACTTTGCTCTTCAATGGTTGACTCGTTCATATAATTGATGAGTTTTTAGTTATCACGCTAAATAGCGAGGAAATATTGCAGTTGCAAGACAATTCTAAATCAACATAATGTTTTTTTGGAAGTTATAGGTGTATGAATAAAAATAAAAAAAAACTGTGTAACAGTGTAACCGATTTCTATCGATCTGTTGCCTATCCAGTAATACTTTATGGATTTTGATAAAATTCCAGCGCCAGATTCTGGCCAGGGCAGATTTTGAAATCTCAGAGCTTACACAAACAAACATCCGCGCACAGATGCAAATTGCGAATTTATGTGTAAGGGCAAGCGCGGATCCAAGAGGAGGTGGTGATGATGTTCATGAGCGCTGCATGTCCATGTATTCTGTGATTAAGGTAGTTGAAAATTCAGACACTCGGCCAGGAATATAAGATTTTCACATGCGCCTTTCACGCGGTTAGAATTCGACAAAAATACTTTTTGACGGTCAAATTTAGAGAAAAGCAGTTTCATTTGATTGAAATGAGATGGTAAGTAGTAAGCATCATAGTTAGGTATCTAATCGTAAAAGTTAAACATAATCATAAAACATATGTAGTACTCCATACTTTTGACTCTTCTCATTTGAAACCTAGCATGATGGTATTGTCTCAGTTTAGTCATGTACAGGGTGTTTCCCAAACATGGGACTATTCTGAAACTATCGTATTTGACCTTTTTGACTTGCGAAACATCTCTTGATTCCGAAGAAACAGGCCTCTGAGGGAGACGTCGTGGGAAATAGGTTTTAACATCGCGTAACTCAAAAATCGCGCCATCAAGATATGCATGTCATTTGATAGGAAATCCAAGGCTCCACCGTTTTTTTTTTGCTCTTTTAAACATTTGTCAGTTCTGAGTTACGCTGTGTTGGAAATTACGATATAATCTAATGGAAACTATTAACTCATTTAGTTTGTTAGAGACGAACTAGCCATAAACGCGATATAATGCTAATTTTTTACACACACACACACACACACACCTATATAATTATATATATATATGCATTTTGTCTTATACACCTCCGAAATGCACTATGCTCTATACGAATACGCCTCCAAAATCGGAGGCGAATTGGAAAATTCGGAGGCCAAAACGTATCGACGTGTATAACATGTTTAATCGTCGTGTGACGTATCAAAACACATTTTCCCAAATTTTTCGGTGGAGGCCAATTCGTCATGTGCACATATACAGTTATACAATTCAGTTCAGGAATTTTTTAATAGATGGCACTCAAGTCTTATACACTTATACACGACATATTGTGGGCTTTACCACTTTACCTCCATGCATTCTTCAGTCAATGCGCCTCCGAAATTTGGCAACATTACATGGAGGCGAATTGGATGATCTAATGGCATGGAGTTGAATTGGACGGTTTATATATACTCATGTATATTCGGTGTCTCATATGTATAAGAAAGCGAAAATTTAGTTTTGACAGTTCAAGAATTCGCAGTTTGTGATAGATTTTTTTAAATTCTAATAAAGAAGATAAATAAAAGTAAAATTCACATTCGCATGACTTTTTCCCTCTACATGATGACTTAATTAGATTTTTGATCCGACGATTCGTTCATTCGTAATTATAATCAAATGACGTTGATGATGGTTTTTCTCATCCGAAATATCGAATAAATGTAAAGAGCGATATGTAGTTGGATTTTGAATTAAAAGGTTGCCGTGAAACGAAACGTCAGATTGACAATCTAATAACATCAGCTTGTACAGCAGAAAAAGTAGCAAGGGGAATGTGAAACATTTACTGTCATATATTATCAAATATAATCAGACGAAAATAAGAACGGAATCGTGGAAATTCTGTTAACTTGGATTATTAAAAAAGCACAACTAAACAAAAATTTTATTTATTTTTAAATAAACAAAAATAAAATATTTTGAGAAAGCACAGTTTCCTAATATTTTAAACAAAGTTTCTGCATTATTAAAGAAACATTTTGAAATAAATTGATTTATTCTGTTTAATGGTGAAATGAAATTGTGCTTTTTCCAAAATCCAGGTAACTAGAACTTCACGGTTTTGGTTCCGAATTTTATAAATACCGATACAATTGCTTATATCTCAAATATCTTTTGATCAGTACCTCACAACATAAAACCTATAGGTTTTAAAAACAATTGCACAAACTAAAAAATTAGCAAGGAAAGAATAGTTTTTCGAGTGTCTGAAAATTATAAATAAGATAGATGTCAGAATGTGACATAAAACACTGGATGACATAATGAACATTATCTCAAAACGAATCTTTATTATACAAGATGATGTAATTCTGAATAAGAATTTCTTTATTTTTAAATGTAATGACGTCGCAAAGAACTGGTAGTTTGAAAGAAATTTCCAACACAACTTAAATTTTTGTAGTCAGATTTACTTCTAAAATTCACAAACTCTGTGGATGAAAAAGCACGTCTTCAAGAAAAATGTACTGTTTAGTTCAACTATTTATCTAGTTTACACACAACTTTGACAACATTTTGAAAAATTTAGTGGACCAGAATTTGTTGTAGTAGATTGAATGGCTTCTGTATATTCAGTGAAAAAATGACAAAATAATAATAAAAATCTTCGACGCTTTGTACTCTTGCATTTATAGAAGCTTTTTTTATATCAGCTCACAGATTTTTCTACATATCCTTAAAACACAACTCAGAGCAACCAGTGATCTGTATAAGATACCTTTGAAAAACAAATATTTTTATATTGCCGGATACAGTGTCACACATAAAGTTAGAATCATATGGGATTTTTTTTTTCTTAAACTATTTAGAAAGAATTTGATTTCGCGGTTAGTTTTTGCTAAATGATGCCAAATAACATGCATATGAGCAATTACGTGACCATTCTTCATAGTCAAAATTGAGGATTCTTTGTTCAAATCTCAAAAACCCAACTCTCTTCTCAAAATTTCGGGAAATGCTAAAGGAAAAAGTTGTTTGTCTTTCAATTCTTTATTTACATCCGAATTTTCAACTGTCTAATACAAATTCCAAATTTATTTCACATTTGTGAATTTTTCAAATTTCACCAAAGCTCAAAAAAATATATACTACTGACTGAACAAAGCTTCACTTATTTCTATAGATATTATAGACAAAAGTTTTCACGCGAACCCAGTCTTTGTCATGGAATATCTCGGGATACTTTCCTATTAACTGCATGCATTCATTCTTTTTGGGGGCCTTTTTTGTGCTAATGTGGGACTTGAAATGTTTTTTCACTAGAAGAGCCTGTTCAGAAGTCCAGAATGTCCTCCCTGATATTTTCTTCTTCGATACTGGTCGACTTTCTTCTTCCGGGATTGCTTAAAGTAAGTTATTAATAAATATCAACATTCTGTTATTCTAATAGATGGGAGGGATGGTCATTTAGTGTTTGAATCGAATTGTATTTTAAAAGCAAAAAATCTAATAAGAGGTAATTAGTGTCGTTTCTAGAGTGAATGTTCGTTGTACTAAACTCTTGAAACATTTTTTCTTTCCTATCCATGTACTAATTGGTACTTGATATGCGATATTAAAAAAACATGTTTTTTTATTCTGAAAGTTTTCAACAGCTTGAGAATGGCTCTGCGTTTAATAAATTGATATTCAATATTACTATTAAAAGTTATACGTACGATTTACATCAAGGACGTTTAAATACACTGACTAAATGAGTCAAAGGGTATATAAACTTGCATTGCTTTTCTTCAGTAGAACGATCAGAAATTGCTTTGGCCAAAAGGGGCATGAATATAGTATTTTTGTTAAGGTTAAGTAGAATAGCAATATATGGCTAAACTTCGCCGATTTGTAATATAATTACAAATAAAGTCCTGTTATTATTATTATTATTATTATTATTATTATTATTATTATTATTATTATTATTATTATTAATAGAAATACTTATTAATAATTTCATACTATCGATAATAAATATTTTTATAAGATCTACGCGGAAAGAGAATTAAATTACTAAAATAGCTGTAATTTTATTTTTATCAATTGATACGTTTTGCCGCATACATTTAAGCTTTGCAGAAACAGCCATATTTACTGATCACTTTTTGACTTTTCACTGATTACCTTGAAATGCCGTACAGTCAGATTCATTTGCATCTAGGAAATCGTTATCTTCATTATCTGATTCTTCTTCAGCAAATTCACTCATTGGATTAATATTAATTTCATTTAGCGACTTTCCTTTATACTTGTCAACGCCCTTTTCCATTAACATTAGGAGTTTGGAAATTTTTGCGGTTTGGTACACATCTTGTGGCAGCCTAGAAAACAAAGTACTTAAAGAGTGAAAAATATGCAGAGTGTCACTAAATTGTTACTCAAAATTTCAAACACAAATCGAACTTCAAAAAATAGTTAAAACATCTCCTATGAACAATGGACCCGGAAATGTTTAGTTTCCAAGATAGAGAATGGTAAAGTTGAAAATTGAAATTCGAATTTTTTTGAATTTTATAAACATTTCTCAATGTATTACTTTTAAAATTGGTCCAGAGGAAATTTTTCAACTACATATTTTCTGATTTATTTGTAGGTAAACTTTTAAATACTAATTTAGCGACATCCTGTATATATTCATTTGAAATTCATATTGGTCTTGATCCAGGAAAAAGGAAACGTCAATTTATTAAGCATAAGTAAAGTTTGTTACATCTGAGATAAAAATCATGACATCAAATAAAATTTTTTTCATTGTCGGTTTTTTCAATTCAAAGTGAATCCTATGCCGATCTTCAATTGTTATCGAGAAATGGGCGTCTGAATTTGATACTTTAACGCATTGATATATTTAGACTAATCAAGTTAGATCAAAATGGTTGCCACTTTCTTATAGCAAGATCCATTACCTATCCGATACCATTAGTCATAAATAGTAGGAAAAAGCTGACCACCAGGTGAAATTCAGAATAAGTATTGTTGGATGTTAAGAAAAAAGTGGAAGTACTTTGACTTGATCTTTTTAAACGCCACAAGATCACAAAGTTAAAAATTGTGAATAATTCGACACCATTTTCTCAAAATCATTTGAAAATCGGGAATGTAACTTAGAATTTCAGATGCTAATCAAAAATAGGGTCCCTATTTGAACACATTTCTACTGACATCCTTTTACTCTAAAATAAAAGTAACTGCGTAATATTTCTTCAGGGCATTTTTACAATAACGAAAACTTGAATTTCAAATGAATGTATGCCGTAATTTATTGTAGGGAGAACTTACTTATAAAATTCATTGTGGGTTTTTTCAGTATGTCCCATGAAGTGGGCGAATTGTTCACTCTCTTCCTTACTAAGGTTAAGAATTTGCATTACCGTTGCAATTTGCTTCCGTAATCTGTTAGAAGATATTTGTTTGGGAAATTCTAGATCAGCTTCTTGGGCAAATTTCCGTATAATAACATCCCCTCTTGTCCACTTCGAAGTTCCAGGACACCCAAATAAATATGGATTATTTTCGGGTACTAAGTGATGTTCTTGGCGGATTTTAACAAAGAAATCTATATAGGTTTGTAATGTTTGAGGGAATAGAATAGCTATGGGTCTACTACCTTTTCCACCTGTCACAATGCGTTTATAATATTTTGTTAGTATTTTTTCTGACTGAGACAATGCTTTTTCACACTCCTCTTGGTTAACCGGTTTCCAGTAGTTGATGTATGTACTTAATTTTGTGTATTGAACGTCGCCTATTCTTTTTCTGTTAAATAATATCGTTAAAATAAGAGAAGCCTGAATCAACTTTTTCATTTCTTTCCTATCAGTTGGATTGAGTGTTAGACAGGTCATTGCTTTATTTGCCACATTGGTAACGTAGTCTTTGAATTTCGTTATGTCCCGAGTTAAAGGTAACATTGCTGGTTTCTCCCATTGTTTTTCATTAAGGTCTTTAAATGCTAAGCTACTGATTTCCGTGGTCCACTGTGTATTTATGAGTTCTCGAAATCTGTTTATATCTCTTAATGCCTCTTCTTTATCAGAGATTCTTAAAGCTTCATCCTCTTTCAGGACCAGTCTTGTGAAAAGTTCACAAACTTGTTATAATGAAGTTCCCAGATGTGCAGGTAGGCTAGGTGCACGATATGTCTTAGAATATTTTTCATATCCCCCTACATGTTTTGCGCATTCGACTGTCATATCAAACAATTTTGGTTTAAAAACGTCTTGTAGCCTGAATTTTGAGTTATTTGTCATTTTTCTGAATTGTATCAGAAACCGTGCCAATTCTCTCATTTTATTGGAACAAACTGTAACGAGTTGTTCTCTTCTGTGTTTTTTGAGATAGTTTTCTCCAAAGTTATAAATTAGGTAGTCGGATTTCGCAACCAAGGAGATATAATCAGGTTTCATTCGGTCAAAGACTTCCTCTTTTACTCTCAGTTTGTGCAAGTTACTATTATCATCAAAAGAACTAGCTATTAATGTTTGTGATGCTGCTAGTGAATTCATCTTACGAATTTCATTATTATTCGTGTGTTTCAGTATGCAGTTTTTTTTATGACGTGACAAATACGATTTAGACAGCATTGCTTTGCAGCGTGAACATGGGTAATATTCTTTAGATTCTGTCTTATAATGATACTTAGGCTGTACATTGCCTTTAAGATACTCTGTAAAATTTGCTGCATTTCTCAACAAACTTAGAATTTTTTTCCTTTCAGGATGGCTTTTTGGAAAAGACATCATATCTTGTACCTCTTTAGTATCATCGTGGTTCCGCTCAAGATGCCTCTCAAAATTTGTTACATCTGTCTGACAAAACTTACACTTTGTTCTCTTTTTTTTCGTTGTTGTCTGAAAAATGTAAAAAAAAATTGATTTTTTTAAATTTCTGCAAAAATGCTGATAGAAATTGATAATGAAACAATACAAGTTTGAGGGAGAGGCTTGGCATTTTCGGTGATATCTTGATTTAAAAAATGAGCTGGCCTGGCTTTTTTAGCTACAATATTTTATGACTGATAAATTTTTTATATTTTCTGACAGTGAGAATCTTGTCAAAGATTTTTGATGACCAGCAGTTATTTACTAGAAACAACGATACAATGGTGCTAATTTGAGACTGACAAAATAATTTAATCATGCCTTTAGGAATAATAGGTGACTCAAGGTAAAGTTAAAAATATTAGTCTAGAATTTCAAAGCTTATAAATATTATATTCCCACAAAGTAAGAAAACGTCTAGCAAAATATTTTACTCTAGAATTAAAGATTTGATTATCAAGTTAATAAAATATCCGCAGTAATATTTTGTATATGATTATTTCCAAGTGAAGTTTTTATGGTTGAACTTACTTTAGTTTGAGTCTCCGATATTTGATTGAAATTGGACACATCAATGTTACTCAGGATAACAATTTTAGGGGACTTTTCATTTAGCTGTTCATCCTGAAAAAAATATTAGTAAGTTTCCATCAAATACAGATATACAGTATTTAACTGAAAATTTGCATCATAAAAGGGTAAAATCATTTTTAGAGAATCTGTTTATTACCAAAAAGAAAAAATACGAAACGTTTCACTTGTCTAAAAAATGGCGTCAAGTAAATTGACTTGGCACTTCCCTCGCACCGCCAAGTTTAAAGACTTTGGAAATTTAAGAACTGAAATATTGTCTTTCCAACAAAATGTACGGAGAAATCTAAGCATTGAATTACTGCTTTAGGATACGTACTAACGTCAAAAAACTGAACAAAACCCTCCCCCCACCCTCTACCGCCTTCTGCCACCCCCAACCCCCAATTTTTGACCCCTACAAAAAATTTTAAAAATCAGGAACCTCTGAAACGTCCAAAAACGAAGTTTGAGCGATTTTAATTTTTTTTGTTTTTTGCTTCTAGCACCGCCGCCACTGGATAACTATTCAAAAACTATAAAGGTTTTCCGTCCTTGACATAATAGTAACCTTGTGTCTTGTAATAATTTGGAAATTTAAACAGAAAATTTGGATTTTTTTTTTTAGAATCTGAATATATCTGAAATTATTCTGTTTTACTTCCCTCGCCAACTGGCGGGAAAGTATTGTAATCGCGAAAAAAATCGAAATTGAGATGTTATGTTTTTTGGATATCACATGACATGTACATCACGAAAAACCATGTCACTCGTTTCCGTCAGTCTGTCTGTCTGTCTGTCCGCTAATCCTATAAGCCCGTATAAGTTGGAAAGTACCAGTCGGATTTTGATGAAATTTTTACACAAGGTTACTATTATGCCAAGGACGTAAAAGCTTTATACTTTTTGAAAATCGATCCAGTGGCGGCGGTGCTAGAGGTAAAAAACGAAAAAAAAAAATAAAAAAGCTCAAATTTCGTTTCTGGACGTTTCAGACGTCCCTGATCATTTTTGGAATTTTTTTGTAGGGGTTGAAAATTGGGAGTTGGGGGCAGCAGGGGGCGGGGGCGGATATGATTCAATTTTTGGACGCTATTATTTTTATACGTATCCTAACACAGTAATTCACTGCTACAATTAGGATTTATTTCGCAATCAGATTTCTCCGTACATTTATTCAAAAAATTTCAGATATTTTCAGATTCTAAAAAAAAAATCCATATTTTCTGTTTAAATTTTGAAATTATTACAAGACACAAGGTTACTATTATGTCAAGGACAAAAAACATTTATAGTTTTTGAAAAGTTATCCAGTGGCGGCGGTGCTAGAGGCAAAAAACGTAAAAAAATCAAAATCGCTCAAACTTCGTTTTTGGACGTTTCAGAGGCTCCTGATTTTGATATTTTTTTGTAGGGGTCTAAAATTGGGGGTTGGGGGTGGTAGAAGGCGGTAGAAGGTGGGGGGAGGGTTTTATTCAGTTTTTTGACGTTAGTACGTATCCTAAAGCAGTAATTCAACGCAGCTATTTGTATATATTCCACACTTAGATTTCTCCGTACATTTGTTAGAAAGACAATATTTCAGTTCCTAAATTTCCAAGGTCTTTAATCTTGGCGTTGCGAGGGAAGTGCCAAATCAATTTACTTGACGCCATTTTTTCGAACAAATGTACGGAGAAATCTCATTGCGAAATATATCCTAATTGTAGCGGTGAATTACTGTGTTAGGATACCTTTAAAATAAAAGCGTCAAAAAATTGAATCATACCCGCCCCCGCCCCCCTACTGCCCCAACCCCCAATTTTCAACCCCTACAAAAAAAATTCAAAAATGATCAGGGACGTCTGAAACGTCCAGAAACGAGATTTGAGCTTTTTTTATTTATTTTTTTCGTTTTTTACCTCCAGCACCGCCGCCACTGGATCGATTTCAAAAATTATAAAGCTTTTACGTCCTTGGCATAATAGTAACCTTGTGTAAAAATTTCTTCAAAATCCGACTGGTACTTTCCAACTTATACGGGCTTATAGGATTAGCAGACAGACAGACAGACAGACAGACAGACAGAGCGACAGACAGACAGAGCGACAGACAGACAGACTGACGGAAATGAGTGACATGGTTTTTCGTGATGTACATGTCATGTGACCTCCAAAAAACATAACATCTCAATTTCGATTTTGTTCGCGATTACAATACTTCCCCGCCGATTTTTTTCGGAAATTCATTTTTAATGCAGATATATCGGGAGGCTCCTTTTAAATGGAACGCACTGTAAATATACTTCTATCTGTATTTTAATTGGAAAAATGAAATAAAAATTTCTGCTACTTACAGTGGAAACGATATCCGATCTCATAATTTCTTCCACTGCAGCGTTATTTTGTTCTTCTTTCTTTTTAACTTCCTTTTTTTCTAACTCTTTTTCATTATTTTTCTCTATTGTCAATACATCCTAGAATATGTTTATGAATACACTAGTTAAAAAACTGAATTATCTTCAAGAGTTATAATGAAGTAGAAAAAAGTCAAACCTCAGTTTTTTGAAGATCGAAAAATGTCGTTTGCTTATCTTTAACTTCTGGTTTAAATGTGGGATCCTTCATCGAGTCATCGGAATCGAAATCGAGGAACGACATATCACCAGAAATCGATGGAGCGGGACTACTTTCATATTCATATTCATCTTCTGGAAAATCATTAAATCGAAAATAAAATTATTCAAAACCATAACCTAACAAATATATTTCCATTAAACGACTCCAGACTATTGTTTGAATTAACTAAATAATACATTAAAAATGTGATTTTTTTTTGAATTTTTCATAAATCAATAAATTAAGTTAGTATTCAATTTGATCACCTAATTCAATAGACATGGAATAAATAATCACCTTTATCCTCTTTTTTCCTTGTATTATCTAAGCTGTTTAGAATTTTTCTAGCTCTGTATGTTGGGCTATAATAAAATGCAGAATTATTATATTATTTCTTAAACTAAAATCATTATCACTTACATATTCATTTTTGTATTGTGGAACTGGAGACCGAAACAAAAGCCAATACACACACACACACACTCTGAGCACGTTAACTAGACTAACACGACACCGAAGATCTGAAACTATTTAAGCATTGTCAAATAATATTTTCAGGATTCTAAAAATAGCTCAAGGTCAGCAATTTTTACTATTAAAGAACCGGCAACGCCGCGGGAGGCTGATTAGTCAACCAACATAGCAAACTATATACAAACGGAGGTATATTAGCAAATAAGTGGTCGGAGGCATCTTACATTTAAAAGTATAGCGAAAATCTGTATAATTTAAAAAAGACATATTTTTACCCCTCTCAGGGGGAAATGAGAAAAACAATGGACGGGAATCTTTCTGTAACCAATATACACTGAGATATGTAGTATTTCAGCCGGAGGCCAGGGTGCCTGTTTCGTATGTGGAGGCGAGAAGGTTAGCTGTGCATGTATATATATATATACATATACAATCAACTGTTAATTGGGAAATTGGCAAAAAATTTTTAGGCTTTAGTAAACTCTTTTAACGGTAATCTCGAGCTTTCGGCTTCTCTATGGAGCCATCTTCAGGAGCTGAAAACACAAATATGAAGCTAGCAAACAATACGGGAAGGGTTTAAATTATCAGACAACTTACTCGTCGCTGAGGTTGCAGCCAAATGGTGTTTCAAAACGAAAGCGTGGATGAGAGCACCTGTTATAAATATAAAACCAAAAGGACGGACACATTGGGTTTATTGATAATGATGGAAACCATCGTTAGGTGTTAACACTATATATCAATAGACCCGAACATATTAAAAATTATCGAAAATCAATTCTGCGGGAAAAAACCGGCAGAGTCCCTTCCAACCTCCTACATCTGTTTCACGTAGAGAAAATGAGCGAACCGGAAGAGTGATGCGTCGACGGATCATAGGTGATTGTCGCGAAGGAATGTGGAAATCATTGCCCAACTTCCGGTATAGTGTATACGAGGGACGCTCGGTAAAAACTGATCCTATTTTCCAAAATGCTGGATTAAATTTGTTCTGGAAAAAGTGTAATTCTTATGAGTGTACGAGTGTAAAATGGAGATACACGCTTGAAAAGATGGGTTGTATGAAAATATATTAAAATTTATTATTACCGTGAGGGCAATGTTGCAATGAACAGGATAAATAATTTATTGGAATTGTGTTTTAATTTTGGGAGGACGCTAGATCAACTGGAATATGTAGACGTTCTAACTTTTCGCAATTCAACAAGTAAGAATTAATGACACTAAGCTGCTTAACATCAGCCTTTTTATTCATGCAATGATCTGTCATGAAAATGTGGGACATTTCTGAAAATAGACGTTTTGAGAGTAGTTATTCCTTGTCAAGAACCTTAATACTGCCATAACTCTGCCTGTGGTGTTGACATGCGATGCCAAAGTAGATCTCTCTTGATGTAATCGGGCGTCACTTTTGTTTGAGGTTATCCTGCCTTTCAGTGATCTCGATATTTGGCCAATGTAAACTAAACTACAGTTGTTACAATTAATGCGATAGACAGTGTTGGTTGAATCAAGCAACTGAACCCTATTCTTCATTTTGGAAAACACACTGTTGACTGTGAGAACAGATTTACAAGCAAAACGACAATTTGAGGAATTATACACCCTGACCAAGTTTGGAGTTAATTCTTTGATGTATGGCAAGACAACATAATTAACTCTAGAAATAGATGCATCAACCGTAGTCCTGTCATTCTCATTAGTTGAAGAATTAATGAGCGTCGGGTTGAACAGGACAGTGTTGTCATTGTCAATATTGTTATTCGCAATTGTCAAAATATTACGAAGAGGGCTGAGCAGGATTCTGTTAACCAAATATTTCGGATAACCATTATTGACGAAAAAGACTGAAAGCTTCCTTAAATTGGAAAGATGAAAAGTATTGTCAGAGATTTTTATTACCCTGTTCTTCATTTGTTCCACCAGGTTTATCTTTATTTCAAATTCGTGGTAAGACCTGAAGTTCAGGAACCTTCCAGATGAAATTGGTTTCCTATACCAGTCTACCAGTAATATATTATCGTTGGTACGAATCAATCTTGAGTCCAAAAACGGAACTGATTAATTATCATCTTCTTTTTCGATGGTGAACTGAATGTAGGGATCATAGCTGCTAAAAACTTCAACAATACCATCCACCCCTTCATCCGGTAGACTGGTACAGGAAACCAATTTCTTCTGGAAGGTTCCTGAACTTCAGGTCTTACCACGAACTTAAAATAAAAATAAACTTGCTGAAACAAATGAAGAACAGGGTAATAAAAATCTCTGACAATACTTTCCATCTTTCCAATTTAAGGAAGCTTTCAGTCTTATTCATCAATAATGAATAACCGAAGTATTTGGTTGACAGAATCCTGTTCAGCTCTCCTCTTAATATTTTGTCAATTGCGAATAACAATATTGACAATGACAACACTGTCTTGTCCATCCCGACTCCCATTAATTCTTCAACTAATGAGAATGGCAGCATTACGGCTGATGCTTCTATTTCCAAAGTTAATTATGTTGTCTTGCCATACATCAAAGTATTAACTACAAACTTGATCAGGCTGTATAATTCCTTAAATTGTCGATTTGCTTGTTTGAGTAAATCAGTTCTCACAGTGAACAGTGTGTTTTCCAAAATGAAGGATATGGTTCATTTGCTTGATTCAACCAACACTGTCTACCGCAGTAATTATAATAACTGTAATTTAGTTTACATAGGTCAAACATCGAGATCACTGAAAGGCAGGATAACATCAAACAAAAGTGACGCCAGATTACATCCAGAGAGATGTGCTTTGGCATCACATGTCAGCACCACAGGTCATTCTGTGAGTTATGGCAGTATTAAGGTTCTTGACAAGGAACAACAACTCTCAAAACGTCTATTTTTAGAAATGTCCCACATTTTCATGACAGATCATTGTATTAATAAAAAGGCTGATGCTAAGCAGCGTAGTGTCATTTATTCTTACTTGCTGAATTGCGAAAAGTTAGAACGTCTACATATTCCAGTTGATCTAACGTCCTCCCAAAATTAAAACACAATCTCACACTCATACACTCATATGAATCACACTTTTTCCAGAACAAATTTAATCCAGCATTTTGTGAAAAAGAATGAGTTTTAACCGAGCGTCCCTCGTATACACTATACCCGAAGTTTGACAATGATTTTTACCTTTCCATATTCCTTCGCGACAATCACCTGTCATCTGTCGATGCATCACTCTTCCGCTACGCTCATTTTCTCCACGTGAAACAGATGTAGGAGGTTAGAAGGGACTCTGCCGGTTTTTTCCCGCAGAATTGCTTTTCGATAATTTGTAATGTGTTCGGGTGTATTGATATAGTGTTAACACCTATCGATGGTTTCCGTCGTTATCAGTAAACCCAATGTGTCCGTCCTATTGGTTTTATATCTGTAACAAGTGCTCCCATCCACGCTTTCGTTTTGAAACACCATTTGGCTGCAACCTCAGCGACGAGTAAGTTGTCTGATAATTTAAGTCCTTCCCGTATTGGTTGCTACCTTCATATTTGTATTTTCAGCTCCCGCCGATGGCTCCATAGAGAAGCCCAAAGCTCGAGATTACCGTTAAAAGAGTTTACTAAAGCCTAAAAATGTTTTGCCAATTTCCCAATTAACAGTTGATTGTATATATATATATATATATATGAGCAGTAGTCATTGCCATTGCCAACGACCAGTTGGGAAAAATATAGAAGTAATTGTTAATTGGGAAATTGGCAAACTTTTTTTAGGCTTTAGTCAACTCCTTTGACGATAGCTTTCGGCAGGTCTCGATGGAGCCTTCATCAGGATCTGAGAATACAATTATGATGCTAGCAACCAACACAGGAACGACTTAAACTGTCAAACAACTTACTCGTCGTTGAGGTTGCAGCCAAATGGTGTTTCAAAACGAACGCGGAGATGAGAACATTTGTTACAAATATAAAACCAATCGGACGGACACATTGAGCTTATTAATAACGACGGAATAACATCACTATGTGTTAACACTATAAATCAATGCACCCAAAATTAACGAGAAGCAATTTTGGGGACAAAATCGGAATGTAGTTTCTAACCTCCAGATACGCTTCACTCTATATATACAGGGTGACTTCGAAGTTGAGTCATTTATTTTAACAGTGAGTAGATCTGATCAAAAGAAATGTTTTTTTCCTTTAACATTTTTCTGGTAAAATTAAAGTAACAAAGTTATAGCCCTTTAGAGGTTTGAGTACCGCCCTGTCTCAATAATAATATTATGTGTTTGGCAACAACGGATATCGGTTCATCGCATCGGAAACAAAAAAGCGAAAGAATTTGAAACGTTTATCACGTTGTTTTTCGTCAGTCGGTAACGCGTGGGTGAATAGTAATGTTTGTTGCGTGACTCAAACGAAATGAAAATGGCACATGTTTACGAAAATGCTGAACTTGTGGACATGATTCTTATTTACGGGGGGCAGTCTTTACAAAATGCTGCCGGATGCATCACGGATTTAAGCGAATTGGTTTCCCAATCGAGTGCAACCAACCCCTCGTGCCTTTGTTAATGAAGTACAAAGGGCTCGTGAATCAGGTGACTTAAGACCTCACAGGTGAGAGCATGCCGGTGCTCCAAGACCGCACGATCAAATACAGGTCCGCACTGAAGTACTTGTCGGGAGGATACTTTATTAAACAAGGTAAATTTTTTTTTATTTTTTTTATTTTTACACACATATTTTGGTTTATCTTCCTTCTACAATCATTATCTGAAAATTAATGACTCAACTTCAAAGTATATATATATATATATATACAGTGCTTTTCTTTAATGTCCCCCTTCCCGTTGATTTTTGAACGGATCAATTCAAAAAATTAATACTTGAGGTAATTAAATTGATGCGTGGATACCATATTTTAGAGTAAAATTGACAGACTAAAATGTCAAGATGGACGCTGGACTACAAAATGGTGGCACATTTAATAATTACTTAAACACAAACCCACTAACATGCCTCTACAAATAATTGTAATTCCCTGCCGTATCGACAGCAACAGCGATAAAAAATTGTACGAATCAATCTTGAGTCCAAAAACGGAACTGATTAATTATCATCTTCTTTTTCGATGGTGAACTGAATGTAGGGATCATAGCTGCTAAAAACTTCAACAATACCATCCACCCCTTCATCCGGTAGACTGGTACAGGAAACAAATTTCTTCTGGAAGGTTCCTGAACTTCAGGTCTTACCACGAACTTAAAATAAAAATAAACTTGCTGAAACAAATGAAGAACAGGGTAATAAAAATCTCTGACAATACTTTCCATCTTTCCAATTTAAGGAAGCTTTCAGTCTTATTCATCAATAATGAATAACCGAAGTATTTGGTTGACAGAATCCTGTTCAGCTCTCCTCTTAATATTTTGTCAATTGCGAATAACAATATTGACAATGACAACACTGTCTTGTCCATCCCGACTCCCATTAATTCTTCAACTAATGAGAATGGCAGCATTACGGCTGATGCTTCTATTTCCAAAGTTAATTATGTTGTCTTGCCATACATCAAAGTATTAACTACAAACTTGATCAGGCTGTATAATTCCTTAAATTGTCGATTTGCTTGTTTGAGTAAATCAGTTCTCACAGTGAACAGTGTGTTTTCCAAAATGAAGGATATGGTTCATTTGCTTGATTCAACCAACACTGTCTACCGCAGTAATTATAATAACTGTAATTTAGTTTACATAGGTCAAACATCGAGATCACTGAAAGGCAGGATAACGTCAAACAAAAGTGACGCCAGATTACATCCAGAGAGATGTGCTTTGGCATCACATGTCAGCACCACAGGTCATTCTGTGAGTTATGGCAGTATTAAGGTTCTTGACAAGGAACAACAACTCTCAAAACGTCTATTTTTAGAAATGTCCCACATTTTCATGACAGATCATTGTATTAATAAAAAGGCTGATGCTAAGCAGCGTAGTGTCATTTATTCTTACTTGCTGAATTGCGAAAAGTTAGAACGTCTACATATTCCAGTTGATCTAACGTCCTCCCAAAATTAAAACACAATCTCACACTCATACACTCATATGAATCACACTTTTTCCAGAACAAATTTAATCCAGCATTTTGTGAAAAAGAATGAGTTTTAACCGAGCGTCCCTCGTATACACTATACCCGAAGTTTGACAATGATTTTTACCTTTCCATATTCCTTCGCGACAATCACCTGTCATCTGTCGATGCATCACTCTTCCGCTACGCTCATTTTCTCCACGTGAAACAGATGTAGGAGGTTAGAAGGGACTCTGCCGGTTTTTTCCCGCAGAATTGCTTTTCGATAATTTGTAATGTGTTCGGGTGTATTGATATAGTGTTAACATCTATCGATGGTTTCCGTCGTTATCAGTAAACCCAATGTGTCCGTCCTATTGGTTTTATATCTGTAACAAGTGCTCCCATCCACGCTTTCGTTTTGAAACACCATTTGGCTGCAACCTCAGCGACGAGTAAGTTGTCTGATAATTTAAGTCCTTCCCGTATTGGTTGCTACCTTCATATTTGTATTTTCAGCTCCCGCCGATGGCTCCATAGAGAAGCCCAAAGCTCGAGATTACCGTTAAAAGAGTTTACTAAAGCCTAAAAATGTTTTGCCAATTTCCCAATTAACAGTTGATTGTATATATATATATATGAGCAGTAGTCATTGCCATTGCCAACGACCAGTTGGGAAAAATATAGAAGTAATTGTTAATTGGGAAATTGGCAAACTTTTTTTAGGCTTTAGTCAACTCCTTTGACGATAGCTTTCGGCAGGTCTCGATGGAGCCTTCATCAGGATCTGAGAATACAATTATGATGCTAGCAACCAACACAGGAACGACTTAAACTGTCAAACAACTTACTCGTCGTTGAGGTTGCAGCCAAATGGTGTTTCAAAACGAACGCGGAGATGAGAACATTTGTTACAAATATAAAACCAATCGGACGGACACATTGAGCTTATTAATAACGACGGAATAACATCACTATGTGTTAACACTATAAATCAATGCACCCAAAATTAACGAGAAGCAATTTTGGGGACAAAATCGGAATGTAGTTTCTAACCTCCAGATACGCTTCACTCTATATATACAGGGTGACTTCGAAGTTGAGTCATTTATTTTAACAGTGAGTAGATCTGATCAAAAGAAATGTTTTTTTCCTTTAACATTTTTCTGGTAAAATTAAAGTAACAAAGTTATAGCCCTTTAGAGGTTTGAGTACCGCCCTGTCTCAATAATAATATTATGTGTTTGGCAACAACGGATATCGGTTCATCGCATCGGAAACAAAAAAGCGAAAGAATTTGAAACGTTTATCACGTTGTTTTTCGTCAGTCGGTAACGCGTGGGTGAATAGTAATGTTTGTTGCGTGACTCAAACGAAATGAAAATGGCACATGTTTACGAAAATGCTGAACTTGTGGACATGATTCTTATTTACGGGGGGCAGTCTTTACAAAATGCTGCCGGATGCATCACGGATTTAAGCGAATCGGTTTCCCAATCGAGTGCAACCAACCCCTCGTGCCTTTGTTAATGAAGTACAAAGGGCTCGTGAATCAGGTGACTTAAGACCTCACAGGTGAGAGCATGCCGGTGCTCCAAGACCGCACGATCAAATACAGGTCCGCACTGAAGTACTTGTCGGGAGGATACTTTATTAAACAAGGTAAATTTTTTTTTTATTTTTTTTTATTTTTACACACATATTTTGGTTTATCTTCCTTCTACAATCATTATCTGAAAATTAATGACTCAACTTCAAAGTATATATATATATATATATATATACAGTGCTTTTCTTTAATGTCCCCCTTCCCGTTGATTTTTTGAACGGATCAATTCAAAAAATTAATACTTGAGGTAATTAAATTGATGCGTGGATACCATATTTTAGAGTAAAATTGACAGACTAAAATGTCAAGATGGACGCTGGACTACAAAATGGTGGCACATTTAATAATTACTTAAACACAAACCCACTAACATGCCTCTACAAATAATTGTAATTCCCTGCCGTATCGACAGCAACAGCGATAAAAAATTGTTTTGTTATTTTTTGTTGACAGTGACAAGAATATCAGTACGAAAACAAACATCACTGTACAGTTAAAATATTCTTATTTAGTTTTGGTTTTAGTGCTAGATACTGTTTGAACTATTTTTAAAATGGTCTATTATCGTCCATTGGAAGAAAAAATCGAAGCGATTTTTATTTATGATGCGACGCGCAGCTTTCACGAGACCAAAATGATTTTTAATTATCGTTTCCCAAATCGTCCTATATGTAGAAAATATTTAAGGGAACTTGTAACTTTTACAGCTACTGGTAGTGCAAACAACAAAAAACCCCCAGGTCATCCGACGATCCCGGAAAGAAAGCAAGTACAACTAATTGGTGAGATCATATTAAATCCCCAACAGTCTACTTCATCCGTCGCGAATGTATGTGAGGTTTGTCCTTCTACTGTATGGAGACTTTTGAAAAAGAATAAGTATCACCCATACAAAATTCAAATGGACATCAGCTCACTGAAGATGACCCTGATCGAAGAACAGAATTCTGCAAGACTATGACGGAAACCATTCCACGGCATCCTACCTACATCCAAAATATTTGTTTTAGTGATGAATGTACATTTTTTCTCAACGGTAATGTGCATAGACAAAATTGTCGTTATTGGAGTGACACCAATCCTCACGTCTTCCGGGAAACTCATACTCAATATCCACAAAAATGTAACGTTTGGGCTGGGATATTGGGAAATCATATTGTGGGGCCTCAATTCATCGAACAAACTGTAACCGAGAAACTGTATTTGGATATCCTAAAAATACTATTGTCCCTCTAATCACCGAAATCGTCAAAGGGAATCCTAATGAATTCGATACTGATAATGTATTCCAGCAAGATGGTGCTCCACCACACTACTACAGACAAGTTAGAAATTATTTAGTTAACACTTTCCCCAGTCGTTGGATTGGCCGTCGAGGTCCTGTGGAATGGCCAGCTCGCTCGCCAGATTTGACACCTTTAGGTGTACGAAACTGAACCTGCTTCAATATTGGATATACGGCTGAAAATAACAAATATTTGTAGAAATGTTACTATGTTTGAAAGTGTGACGTGAAATTACGGACTGGCTGTTCCTGTGTTAAGAAGTTCAAGTCAACCATTTCCATCATCTTCTAAACCGAACTCAACGTATTTATTCGAATTATCAATTTAAATGTCAATATATTCAGGTAATTATTAAATCTACCACCATTTTGTAGTAAAGGTATTGACTTTATATTCTAGGGTTATAAAGTACTCGTCAGGAGCTTCAAAATGATGTTCCACAAGACCCCCGTTTTAATATATTTTTTTCTCCAAGATGGCGCCCAGCGGCCATCTTGATATTTTCATCTGTCAATTTTACTCTAAAATATGGAATCCACGCATCAATTTCGTTACCTCAAGTTTTAATTTTTTGAATTGATCCGTTCAAAAAATCAAAGGTGAGAGGGACATTAATGTATAATAGAAATGCTAATTAGCTAATAAAGTGCCAAGCAAATTGTGTTTATTCCTACGCAATAATTGAAGTTATGACATCTTATTGATGTTACTAAGAACCACTACAACTTTCCAGCCTGGTTGATGCTGATATCTCGAAAAAATTAGTAATGGTCAGTAGGTAGCCCAGTTTTTTCTTTTTCGTGATATTCTGCAACCTTTGTTAGACAAACTGAACTGAAATTACAAATCCCAGTTTCCTCTCAAAAGTGATACAGGTTCGTAATTTAAATTCCAGAAACTAGATGAGCATCTGTTCGAGGCAGATCGTCTATTCATTCTCCCTCCTGAGCAGTAGAGACCTGGTAGACTTATAAAATCATATGCACCTAATTAACATATTTCCAGATAATTTAGGGTGGACCCTTAATATGAGCAGTGTATGTAGTGCTCTAATAACAGTTGTATCAAACAGGATACATACATAACATTTTGCAACGCCAACGACTCAAAAGTAGATGTTCAAAGTTGATATCGCAGAATTATCATCGGTGAGTAGTAAACTCCTAAAAGGTGAAAGGCAACCATAAGCCTTGAGAACAACTCCATATTTGACAGTGTGACAATGCATTCACAACTCGTCAAGGCTCTTCTGTCAAGAATCTAACACTATAGTAGTCCACAATATCAATCCACGATTTCTAACTTGTTTTTCTAGTTGTCGTTCGGTACTCGTGAATCTCCATTTCTACTATGTACTATCATTCACTTGTATTAGCTCTCTGAGTTGCCTAAATGTCCAGTGTGTGCTACCCATGTGATGTGTCTGACTTATTGTTGCAAAATAAAGTATGTTCCAGGGTTCACACAAGCGAAGGCTATTTGTAGCTCACAGCCTCTATAACCTAAGCTGTAAGTCGTATACTTTAGTCGGCCATTTCTACTTAGGTAGCTTTCCAAATAGCTAGTATAGTTCACGATTCACTTATAGGGTCTATTTAATAATCCATAAAACCGAGAAAGTAACTTCTGAGGACAGAGAAGGTTTTAAAAATCTATTTTCAAATATTTTCCTATGTGCTGTGTGTCGGACCAAGTTTCGTCAAGATAATATATCGGTCTAAGTTCGTCTTAATTTCTCGTTTAGGTTTAACCAAACCTTAGTCGGCAACGCAACAGCATTGTTCGTAAATTCTGGTGACAGTTAATATAGAAGACGCCTCGATTGCCTGCATATAGAACTGAAGATCTCATGATTAACGCTCTGGATGCAGCTGCTGGCAAGTAGAGGTGCGGTGCGCGGGAAGGAAGATTTAAAGCTCAATCAAAGTATGTGAAGTAGTTGGTATGCCCATATCAACACTGCTATTTATTTTAGAGTCGCTACATTCAAAGTAATTGCACGAAACTATTAGTGTTTTATGCCTTATTGCACATTGCTGAAATGTATACCTAATATATCGTCGTTGTTTTGGCGAAAGGTCTAATGTGTCTAGCAGCAGTTTTTACAGAATGACAAAAGGTCTTTCAAATCTAAAAAACTGGTTTCGCTTCCATTCATACCAATTTTTAGTAAATCTCGACAAATTCACTAGAGTTTCTTTTATGGAACTCTTGTACATCAGATCGCGGAGCTCATATCTGACTATACAGATTTCAGAAAGCTCTGATGTGAAAAAATAGTTAAATAAAAGGTTTCATCGAAACAACGGCGATATACATATTAACCAGCTTTCATCCTGATTTGGAGTTGTATCATATAATGACTATACTATACGCGAGTCAGTACCATGTTCTCGTAGAAGCAAAGAAAAACGTAAAAAGATAATATAGGTTTGTTGTGAACTATGGCAAGTGCGAATTATGCCAATCAGATCACTATCATAGCGATTAATTTACATAATACCTGTGCCGGTCATATAACGATATATGTATTCGTTACACAAGTCAGCCTGCTACTTTCACTTTCACCATCAAGAGATCATTCAGCTGTAATGATTGAGCCGTAATATTCTGTGTGCTCTAGACGAGGATTCCTCTCAATTCTGTGGATGCTTCTTTCGCTACACCATCTCATCAAACACAATTAGTACATCTACAGAAAAGCAGTCATAGCACCGAATAATTATCGAGTTTATGCGTGCGTGCGTGTGCGTACCCCCATTCCCTCCCAACAGCAAGTGCAGTTCTCCGTGTCCCTGAGGACAAATTACGAACTGTGTCCGAACGTCGCTGTGACGTGCACTCACCAATCGACTGTTATTTACGGTCATACCTACATCGGAATATAAATTATGTTACACGGAGGTCGCGTTAACTATAACTTTAATCGACAATTGCAACTGCACACTCGTAATGTCATAACCCCTTTCCCCTTCCATATTCGTCTCCTGCCGCCACTCTTCCAAACGTATCGGCGGTAAATCACACGATATCGATTCTAGTTCAGTTGTATTGGTCTTGTACGTATATGTAACATATTCGGTCTTGATCAACTAGAAAAATAGGTTTCTATAAAATTTGTTGCATAAACAGGTCCTGATAAATCAAATGGATGAACTAGTAGAAAAGTCACAGACAAAATGGCGGCTTATCAGTACTGTTCAAGGCATTCGACCAACACTCTATTTCACAGGCCCGTTGATCTATCCTTCCGACGCTGAGTCAAGTCCAGCATGGTTGTTTTCCATACTGGGAGGTGCAAGGTAAAAAAAAAAACGAAATTAGTACAATTTCGTAAAACTCCATTTTTTTGACGTTTTAGACACTCTCTTCGGAGAGTTGAAAATTGGGGGTTGTTGGGTGCAGGAGGTTGAAAGTAGTAGATATTTCATCTTTGGTATTAGTGAAAGACGTTTTCTCATTAAGAAGTTTCTGATACCGGTAATTCTACACACATATAAGATGTTATAGTCGTACACGTTCATGTATGAATCTTAGCCCTAAACTCTGGCTGAATAAGCCAAAATCCTACCCGCCGCTAGCCTACAGCGGACCAGATAAATAAAAGATGTTAGGCTATTATGGTGCTATAGTCGATGTGGGTGGTTGATGCTGGTTACTCGCAAGAAAAGGCGCCAAGTTGGCATGCACGTATATAATACGAGATGGTGGCATAAGCCAAACTGAAAATCGTGAGATGAGGATCTATTTTCTATTCAATCGTCGTTAACTGGAACCTTCCAACCTGTGTTATACTACAATTCTCGCGACCAATGACAAAATGTTCTCACAGCATACAGATACACAGATGGCTGTTAAGGAAGTAGTGGACGAATCGACAGAATTGATTCGGGAGACCGGAATCGAAACGTTTGAATTGAATCACTAAAAGGATCAGCACTACACTTGTGAGTTCTTCCACTACATCTAAAGCACGTAGATGGTGCTTAAATGGTATTTTATGAACGATTATTACAAATTGTAATTTTTCAACGACAATTTTCAGAGCAACTCTTCGTGTGATACCTTTCTAGGGTTTTTAACTACCATGGATCTGTTGTACCAGCATGATGTCGACAAAAATTTAATTCTCCCAATCAATGTAAGGGGCATTGCTGTAGGTCTACGAGTATTATATCTATGATCTAAGTTTACTAGGCTAACATGGGATACTTTACCGGCACGAAAGCGATACTGTTTTTGTATAATACGTTAAACGATAATTGGCGAGATTATGGTCATTGGAATTACGTATAAATAATAGACACGGCATGGGTTTATGTATTATACCAATTATCGGAGTCGTACCTAATAGGAATATAGACGACTCGCTTAATATACTCACATAGCTGCTGTGTATAATTTGAAATTTTTTGTTATTGATGCAAGATTACTGAGACCGATTCAAAGGAGTGCTAGTATAACTTGATTATCGGTTTTGGATTTATCGTAAAATTATATAACAATAATTATGTTTATTGGAATAACCTAGATACACAAAATCGTTATCTGACAATAAACTTACAATACCCAAAGGAGTTTGAACTTGTGCTTGGGCTCACATGAGAATGAAAAAAAAATACAGATGGTAACTAGATGAACGTTAAATAATGTAGTTATAATGTTGTAGTTACTCCAGTTTAAAAATGATTTTTAGTGTCTATAAGTTTATGGCTTGAGTTCCTTGGTTCCTGTATAAGCCATGACTTGATGTGTTCTTTAAAATTTTTTCATGTTTCAATAATCTTTATTGATGCCGGAATATAATTGAAAAATGTTGGGCCTAAAAAGAAAAGAGACCTTTGACACATTTTGTTTAAGCCCTGTTTAATAGTGATGATTGTTGGGATTTAGATGCGCCTTATTCTTAATGTGGTACATCAATCCATTGTAAAAGTAAATTTATCTAAGTAAAGATTATCGGTCGGATATGTAACCTCCTTATGAAGGATCAGTTTAAGTATCCACTGCAGTGCGATTTCAATCTTTTTATAGTGATTGTTCATGAGTCCTCCCCATGCTAATATACCATATGACAGAATAGGGTAAACGAGAGCTTGCTAGAGAATAATAGATAGTCTTTATTCAAAAAATCACAAAAATACTTCAATTTTGGGGAAGACATCTTAGTTTTTTCACTAGGACCTCTGTGTGTGCATTCTACTTAGAATTTTTGTCTAATATTAAACCTAAGTATTTAATTTTGCCGACTAGTTGGATTTATTTATGGTCATATTTCATTTGAAACTTGAGTTTACTGTAATTTGGAGATCTGTCATCACAAGAGAATGCCATAAAGTATGTTTTTTTATAATTTATAGTCATAGTTTTGTCTGAAAAGAGTTGCATAACTATTGAAAAATCATTTTCAATTTCAGTTTTTAAGGTGTACCAATAAGAACTTGTATAGATGACTGCCGTGTAGTCAGCAAAACCGATACAGCCAACAGCATCTAAATTGAAAAGGTCATTAACATATAAATTGAGGAGTTGGGGCCCGAACACTGTACCGTGGGGTACATTATAGGTCATTACGTGTTGTTCACTTAAAGCGCTGTTTATTTCAACATGCTGATTTCAATTTGATAAATAACTTTCCATGAGTTCATATGTAGTACCTTGGAATCCTAAGTTTTCTAGAGTGGCCAAAAGAGCTTTGTGGTAGTATCGAATGATTCGGTAAGATCAACAAAAATGCAGGCATTTGTTTTACTTATATCCATGTTTTCATATATTTTATTAGTTTATTGCATAAATCATATCTTGTGTTGATTTTCCTTCCTGAAATCCGTATTGTTGGGCTGGTATAATGTTAAATTTTTTGTGAAATCAGTAAACCTATTTTTTAGTACTTTTCCAAATATTTTGGAGAAATGCTTAGTAAGGAAACTGCTGTGTAATTACACGGTTTTTCGATTTCGACAGATTTGAACAGCGGTTTAACTACGGCTGTTTTCAGATAAGATGAAAATACTCCCTTATTCATGAATTATTACTTAAATTTGAAAGAATACAGCCAATATAATTTATTATTTACAATTTGTAAGCTCTATTTTGTCTAAGCTTGGTGCTGTTCTCTCTTTCAATTCATTAATTATGTTCATTACGTCGTGTTCATCTGTTGGTGATAGATATAATGAGTTTTGCAGTCTAGTCTTACTATAATTCTTCAATTACTGTATTTTTTGCCAACTTTTCATCACTTGTCGAATTCATTTAATTGAAGTGAATGCATTTTCATGTTTTTTACTTTGATTTTTTTCGACAAAACGCTACATCTTCATAGAGCAGCTCTGAAATTCGTTAACTTCTTCTTTGAGGTATTTCAGTTTCGTTTATTTTATTACAGTGATTAGTCTATTTTGGTAAGATTTATATTCATTTTGAAGATCTATATGATGAGACCGTTTTTTCAACTCATTATACAATTTTTGCTGATAGAAGTTACAATTCCTTTAGATACTCATGACTGTCTTCTTATTTGGTGGGGTGGGAATGTTTCAGTTATTATACCCTCACTTACACAGCGTGTTAGGCAAATAATATTCGTACCTTTGACAGGTGATTCCTTTCATTATTCTAGAAAAAAAAGTTCATTATAACCTATGTCCGAAAATCAACCGTTTCGAAGCAAAAAAACGCTGAACTTATTTCTTTTAGTCATCAAATAAATTAATTTTGCACCTTAATAATTTAAATTCATATGCTCAATATCGTAAAATATATGAATGCTTCTATTTATTAACTAACTGTAACAAAATAATTTTCTTGCAAAGAAAAAGAGACAAACAAAATCCCTCACGCAACTAGCAACGTACTCCGCCTGCAGAGCATGTACCATCGCGTGTTGCCCACGACCGACATCGTGTCGGTAGGCAAACAAATAAATACCTACATTGGGAAAAAAATATTTGATAGCTTCTTGCATACGTTAATGCAAGTAATGTTTATCCGAATTGAAATCACATTTTATTATTCAGTATGTATTACTGTATCAGTGCGTGCATTTTGAGACGAAAGAGATGTTTTCGGTAAGAGAGAGTATCACGATATGCTTATTATACTAAGTGACATATAAATCCGAACACCCAGTTTCAATGGCTTTATTCTAATAAAAGTTGGTGAATGTATTTATCTTACTGTAAATAACAAGTGAAAAAATTTTCAGCCTTATCAGTTGGGCATTCCGGTTTTTATACTGCTTTTTTTTAATTCACTAACGCTCTAAAAATGAATATTTCAGCCGCAGTAAAGAATCAACGTTGGCGGATTTTGGTTCTTGACATCCTTTACGATCGGTTACGATGCCTAGAGTACGGAGACCTGTACGATTTCGTCAACTTGGTGAGTTTGATAGGAGCCGTATAGTGGGACTTCGGGAAGCTCGACTTTCTTTTCGGGCAATTGCAGTTAGAGTGCAAAGAAGTGGTTAGGAGTTGTCATGCATGGCTTCGAGAAGGCCGTACGCAAACAGCAAGGGGCACTGCACGCCGCCGTAGAACAACAGACCGTGAAGATCGCCGCCTAAGATTATTGGCCTTAAGGGACCGTTCCTCCACTACCAGGTCCATTGCAAATGAATGGTTTGCAGAACACGGAAGACCTATTGGCATTCGAAGTGTTTACCGACGAATGAGAAGTTTTGGCTGGTTTTCATACCGGCCACACTGGGTCCTCCCTTTAACTCGAGAACATCGACGTAATCGCCTTGAGTGGTGCAGACAACGGTCACTCTGGGATCAGGAATGGAACAGTATTGTCTTTAGTGGCGAGTCTCGATTTTGTTTAGGCATGCACGATGGTCGTGCCAGGGTTAGAAGGCGACGTGGTGAAAGGAGGAATCCACAGTTTTTTGTTGAAAGACATGTTCATCACCCTGTTGAAGTTATGGTTTGGGGTGCTATAGCTTATGGTTCCAGGTCACCTTTAATCTTCATCAGAGGTAACATGAATGCGCAGCGTTATATCCACGAAGTTCTAGAACCCCATCTTTTACCCTATCTTGACACGCTGGCAGATCCAACTTTCCAACAAGATAATGCCCGACCACATGTTGCAAGAGTCACAATAGACTTCTTTCAACATAATGATATCACACTGTTATCATGGCCACCAAGATCTCCCGACTTATCCCCAATTGAGCACGTATGGGATACGATGGGTAGGAGATTGCTCAATTTGCAACGTCCTCCTCAGACTTCGAGAGGAGTTGGTGGTTGCCTGGAATGAGATACCACAGGAGGACATTGACCACCTGATCAGAAGCATGCCTAGGCGCGTTGGAGAATGCGTAGCACATCAGGGTGCATCCACACATTATTAAAGGTCAAAGGGCTTTAAAGCAGTGCAATCATTTTGAAATTTTTATTATTTACTTATTATGCTTCATTAAGTACTTATACAAAATTTTATTAAAATAAAACCATTTAAACTGGGTATTCGGACTTATATGTCACTTAGTATATTTACGAAAAGGCTCATTGCAATTCTGAAGAGGTTAGGCGCATTTACGAAGAACGTTTTGCTGTTTAAAGGCTACCAGCTAGAAGTACATTCGTAGAAGTATCCCAAAGACTTCTGGATACAGGGAGCGTAGTGCCTAATTTTAACAATCGCGGAAGAGGTGAAGTTGGAGTGGAAACCGACGAACAAATTTTGAATTTAATTGACGAGGATTCGACACGGATTACGAGAAGTATTGCTCGTCAAGTCGATGTCTCACACTGGATAGTATATCGGACCAGTTATTGTACCCATATCATGTCCAGAGGGTTCAAGCTCTTTCGCCTGAAGATTTTCCACGAAGATCAAATTTTTGTAATTGGTTTTTGGGTAAACCCCAAAGAAATCACAATTTTGTAGCGAATGTGTTGTCAAGAGATGAGTCTTGTTTTACAAGAAAGGTAGTTTGGAATTTTCACAATTTTCATAATTGGGCAGACGAAAATCCCCATGCAATTGCACAGAAAAATTCGCAGTATCATATTTCTCTTAATGTGTGGGCTGGAATAATTGGTGACCGATTGAAAGGACCATTTTTTGCCACATTGCTTGAATGGTGAGAGCTACTTAGCTTTTCTAAGAGCCAATTTGCCCGTTTTGTTGAAAGAAGTGCCATTGCAAACAAGAATGAATATGTGGTACTTGCACGATGTTGCTCCAGCACACGCCAGTCGAGTAGTTGTGGAACATCTCAAGAATACCTATGGGAATAGGTAGGAAGAAATGTTCCAAATGCCTGGCCAGCTAGATCGCCCGATCTTAATTCATTAGATTTTTTCTTTTGGGGATCCATGAAAAATTCAGCTTGCGCCTCTGAAATAAAGTTTGTGTGATTTACGGATGTTTTCTTTTTTTCTTTTTTCATACATCGCAACGTTTCAAATAAGCGACTGATAATCGTGGGAATTGGTGGTGTGTATCGCCACGTACCGGTAAGTTCTGTTTTTTTTTAAGTAAATGTACTGTACTGAAAGCGTTATTAAATAAAAAATATTAGCCACAAAAAATTGCGTAAAAGTATTCAATAATTCATGGTATATTTTCAACAAAAATATCATACAAACGTAAGCAATTCGATGAATCAGTTACGGTCGTCGTGCGCTCGTATCGCGGTTGCGTTGCAGCGTTGCCGAATGTTTGAGAAAATTTAATTTTTTACGACTCACTTTCCTCGAAAACCTGTATCCACGTATATGTTTAAATAGTAGAAATAATTATATTGAAAGCTTTTTCTGTGTTGGGTTCATTGTATATACTTAACCAGTTCTTATTTAGTAACCTAACATTTAGTTTGCTATAATCTATACTGGTTTTTGTAGTTTGTGCATCTTTTGCCTTAGTTTCTGTGTTTTGCAATTTAATGTTGAGTAAAATAGGATGGTGGTCAGGCATCTTATAGTTTAAATTTGCTGGAAACAATTTTGAATTTGCTGTTGGTGTGTTAACAAATATATAGTCTATACAAGTGTCACCGCTGTTTTCAACTCGTAATATCATTAATAACCGAAAAGTAAATATTCCTGGGATCCCTGACCGTTTCATGTTTAAGTCTCCTATAAATAGATTAATGTCAAATTCCTTATTATTTTCTAGATAGCTATGTTGAAAGTTTTGACGGCTATTGATGGCGACTTGAATGCTCCGATAATTTGAATCCGTTTATTATTTTTATATAAAATTACATTTAACAAATTTGTTTGATCTAAACTTACAATTTCAATCTCGCTATCTAAATTTTGTTTTATGTATATCAATACACCATCGTTTTTGTTGAGCTTTCCTCCATTTTTTTATGAATAGTAATCTTGAATTTTAACTAGACTTTTATCATATATTGTAAATGGTTCAGTTAGTACTAGCACATTAAAAGAATAATCTAGCATCGCTATTAAAGACTGGAGCTTTTTCCTATTTTTATGAAGACTTCGTATGCTCGTGTGAAATACGTTTAGCTCTTAATCTGAAACATTCTAAAAATGAATTTTTGCTGTTTGTAGATCATCTTGAATGTTAGTTAAATTGAGTCTGCTCTAAAATCTCTAATATATATATATATATATATATATATCCATTATTTTATACTTAATTTCTTGTCGTTTCAAAATAATATTCAGGACAAATGTTGTTGATGAAAGAATTTGAAAAGAGGGCAGTTTTAATGTCTGCTGGTGAATGGTATCGTAATTTTTATTGTATTTTTTTATTAGAATTTGTACAATTGCTACAAGTAGGATTAGATTTTGTACATCCACTAACACCACATACTTTCTCACTATTGCATATATTTTTACTATAGGTAATAGAACAATTTGTACATTGAGAAATATCGTTATAGGGATAAACTGTGACGTTTTGAAATCAGATGAAAAATTTTCCATTATTGTAATCAAAAATGTGCCTGAGTAACTTACTCGACACTTCCGCATATATTACATGACTTTTTTTCTCAGAGAGAAATTTGATATAAGTTATCTTCATGTCTTCCTCAAGAGTTAAATGGTTCTGGTGCATCATTTTTTCTTTTGTTTCCTTTTCTGTGGATTTGATATCAGAGTAGTAACCAACAAGTTTTATCTTCGGGCTAAACGTTCTCGGCTCATTTATATGAAGGTGGTAACTTTCTTTCAATTTCTTCTTTCAATCTCTGATGTCACTGATCTCCTACATTGAGTTCATTGCCTCCATTTTATTTACTGATGTTTTCAATCTAAATATTCTTTTCGGATAAGCTTATAGTTTTGCTGAGGTCTTTTCTTGTGAGGCAACTAGATTGCAGTTGATCTGGTGTGATAATTATAGATTTGAGAGTCTTTTGGTTAACCTCACCGATGGATTGCTGAGCAAAACGTGGGCATAAGAAGAACTTTCGTTTGAATTAATCTGTTCAATTTTTTCAATCCTTGCATTAAGTTTTTCTAGGGTTGTAATTACTGAACCATTTTCTGCAATGTTTGATGAGATGATGTCTTGAAGCCTCTGATTTTCATTCGCTAATTGGTTAATTAGATTTTCTTTTCCCTTGAGTAGTGTTTGTAGAAACTCTATTTCTTTATTCTTTTGTAACATCTCATCACTTTTTTACACATTCATGATCCTCGTCTTACGCCTGTGAAGTTTGGTTGTCATTTATTTTCCAGTCTTCAGCTTTTGGATCCCAGACAATCCTTCTCTTCTTTTGGTTCATTGTATACTCTGTATGTTCATATCTTGTTAAGACTGGCGTTGGAAAGACGCTGAAGTATTTGTCAAATGATAAAGTTAAATGGCCGAAAATGACCCTCGTTTGCAATACGGCAGTCCTTCAAGTTGGTGTATGGAGGTCCGGATAATGCAGAGATTCAACGCAAAAAGGGAACATTTTTGACTCGTAATGACACGTATATATGAAGACCAAAACTGTATGATACGAAAATGAAGTGATAGTAGGTGACGGTAAACGCACGGGGCAAGACTATACTTTAGCGCATATCGCAAATTCTTCATTTCATACCTTAAAATGAAAGATTAGGATGTAACTTGCATAAAAATATCATTTTTTCTTTAAGGAACCCTCTGCTTGCTATTTTATAGAACTTCAAAGTTGCGTTTTTACTGGTAATACTCTAGAATTCAGTACTGTTTTATACGCTTTTTTGCTTGTTACACAAAATGATGCTCTAAATTATAACACTTGAACACTTTTGCGCTAGTATATAAGTAAGAATTTGACAAACCAAATTAGGGTTTAAAATTACATGATCAAACGAACTTACCTGTAAGTGATGTTCGATCTTAATTAAGTGAAGTCCTCGTCGAAGTAAATATTTAGAATACATATCGAAGTACCCTCGTAGTAGTACCCAACCCCCACGATTTTAAAGCGCCGACGCAGCGAAGGAAAGCGGCACCGCGCCCCTTCCCCCTACCTTCCTCCCCTCTGGTCGCCTATAAACCTTCATTTTCTTCAAAGCCAAGTTAATGCAACAATTGGGTGATACATAGGGAGTAAGGGAGCTATTTACTTCGACGAGGAGTTCACATAATTAAGATCGAATATCACTTACAGGTAAGTCCTTTCGATCATGTAATTATGTTCCTTCCTCGTCGAAGTAAATATTAAGAATCCATATCGTCGATGTTCAAAGCTAGTTGCAACAACATACTACTAACGCTCTGCAATAGTAAACGATAGGTTGTACACAACTACACAAATTGTACGCAATGTATGTGTTAACTGAATGTACATTTCCATTGTAACAACTCAAGTTAGGGCTTTTAGCAACAGGTAATATGACGTACAGGGTTTAAAAATAAGCAAATAACGTAATAATATAGTTATGTTTAAGGTGTGGAGACTTGGTTCACCTCAAATGCCGCTTGAGTAAAGTTATTATTTGGCATAAGAGATTTGTGACGTATCTCAGAAAACGCACTCCAGCCCGCAGCGAGCCTGAGACTACTATAATTTAGCAGGCGAAGAGGTAGATGCATTACATGTACTGTGGGCTGTCAATTGTGACACTCTGCTATAACAGACTTCATCCATCTGGGAGCAGAGGCACCATGATAAAGTTACTGTACAATGACAAATAAATACCTTGACTGCACAGATCTTTGGGCGTAAAATACGGTAAAACTAAAAGTGGTTGCTACATGAGTGACCCCGAGACTTAAAAACTCAGAAATCCCAATTTCAGTATTATTCAACCCAACCCGGAGGTTGTCTGTTTCAATTAGTTTGCACACTCTGACTTGTGGTTAGAGGTAGCAGTGTTGCTGATTTCCTCATCCAAATATCTACAGAGCTTACCAGTTACCCCTTCGGTGGACTGAGAACAACTACAGTATCTATATTTCAGTTGAGATGGCCTCAGCCTGTCAATGTCCTTCAAAAACCATCTTATGTCTGCATCGTTAGTAACATTTTGGGTAAAAAACTCATGGTTCAAACAATTATATCTTGTGCTCTTATCACCTGTAAAGTAAGAAATTTCAAGGTAGGAAACCAGACATGTATTTCTTCCCGACAAAGGTCCTACCGTAATCTTAGCCCACAATATACGTACATGATGGATTATCGTTTTTGATTGGAATGACAGCTTTCCAGTGACGACAACCAGGATAAGCTTCAGAATTAGTGGGAGCGGCATCGTGGGTCCCTCCATCAGATCCTTGCGTTACTCCTAGAAGTGAAATTTTAGAAACACCGAATGCCTGAACCAAAATCAAGACGGTGACAGGCGTAGCTCCCACTCCGTTTCCACGTCCCATTGACGCAAAAGCTCATCTGTATCGGTATTACCCTCGGATTTTATATTTGACGCGAGGGTAGTAAAATTTCTCTCTTTACACAATTGCCATAGTTTCCCCGCAACCTCTTCCAAATGTGGAAACTAGAAGCTCTCCATTCTATTCATTTAGGATGGGGTATAATATGTGACAGCCCATCAATTCGGTAGCAAAGAATTCACCACAGAAGAAAACTACCAGTGGTTCTTGTTGATTAGCATGTGGGATCTTCTTATCAGGTGACCAAAAACTAGAGACTGTTACTTGGTCATGTCCAGGAAATTAGACAACTAAAAATTGGATAATTCAATGCCTCTGATCGCATCTGTCAGTTTCTTTGAGCCCCACCAGTGGTGGATGGTGGTGTAGTGATGGGAATATTTATCTGAAATAAAAGAAATTACTACTTAACAATGAACTATTTTCATCATTAAAATAATGCAAAATTGCATTATTGCGATGAACAGTGTCACAGTAATTTACTTTGTATGTTACATTCATATAATTTTGAGCAATCTTTTCTATAAACAAGAAAAAAACAGCTTATAAATCAGTATTCTATACAATAGCAAGCAGAGGGTTCCTTAAAGAAGAAATGTTATTTTCGTGCAAGTTACATGCTAATATTTCATTTCAAAACAAGAAATGTAATATTTGCGATATGCGCTAAAGTATACCTATATAGTTCAGCCACGCACGGTTATAGGAATACTTAAACGTCCCGTATCTGGATGCATACATCATGAAGCACGTCATGATCTGCACAAAATTTAAAATAGACTCGATCCTAGCCATATATTTGGACATCATGGTTCTAAGGTACAACCTGAAGAAGGACTTACAAATTGCGATAGCAGGCAGTAAGTCATTGGAACTCTAAGCGAATTTTTGAATAGATAAAACAAAAGCAGTGGAAGAACACACGCCCCTAATCATAAAAGGTCCAATAAAGTTGCCAGGAAGGCCACAGTAGTCGCTTTGAAATTGATGTTAAGTTCCACCGCCATAGTGTGCTACCAAAATGGAAGGTAGTAGTATAAGAAATTGTATACCATAGCTAAGCTCTTTGAGTAAGGCGGGACCGAGCGCCCCGACCTTGCCAATGCAGAGGCACGCTGCGCCAGCAGTAGCTTACGTTTTTTTATGCTACTCACTTCCATTTTGATACCCTGGTGCATTACTGATTTCAAATACTTGGAAACACAACCATGAAGCTGAAAGTTGAGTGTCGGTATCATCGTCTCTGAACAAGCCATAAGCCTAGACCAGGCATTTTTTGTACCCTTTGATTGGATCGCTTTGTCACTAAAAACATTTCTATTTCTACTTTCATTCAGATGCCCTTCACCCTCGTGCAACATTATTAACAAACTCAATTGAATTCAATACGTTATATGATACTTATCCCAACTGTTATCCCTCTAAATAACAATCGGAATAGTTATGTACCTTCGTCTGACCCCCATTACAATTACATCAAAGTTGGCGGATGGTCAGATAACAAAGACTGCCCTTCGCATCCCCGCATGGCGCATTACTTACCTTGGCTGTCATATTAGCCTGGATATCAATCATTTATGCGCCGGGATTGAGAGCGCAAACTTGAGATCATCGGTCATTTCATATGCCGTGGATATGGGAAAGAATATGGGGGAGTGTTTTGCTTCGGGGAACTAGAACTAGTACGGTGAAGCCAGCCACACGCGCCTAGATATGGATGACACATAAAAATAAACCTGTGAAAACCATTAGGTTGTATCATGGCTATTTTTACAATACTATATCTTCGTGTTACAGACGGTATACGCTACTACGAGGTACACTCAAACTCGCTTAGCTACGTGATGCCAGAATACATTCTCAGTTAAACCTCTCAACTACAGCTTTTCTGAAGGCACCCGCTCTTCTGCATTCGTCTCGAAAGAAACATCTAACGAGAAAAGCTGTTAAGAGACGTGTTAGAGTATTCGAGTGAACTTATAGCGGCTGGTTCAAGAAATGAGAAATGAAATGCGGTTGTCGCCTACCTTTGATCCGGTATTTTGTTCTAATTTTGGTTCCTATTCCTTCCTGGCGTAGCTGCAATACAGGAGCGCAACTAATGCACTGGTCGGCGTGAAGATTTCGGGTGTGGAAGCGGGGCTGCACATTACTAACGGATGGATGCAGCGGAGGTTAGCTAGTAACTCTGTCTTCTTTGGTTTGTCCTAGCGGCGCACGCGCACCGGGTAGACAAGCGACAACTCATATCCGCCATAAAATAAAGACAACCCAAATATCTCTAACAAGACGGTTATGAAAGTTTAGTTTTGCGAGACTATTCGATATTACCTTGCATTTGAATGATATTGATACTTCAAATGTTATCCATTCTCAACGGAATGCAAATGTTCACGAATGCATAATGAATAAGTTCACGTGTTTTCCTAAAAGCGTCGCGCCAGTCCAACTCGTGGTTTGTGCTGTTTTCTGCTGTGAACTCACGGCAGAGCGGATACATACGAATAAGCAGTAACTGAGAGATTTAATCGCAGCTGAAACCGGTGGCCCAGTCCGTCTGTTACGAGGAGGTATCAGAGTGGAGTCACCAGGCAGCCGTTGCCTGCTTGCGACAGACGAGCTCCGCACTCACTCAGTTTGAGTACCTATAGTTAGTTGAACTGCTCAGGTATACCCATAAGTAATAATAAGATATTTGTTTGTTTGTTTATTTCAACCAGTTAGATACAAATGAGTACATTGGCACGTCAGAAGTAAAATAAATAGGTACAAGTGATGAATATAGAGTAATATATAAATGTCAGTAAATAGTACACAAGTATAAATTTACAAAAAGTACGTTAAACGTCCTACAATATATAAACACATAATACACAGGGAAAAATTACAAATATTATTGGAGAAGGAAGAAAGAAAGGTTTGCTGAGATTAAAGAGCGTCACCCAAAAACTCTCTACAGCTATAATATGCTTCAGTCGGAAGCACTTCTTTAATTTTTGTTTTGTATAAACTATTGACAGGGACTGATTTTATGATAATAGGCCATTTGTTGTAAAACGTTAACAAATTTAAACGTTACCCACGAAGATGGGTAACGTTTAAATTTGGCTATTCTGTGCATTGGTGTTTGTAATTCCGGTGTCTCGTGTTGAGATTATGGTGCGTTGTATAGAGCTTAAATTCATCCCAGTACAATTTAACGTACATAAGACAGTGTAACGTAAATACACGGTAGAGTCAATGCACGCGCTCTGATAAAAGTCGATTTATAAGGCTCCTTAGGGGTAAGATTCAACAGTGGTCTGACCATTCGCTTCTGGGAGATGAATACACGGATATATGCACTGCTTTTACCACAGCTCAAAATATTGAGCAAAATATGTAAGGAATATAGAGTAATACGCAGTTTTGAGACCGTCTCTTATCAAGGCAGTTCTTCAGCTGACTTAGGGCACAAGAGACGCTGTTTAACTTTCTACAGACATTGTTGATCTGTGTGTTCCAGTTTAGAGAATATTCTCAAATGCATCCAAGTATTTCTCCTCATCAGATAGGTTATATATTTGCGGTAAAACTTGGATACATAGATTGAGTGTTACACAGATGGTATTGTACTGTCATTGGTTTCGAGTTATTTAAAACTAATCGGTTTCGGAAACACCAATCATCCATCTCATATATGACTTTGGTGGTTTTTAATACATAATAAAGTATCAGCTATATCTGATACTACAGTAATTGCTGTGTCATCTGCAAAAATCGATAAACGTCCTTCCTGAATGTATTCAGAAAGTTTGTTTATGTAGCATGTAAAAGGTAAATGTACTAATATATCAAAAATTCGTATTTTCTCGGGTCACCTGCACAAGTGTCGGAACCTGCTCTGTTGTGCCATATACCCGCTATACCTGAAGCAGTCGTGTAGGCAGAAACCTAGACCTTGATTAGTTTTGAACCGCTTAGGGCTTGCGAAACTGGAAAACCACAGGCGAACTGCTCCGCAATACCGACACCTTAGCAGGTTCAATGGGCGGCGGCATCATGAACAAGAGTTATGGGGACCCAGGTCTATTGCTCTCATGGTAGCAAAGACCAAGATCACCGTCCGGCCGTGGTAGCGAAACGATCCCGAGACTGTCGTTAATTAGTAGAACAGCCCTTCTCACCATGTGAGAAGGCTAGATCTTATCTGGGCCTTGTACACCGTGAGGAGGAAGTTGCGCGGAGAAAAGTACTTCTTAGCCCTAAAAAAATAAGCTAGCTTTTTAGCGGCAACTGTTGCGATTGACGAGATGTGCTCATGACAAATCAAGTCCTCGGTGATCTAAAATCCAAAATGAATGGCTTTTTGGCCGAAATCGGCCTTCCATCAAAACCAGATTAATGCTATGGCGCTTTACATTAGTCAATTGTTACGTCTCCAAGCGGTGCAACTTTCAGGTCTCTCGTCAGAGTCCTTTTTTTCCTAGCTCATCAGCAGAGTTCGCCTTGTCACACTGCGTGCCTGCAAGTAGAGTACTGTCATCGCCAAAGATGTAGATGGAATTGATCGTCCACGAGAAAAGGTCGTTGATATCAAACAAAAACCATGTTGGGGCCAAAATTCCTAAGAAACACCCGCGCTGGTATTTGGGGACGAAAAGGTAAACCGCCAATTACTATGGATATCTTGCGACATCTTGCGACCGGCGATAAATTCAGCCACTCATCTGCAAAGTTACTCTGGGAGGCTGAGGGTGGATGCTTGAGTAAGAAGACATCATGACACGGCTAATCAAAGGCTTTCAAGATGCCAAGAGCAATAACATGAGACTTACTATGAGACTAGATGAGGTCCCCCGTTAATCGGTATGGTGTCGGAAACAATACTGCTTATATTAACAAATACGTAGCATCAACAGATCCCATTCAGATTATTTAACCATATGCAACTTTTGGATAGTACCTCAAATCTAATAGCATGGTGAGTACTTAGTACTCCAGTACTCCACTGAGTGAAGAGACGACTATGTGGTGGGCGACACTTGTCCGTTTCATTGAAGTGTCACTGTCACTCCAAGAACTGTAGTTTTCTGCTACCGACGAACAGTGGGCACAACGACCGATGTAGGTGGTCAAAAAAAAAGATGTTTTGCATTGGAGGTTGTTATTTATTACCTTCGAAACCAATAACTATGGAGTTTGACCCTCGAGAGCCATTCTCAATAGGTATACACTTATTTTTTATGCATGCCGCGACTTTATACAGGGTGACTTCGAAGTTGAGTCATTTATTTTAACAGTGAGTAGATCTGAACAAAAGAAATGTTTTTTTCCTTTAACATTTTTGTGGTAAAATTAAAGTAACAAAGTTATAGCCCATTAGAAGTTTGAGTACCGCCCTGTCTCAATAATAGTATTATGTGCTCGTGTTTGGCAACAACGGATATAATCCGCCTTATCGGTTCATCGCATCGGAAACAAAAAAGCGAAAGAATTTGAAACGCTGATCACGATGTTTTTATTCAGTCAATGTGTCAGTCGGTAACGCGTGAGTGAATAGTGGTGTTTGCTGCGTGGCTCAAATGAAATAAAAAATGGCACATGTTTATGCGGATCGGTTTCCCAATCGAGTGCAACCAACCCCTCGTGCCTTTGTTAATGTAGTACAACGGGCTCGTGAATCAGGTGACTTAAGACCTCACAGGTGAGGGCATGCCGGTGCTCCAAGACCTCACGATCAAATACAGGTCCGCACTGCAATACTTGTCGGGAGGATACTTTATAAAACAAGGTAATTTTTTTTTATTTTTTTTTATTTTTACACACATATTTTGGTTTATCTTCCTTCTACAATCATTATCTGAAAATTAATGACTCAACTTCAAAGTCACCCTGTATTTATATACTGTCTAGTTTTCAGATCTAACTCACAATTTTTGCGGTTATTTGCGATTTTTGAGTGATGGTGAAAAATCTATTGCAGAATCGACAATTCAACAGATTGGTCGACGGAAGTTTTTTGAAAAAGGGATACAGACTCCGAAAACTGAGGAAAGTACGTATCTGAAACTAAGAAACACTATTTAGATCTATATCCTTGGTACGAAATAACTCCAACTCTTCATAAAATATTGGAACTTAGTATTTTAGTGACACAACATCATTTAATCCCCATTCGTCAGCTAATCGATAAGGCCCAGGAGCCGAGCACATCACACACGAAGAAAGTCTGGAGTAGATGCCAACAGAGATCTAATAACGATACTTTTAGTTTCACCAGACCCAGCCGTAGATAGTTTACGCCAAATTATTAAAATAAAGAGAGAATCAATGAGCCAAGATGTCGATAGTTTATTGACAGTTAGTGCTCCCACTGATAAGTTTTGGAACTTAAATGTTACATAATCATTTGACACAACAGATGAGGAAGCTCCAAATACTTCTAATACCGACCAATTTATCGAATTGCATTAGTAGTACTAGTTTTGTTGGAAATCCTAGTTTTCTTTGCTAAATTAATGTAAGAGATTTTTTTGATGAATTAACAACTCAGAAGATATTTCAGGAAACGCAATGAAAATTGGATGTTCAAGATACCTTTGACCTCTTTGTATTATATATGCGTAATCACTATTAGACTTCCTGAAGGGAACGCTAAAGAAGTAATTTTGTCCACGTAGGTTGGTCATATTGTCATCGACTGTGCAACGTAGGAGTCGGAAGTGCCGCGATTAGCGAACTACTCATATGTGGCAGCACCATATCTCTTGGTACAGACCGTGACCCTTCACGAGCGAAAAAGATGAAAATACTGTCCTCAGATATAGATCCAGCTTTTGGATTCAATATACACACTCCGCAAGTAGATTCATCCAAACACCCAAAAAGATCGGTAAGGGGCTTTTTCTCCTATTTTCGGTTACAGTCCGAAGAATATAAAAATTCCTTGCTACATGAAGTGGTGTTCGTTACTCCTTTTGTACCGAGGCCGCTTCACTGAGAGTCGTCAGGTGGACGACTTTTTAAGAAATTCCGATCCTTTGTTGGCTTAATCACATTCGACAGGCGTATTTCAATTAACTGATGAAAAGAGGCCGCGTAATGGTTGGTCATTGATAAAACTGCTAATTCGGGATCTGACGAAATAACCCGACCGAGCAGATATAAAAAAACTGCGTGCGAGATTGCAAAAGTAGGTTTTACAAATATATTAGCGATGACAAGTATATTTATGGTTGGATTTTGGGCCGTAAGTCATAGATATACCTAAAATTTGTATGCGCCCAAGGCATCATATGCACTGAGGAACAAATTTGACTAACGGGTGCGAGTTCAATGTGTACCAGAGAGAAGCGCCAGAAATATGTTAGAAAGAGATATAAGCTGGCTAGATAGCGAAGCTCATTGCCACGTTACCTAGCAATGGTAACGCAGAAAGTCGTGCAATCAGCCTCGTTGCCAATATGTTACACCAGTTCCTTGAATTAAGATGCATGTTGAGAATATGCGTTAGTTTATTCCCTACGCCCAAATAATGGTTTATGTTAAGCGTACACATTTTTGAATTGTGAATTATATCGAATCTATTCAGGATTGAGTCCCGATCGGTCCTAACGGCGCTCCATTTTAGGTCGAAATGAAAGGTCGGGATCCCCAAACATTCTGCAACATTGCATCATTGGTTCGTTTTACAACATCACATTTTGTACATTCCAAGGGCAAGATTTCCACCTCCACAGGTCAGAACTGAGCGCTTTTGATAATGTTGCCGAACCTACAGATTTTTCGGTATTTCTACCCTAATGAGACCTTATTTACCGAAATACCGTAAACTTGCACATTTCCACGATGTTTTGAAATAATTCAGGTAGTTCCAGATGTTTTACTACTTATACATAAGCATACACTTAGGTAGTCTGGCACACGAGGGACGTAGATTTGGGTGGCCTACAATGATTTGAACACATCCTTATTTCGCTTTCCCTATATTGGTTTTTGTGCGTAGAATATGTACAGAATGGTAGGTAGGTACCGCATGACCAGACAAGCAATAATGAAACCAAAGTTGGCCTATATTTAATTGAATATTAAATTAAAATTCCAGGTGAAGAAGCTTCAGTTGAGGGGTAACACAGAAAAAATGTTCAGAATCTTAGAAGCAGTAATTGCATCATTGGTTCGCTTCGCAGGACTGCGTCTTGTACATTCCAGAACAAGGTTCTTTTTTTCCAACAAGTGGTTGAACACCGGTATGCCATCCGCTGTCGTTAATGACTTAACAACGAACGCTGTTTCCGTTCATGGCTACCTAAATAAAGGGTCTTTCAATGAGTATGCGTTAATGCTGATATGTAATTAAACAAGTGGTGTACGAACGAAATCACATTTTAGTAATCCTACTGCGTACCACCATCATAGTTTTCGAAAAATTAAAAAAATGTATTGACTCTAAAGTTACCACACTTTCAAAACAGCTTTTAGGGCAAATTTCAATGTACCTGATGTATTAAGATGGATTCTGATGTGAAATCTTTAGCCCGACACGAATCAGTTGTTAAAATGGTGGTTAGTATTTGAATTCACAAATTTGACCTCCAAATGATCTTTGAGGTCATTCTCTAGCTCGTCTTTGAGGTGAGTGAAGTTGCTGTTTAGATATCCTGCGAGTTTTCTTGAAACCTTCATTCCAAGGAATACTTAGTTTCCTCGATGATCATACTAGGAGAATGGAGTTTAGTGATGCCATAAGAAACAGCATTGACAGCAATGACTGGTTTCTCATATCGTCTTCGGAAAAATCCAGCTTTTCTATCCAAGGACATGATAATCCCCAAAAACATTTAGGTTTATCATTCAGGACGCAGTATCCCCAAAAAGTTTATATTTGGGGGGTATTTTAGGGATCCACCTTGCTGAATCTTTCTTCATTAGTGATACCTTGAGTTCCTGGTATTATTTGGAAGTGCTCCAACACGAAATTATCCCGAATGTACGACGCCGGGGCATCAACCTTAATGAGATTTGGTTTCCAAATGATGGCTGTCCTGCTCACAACGCGAGGGAGGTTCGGGAATTTTTGAAAACCATTTTTCTCGGCTCATGGCAACATACGTAAGCGAGATCTCCTGATTTGCCGCCTAATAATTTCTTTTTGTGGGGATCTGTGTAGAATCGCGTTTACGGTTATCCCCATGCAAGGGCTACCACTTTGGAGGAGTTGTGGCTGAAAATAATAGAAGTGACTCCTAATATGCTAGAAAATGTTCGCACAAGCTTCTGCAACAGGTTAGGTTACTGTCAAGCCCAAAAAGCACGCCTATTCGAATATTTAATTTAATGTTTTGTTTTCATTTTGATTAGAATTGTCTACTTATTTCATTTTTTATGCAACTTAGTGTTTTAATCCCATTCAGTATTTATCTTATGGTGATAAGATCAACACGTCCTGAGTTATTGTTACATAATGCGACAGCGCTGCGGTCGCAAAGTGTAACAAGCAGCGTTACGCAATACAAATTATCACTGCCAGGCGTGTAGGCCATTTCGAAACAGTATGACACTCCCTACGAGCGCTTGATAGGTACTGACCAAAATCGCTCAACTATGATTATGGAGGTGGAAAAGTTGCATTTGGAGTGTACACGTTGCGGTGTTGTCAAACGAACCATCGCATCAGATTGCACTATCTTCTGCGTCACCATTGCTACTCAACGTGGCGATGAGCTTTGCTTTCTAACATATGTGCCTTACACACTTCTTTTGCTTCTCTTTCATATACATTGAATTCGCTCCCATCAGCAAAATTTGGTCCTCACCGTAGACACATGTTCTTTCTAAGATTGGAATTAATATCTTCTTATCTAATCACTGTAACATTTACATAGGCTCTCATGAAATTATATTATTGCGTATTATTTAAAGCTTCAACATTTAAATCTATAGAAACGTTTGAAGAATTCATCAAGTGAAACTGCAATGGTGCCAAATGTCAAAATTTGGAGAAAATCCAACGTCTCGTTTTTGAAATATTTGGCTTGGAGGATGATGAATTCTTGGTTTTAAATACATTGGCCTTTTCCATAAGTATTACCTCATTTTATAAAAGAAAACAGTTACAGGAATGCTATAAGAGACTTGTGCAACGTTATATAGTCATTATAAAATTTGAAAATAATCTTCTATTCAGTTTTTAGAATACATTGCAAGAAAGCGGATAAATCAGTTAGTCCAGCATAGATAAAAAAAGGTGAAAAAAAGCTTAGCAGATATCTGAAAGTTTTAAATGAAAGAGCGGAGTAGTTCTAATTACAAATACATAAAAAGACAGCCAGATATGTGTATATGGGAAAAACTCAAAACTCAGTGTTTTCCCTGTATAATTTTCAAATTGGTTAATTAAATAATAATATATTATAATTACGAAATACATTATATAATATTATTATAACACAAAGAATGCAAAGAAAATGAATATAAATGAAAGGCAAACATGAATCAACATATTTTTTACAACTTATTAAGGTATATTTTATTACGAGTATACCAATTAACTGGATCATGAATCGTTTAAGCAATTTTATTGTAAAACATATAATCTTAATTTATTATTATTTCATAGTAATTCAATGTGCAAAATGTACCAAATGTCATTATTTCAACGAGTTACCCCAAATTAAAAAAATAAGGTTCTACGTTGCTTAGAAGCCGAGATAATGCAAAATTTTACAGCGCGCTCCTATTTGAAGAATCAATTTCAAAAAAATAAATCGGGATAGAGCTGATTCCCCCACCACCTCACCCAGAAATACTTACGCGAGTACCTTCACTTTAGGTGGCTATTTTTTAAAGCCTTGAACTAATAGTAAAATTATGTATTGGATCATAAAATTAAGATCCCTAATGAAGATCTGCGAAAATTTCGAGTTTTAATGTTTATAAACGAAGGAGATATGACTCTTTTTTTTAATTATTTATTATATATATATATATATATATATATATATATATTATTTGCTCGTATTGGTCGGCGAAAGTTTTTTGAATATGCATTTTTAATGACGTCTGAAGATCGACTTGTTACAATAAATTATATTGAAGGATAAAGAAGTTATTGTACATGTTTATAACTTTAAAAGTGGCTATCTTTTAACATCATTTTCATCAACAATTTTGAAATATATAATTATTTTTTTGCATAAATTGTTGAAGCCTTCAAGAATCCATTTCACTTTTGTAAAATGTTCTAGTGCTATATCTCGGGCAAGAACAGGTGTTTAAATAGTTCGTCTCTGTGATGAACAATTAGCCTTTTACATAAACTATCAAACCGATCCGGCTGAAATTTAGCACACATATTTACACCAATGATGCCCTCCTTCTCACCAATGTTTAGTAATATACAATTGTTATTGCAGTAGTTGTAAACACTTATTCAATCTTGCTAAAAAGCCACCTTTTGTTACATCAAACACAACTTTTGCCAATTTATGATCTAGAAATCCACACCAAATGTAAACAAACAGCACATTCTGATTTCTGGGTCCTAAAACATCGATATTTGTAAAAGTATCCGCATCCACCTATTATTTATCGTCTAGATATTATGTCAGAATCAAAAATACCTATTTATGAATACATATCTCCAAACATTGTTTTATTTTCTTATTTCTATTATTATAGCACGTCTGGGATATCAATTGCTTTTAATTATATTGAACTGCACATCTGCAGTGTTGCCGAACCGGCAAAAAAACGGAATCGGCAAATAGTGTCCTTGAATTCGGTATAAGGTAAATGCCGTGCCAAGATCAGTGGTAGATCAAGGTCCTTTGAGTCATGAAAAACGTCTGTTTTGTATTGGGCGCGCACACAACATGTTTTTTGAGGACATAGTTCAATATTACAACTTCTACAATGTGCATACTGGTCGTTCTTTCAAAGTACTTTGCAACCATTCTGGAAACTCCTTTTTTGATTCTTGCTTATAGTATTGTATATATTTTTCTGTTTTACCCTTGAACTCATGAACTCACCGCTCATTTTAAATAAATATTTATTTTGAAAACAGGCAGGTTTCGGTTTCTTTATTGCTTGTCCGGTGATGAGGTAATGACGGTAATCTACCAGTCTGTACCTTTTGTTTGCACAAAAATCAAGTCAGGGCAAGTAGGGTAAGGGATGAGGATGTGCGTTCGTAATCATAGCCTACCCGAATCTACCCCTCGTGGAGAATGATGTTATCGGTAAATATTCTCTTTTCGGTAAAAATACCGAAAAATCCGGTTCAAGTCCATGCACAGACAATGAAATTTGCAATATGAATTTATATTCTAAATTCTATGCATATCTGGTCATATTCGACAATATTTCATTTGAAGCTTTTATTTTTCATAAGATTTTAGCAAAATGTAAGATAGTAAATTCAACACCGCACCCTGCAGCCCAGTTGACAAGAACGACAAGCTGTCAAGATTAGGGATATTTAGATCCACGAAAAGTATCATTATGTATCGATTCTTATCGTTTTAGGAAGTATCGATATTGGAATAAAATTATAGATATCCAGCGGAAGGAAACAAAGAAGAAAAGTAATCTGAAGTTAGTCACTATTTCTGACACAGTCCGGATCGAAAGATGACGATACTTGTGAAATGCATTGATACTTCTAAAATATTCCTACTGTCAAGATGTATAACCCGAGGTACGGACTGAGCTATTTTGGGACGTCATGGAAATAATTTTAAATTTTCATTTGCATTTTTTCAAGTGTTGTGCAACGATTTTGGGAAAAATTCCACGACTAGTCTTATAAAGCATAGTAGAGTATATTTCAATAGTTGGCGGAGCTTACTTCACTTTGACCAGGGGGGTGAAACGGGATATTAATGCACAATCTGGCAACCATGTCTCACCCTCAAAAAATAGTTGCTGATAACCACACAAGTCACCAATCAAATTCAAGCGGATAACCAAATGGAAATGGTATTTACCATTTTGGGTTGGTATTTATCAATCCGTTCAAGCGAGTGTAGTTATCAGTTTGGTTATAAGATCAGTGACGTCACGAATCAGCTGTTATATGTCATAGTTATCACCGCAAAATTGTGGTATTTACCCAACTCAAGAGTAGTTTTATATTTCTGGTTATTATTTGAAATGTGACAAGCTAGAATTTTGCCGTTTATTGGATATTTTTATTGTACTTCAGCTTCATTTTTGGGAAAAATGATACAAGCTGACATCAGTTTTACCATAAAGTGGAGCACCTTATTAGTTATACTCATTACGGTTGTTGGAGATACTTTAAATGTAGTTCCTATGCTTAACAAAGTATCCTGTGTAGCCATATACCACGAGAATATTAAAATATGGCCATATAAACTCACTAGATGATATCCACCTGTATACGGTTTTGCTAATTTCTTTTTTCATCATTTCTGCTGAATCAATAAATGTTTTCTTTGACATACGGAAAAATTTAGAGAATTGAAAGTTATCATAGCTACAAAGCCATGGTTCCATCATTAAAAAAAATCTGAAAAAAACATTTCTCCCATGAATATTATGAAAGGTTTCTTATTTAAACTTTCCATATACAGTTGTAGACGAAAAAGCACCGATTATTAAGTGATAATAAAAATAATCAGAGATTATATACGCCCTTTTCTAAGATAAACAACTTGCAACAAAACCGCGGTTAAAACCAACGCGTTCAAGCGATCCGTGTAACTGACGTCATCAACCCGTGTGTCATCTTGAACCATATTATAACCGCGGCACATAACACAAAAATTTTGGTTATTCGCTTGGATTTGATTACCGTGTTGTCATTGAATAGCATGGAATTAAACCTTCTACAGAGTATATGTTTTGTGACTGGGACCAAGGGTTGACAGATCCCACACATGTGTCACTCGGGGAGTTTTATATGCAATAATCATAATATAAATATAACCTAGAATGTGTACTCGTGAAAAAAGAAAAATATGGCAAATTTGTAGTTTTTTTGCAGGTTTTGAGATTTGCTGGTAGCTTTAAGACTTATGTTTGGGTATTTCTTAATCGCTGTGAATATAGTGTGGATGTTTGTTCAGTTCCTGAACAATGAAAAATATTTAACTTTATGGATGTATGGATATCAAAAAATCTGAATGGTTTTGTGGGAATATCAATCTAAGGTGCCATAATGGTTCTGATGAACGGCAAGTAAATGTATGAATCTTTGAAAACGAGCAATATCTATGAACTTTTTGGTAGAGCCAAGTAGGTGCTTAATGGCTAACTGCAACGGATTTATAGGAAAGAAGACACGGTAGGTGATGTTGAATCAGTAAAATAGCATATCAATTGAAGAAAATAATATAAACATGAATAAAAAATCAACAATAGTAATTAAAACATGAATTTAACTCAAACTCAAACATTTCCTTAAATTTTGACTGAATTATATATAATTTCTTATTATTCAATAAGCTGGTGATGTTTCAATGACAAGTTGTCATCTCATACTTTGACAGTATTTTGTTTTCAACATTTCATAGCTTTGAAGCTCATTCGCTGTATTTGACGGACTGTTACCCTATAGGTGGAGAATGACGAAATCGCCCTGTATAGGGCACTGATAGCAGCTGTCCCGTAATTTCGATCCGGAAAATTTTTTAGACGAAAAGCGAGATGACCGAGGTATTTAATATGGAAACTGACCCAGGGGGGTCAGGAAATGGCGCTTCCACCATGGCAATGGAGATGGAGTCGAAGGAGCAGACCATAGAGGAGCTGAGAGCCGAATTGGAGATGGTTCGACAGGAGCTGTCAAAAAAGGACGATGATAAGAAGACCAATGAAAGATTGATGATGATCATCGAAGCCCAGCAGCGGACAATTACCGACCTAACAGTTAAATTAGACTTCCTACTGAAAACCCAGGTACCTTCCCATCTAAATATTACAAATTCTTCCCAAACACTTCCCAAAAATCCCAGTAAAGACAAAGCTGTCAATCTTAAGAGACCGTTAAATAATTCAAGCGATCTCTCCACAGACGACGATACACTCCCTGACGGTTTTACCAAGGTTAAGCCCCGTAAAACGCGACGAAACAAGACCGACACGACAGGCTTTCCTCCTCTCCCTTCACCAAAATCGCAGTCTGAAACATCTCATTCAACTGCAAGCGACTCGAATAAACAGCCTGTGCCTAATCTATCGGTTACTTCCACGCCTTCGACATCTCAGGTACCAGAAGACACGACTGCACAGCCCCCACGCAAGGTACGTGTTACCCCCATCGTTCTTCGTGATGCTTCGAGATGGCGAGGCGTAAATCACAAGTTTATTTCCTTGGGCATCAAATTCGAACGCGCGGTTGCCGTCGATGCAGGAATCAGGATAATTTCCAAGTCCGAGGATGATTACCGCAGGATTATTCGTCTCTTCAGGGAGGAAGAGGTGCCCCATCACACTTTCCCTCTACCCTCCGAGAGGAACATTCATGCTGTAATCAGAGGAGTACATGCGACACTTTCGGAAATTGAGATCAAGGAAGAGTTGCAACAGAGGGGATATTCCCCCCTGAACATAATTCGCCTGAAACGCGGTGGCGGCGTGCCCATGCCTTTGGTGGTAGTCATACTGCCCAAGATAGAAAAATCTCAGCAGCTGTTCAACGAACACGAGCTGCTAGGTTTGGCTATCCGAGTCGAAGTTCAAAAGAACTCAAGACTCATCGGGCAGTGTCACCGCTGCCAAAAATATGGGCATGCGCAATCTTACTGCACTGCACCACCTAAATGTCTAAAATGTGCCTCTGACCACATGACCCACTTATGCCCTCAAACAGAACAAGAGGAACGAAAGTGCGCGAACTGTGGAGGGGGGCATCCAGCGAATAGCCGAACTTGCAGATTTGCCCCTAAGAAAAATCTGCAAGTGATAGCGCAAAGGCGCAATGTAAGTTACGCGGATGCAGCTAGGGATGCAACCCGGGCTGCCCCCTCTGTGGGATCTTCTGCGAACACGCAAAATGTGGACCTGGCAACCGCGCTAAGGTCCTTACAGCAGATCATAGGTCCTCTGATTAGCGCAACACAGGCTTTGCAGGCGATCTTTCCTGCAAATGGCTAGGTACAATCGACGACAGCCTGCATTTATCAAAATTCTTTTTTGGAATTGTTTGGGTCTAAGGGACATTCCCAAAAGACGGGAATTTCATCAAGCTCTTGTGGACGAAAGTATAGATGTGGCCTTGCTGCAGGAAACATTACTTAATCCGGGAGATCGTCTAGCTTTCCCGAATTACGATGTTATCCGGGCTGATAGATTGACTGGACGGGGTGGCGGCTTGGCAGTGCTAGTGAAACGCGGTATTGACTACCACAGAAGCACAAACGCTGACATGCAGAGCATCGAAGCGGCTTCCGTGGTGGTCAATATGGCGGGAGGTGTGCCGTTAAAAATCACATCGGTGTATGTCAGGTGTGGTAACAGGCTGCAAGAGGCGGATCTGGAAGTCCTTTTAGACTACTCGGGTCCACTTATTGTGGCAGGGGACTTCAACAGCAAACATCGAGCATGGCATTCCAGGTTGAATTCCACCAGTGGGATCCGACTGTACAACCATGTGATACGAAATGGCTACCTCATACATAGTACTGAGGAGCCGACGCACCACCCATTTAATCACCTTCAGGCACCTGACGTTCTTGATTTGGCATTATCCAAAAACTGTAGCTACAGCATCACTTCTCGAATCATGTATGACATCTCAAGCGATCATCTTCTCGTCGTTTTGGAAGTGGCTAATGAGCAGATCTTGGGGGATGAAATCCCTCCAAGGAAACGCATTGATTGGGAGCTATACAAGTCGCTCCTCAAAGAGTTCCCCAATATACCGATCATAGATGATGAGAACGGTATAGATGCGGCTCAAGCAGAGTGGACAAGTTTTGTTCAGCAAACTCTGCAGCGTGCAGCTGTACTTCCCGTGCAGCGACACGGCAGACCTTTTCTGCCAGCAGACATTCGTCAGAAAATTTCTGATAAAAGAGCTGCAATTAAGCAAGCGAAAAGGTCTTGTCATCCTGATGACATTCGCAGAGCGACGAAACTTGTTCATGAAGTAAGAAATGCTCTTCATGAATTCCGCAATGAGCAATGGAACGACTTTCTGGCGGGGATGCTTGACTCAAGCATTCCTCTCTGGAAGGTGGCGAAGTCGCTCAAAAACGGAAAGCGTGAACAAATCCCACACATTCACGGTCCTGGAGGCATTGTCTTCAGGACAGAGGAGAAGGTTGAGGTTTTCGCCGATGCCATGGAAAGACAGTTCTCTCTCAACTATGATCTTGATAATGACCTCGACGAGGAGCAACACATCGTAAGATCTGTCAGGAGATATTTTAGGGCCAACGGCGTCAGTGACAGTCGCGCATTCGTTGGTGATTTTTCTTCATCAGAAGATTCTTCTTTAGAAGCTTCTTCAACCGAAGATTTGCTTAGCACATCAGCGGTATCTCCTGAGATCCCGCATTGCACACCAGCAGAGATTCAAGGTCATATTAAAGACCTTAAAGTGCGTAAAGCACCTGGGGAGGATCAAATCACTAATAAGGCGCTGAAGCTGCTTTCGCGGAAGTCCTTAACTTATCTCGTGGCAATAGTCAATGCCATGCTTAGGATCCAGTACTTCCCATCCGCGTGGAAGACCGCTGAAGTTATAATGATTCCAAAGAAGGTGGGTTCGATATTTTCCCAGGATTACCGTCCCATTAGCCTGCTGTCAGCTGCGTCTAAGCTCGCTGAAAAGGTGATTCTACGTCACCTTGAGAATTTCTCGTCAGATCACCATGTGATTCCTGACGTGCAATTCGGTTTTCGGTCTGAACATAGTACGGAGCTACAGGCGGTTAGGCTGGTGGAACGTGTAACCAGAGGATTCACCCTTAACGAAAGTACTGGCATCTTGCTTTTGGATGTCTCAAAAGCATTTGACAAGGTGTGGCACGCGGGCCTCTTGTATAAACTAATCCAAAAGGGCTTCCCTTTTTGGCTTCTAAAACTACTGAAATCCTTCCTTGAAGGTAGGAAATTTCGGATCAAAATTGACAATGTTCTGTCGGCTGATTACAGCCGGCGTCCCTCAGGGTTCGGTCCTTGGACCTATCCTTTACTCACTGTACATCCATGGCGTCCCTAGTCCCAGCAACTGTGAAGTCTATCTCTATGCTGACGATACTGCATTGGTGGCTCAGTCGTGGTCTGGTGACCTAGTCCATGACAGGCTGCAAAGTGCGGTGGAAGAAGTATTAGATTGGGCGGATCGGTGGCTAATTAAAATAAACCACTCGAAAACGCAGGCAATCTACTGTACAAAAAGACATCGCGGCGTTCCGTCTGAAGTTTCAATGAATGGACTTCGTATACCATGGGAATCCTCCGCTAAGTATCTCGGTGTCATTCTGGACAAAGGGATGACTTGGCGGAACCATATGGAAGCGCTAAAAACTAAATTCCAAATTACGTTTCGGCAGCTTTACCCATTAGTATGTAAACGGTCAAAATTAAGTTTGATTAACAAGATTCGACTCTATAAGGTGGTCATAAGACCAGCAATGACATACGCATGTGCGGCTTGGTGTTTTATTGCTAAAACACACATGCGAAGTCTGCAGGTTCTGCAAAGCAGGACGTTGCGCACTATTGCTGATGCCTCATGGTATGTCTCTAACGAAACTCTACATAGAGACCTCGATGTCCCTTACCTAAAGGACTACACTAAGCAACAGGCGCAGCGGCGCTATAGCCTAGCGGAATCGCACAGCAACCCTCTGTTGCGTGATTCAGTGGACTACACAGTCGAGCAAGTTCGCAAGCACAAAAGGCCGCGGCTCGCACTGTAATCAAAATTAACTCGTGAACTTAGAACAACCAAAATTGGAGCATTTTTACACAATCTTTAGAAAAAATCAAATATTTTTAGACCATATCAAAATCTGTGAAGCGATTTTAACAATGCCTAAACGCTGCATATCCTAAAAGATCCTCTTCTTCCCCTTTGCTCTCGTTCTTCCTTCTCTCCTTTCCTTCCCCTTTTTTCCTTAAAATTGTCTGGTTTCTGGGTTACCAGACCTGACAGACTTACAAACCGACACTGTGACTCAAGAGCTAAGGTCCCACGGACCGCTCTGACAACCAACGATGACTTGACTGGAGAATGACGAAATGTTGATTTGACAACCCTGGTGAAATCCACCCTAAATACATTATTCAAAAATGCAATATCCAAAGAAGTAAGTGGCGTAGAAAATAATTTTCTATTTTCTTCTGTAGAGACCAAATTTTTTCAATTTTTCGCTACAGGTGTAATTTGAGTTACGAGAATACTTGTAGGTATTGGTTTTGGTATAAGTACTACATGAACAAAATTTTAACTTTACTCCAGGGATATATTTTTTCGATTTCAAAATTATATCATATACATCCTGTGTCTCAGTAAAGGGCATTTTAGAACTAATGTTTATACCAACTTTGTTACTTTCGTGCTCACGTTCAACCCCAAAAATATTACTACGATTTTCTGAATCCCACTGTATATTTTTGCCTTATGACCACAACTTTTCTGTCTTCAGCTACATATTTCAACAAAAATCTTCGGTATAACCACCTCTCAAATAAAATTTGCAAAATATATTTGAGATCCTTGCCTGTCAAGAGCTTTAGCATTGAGTATAGGCGCTATAACAAAGCTTTTTCTAACTAGTTTGGACATAAGCTTCGTCCCTGAGGAATCCCTAGACGTAAGTGAGGCTCAATAAGGCCTAACTACTGCGATCTTGACTTCCTGTAAAATAAAATACAGTCATAACCTCCATATCAGAAATGTAATACCTATATTACGATATACCTATACATAACAAGAGACTAATAGAAAAACAATGTTCACTCACATGTTCATTTTCGGTTATATAGTTCATGAAAACCTTTACGGTGACTTGTACCATGACAATAAAGTCTTTATTTGTCGAGCAAACATATAATAACCGTTTCTGAACGGGCACACGTAATACAGTTCAAGGCGTATGTCTACTTTTAGGGCTCGCAATATCCTCTCTCTGGAAGTAATTTGTATCCATTTATTTTTCTCAGGGATCGTCCCCAATGAAAACCAGTGGCGGTTGAGGGTATTGTCGGATGTTGACCTACCAGTGGCTTACAAGGGTTGATAACACTGCACTTGTGTTCCTCTAGATGTAGAATAAGATAGAATTACAGCAAATTAGTGTTTATCTAGGTATTTTAATAAGAACTGGTAAGTTGGAGTAAAGCAAACTGTGTGTGATATCTTGGACGAATAATGGTTTCTCCATTTGAAAGTCTTGAATGGCAATATAGCGTTAAATCTGAGCCGTTGCTACGGATTCGAGAGTTCTGATTTTTAATAATTCTGCAGCATGAACCTGCTTTAAATTAAAAACGTAAAACTCATAACAAAAAGTCTAACGGGATCAGATCGTATGATCTTGATAGCCGATTTCCGTCAACCTTACGGGAAATGACGCTACCCGTAATGAGTCCATGAAATATCACCATGATGGAGTTCGCTATGTGACCTGTAACCCAGTCCTGCTGGAACCACATCATGCACTACTGTTTAATTCGGGTTAAAAGAAATTCATCATCATTGATCTGAGATTCTCGCTGTTGACGGTGGTAGCATCACCAACAGTGTTTTCAACGTCGTCACGTTGGCTCAAGGTCCACATCAAATAACTTCTTTTAGATACCACTATCACGAGAACTTGCAGATCCTCGGCAACCATAATTTACCAATATCCTCAATGTTACTGTCGTGGCGACACCGTAAATTTAGCCGTTTCCTGAAGTGATTGAGCATTTCATGAAATGGTCACATTGACCAGATCACTTATAACAGTTCGTTTATTCACATGATCAGCCAGACGCGAGGCTGCTTCACGAAATGGTAATCCACGAAGACTACACATAGGAGGTTAAGCCTATGTGTTTACATTGCATTGTTTGTCGCGTGATTTTAGTGCAGAGTTTTGAGTCATTTGACTACCAATGCATACCAAAGTCGACTTTGAAAAATTGTTAGCAGCACATAAAGATTGCGGCAGGTTATGTTGACATCTTTCAATGCAATGACACCCTACACCATATTCTATGTCCACTAACATAGATATCCGAGAAATACACCGTCCTTAACGACAGGCAAGGTCATTACGTAAAAAACCTATATAACGTGATAGAAAGCCTACATAATGTCAAAAAAAATAACATAATGCCACTGTTCAAGTTATGTAATACGCCTGGGCAATTGGCTTCATACGAATATGCGTATCCCTTACGCAGTTTAACCTTCTATCTAGTCTTCGTGGTTCAAGCATTCTTGCTCAAATCCTAGAATTAAAATAATTCCAGATAGAGGCACTGGGACCATTTTGTTAACGAGTCAACCTGGCGGACATTAGCAACAAAGTTGGTTTGCGAAGTAAACATTCGAATAAGTCGTTACTAAATGAGGGAGAATGGCCTTAGATAAAAACGCACTCGAGCACTTTGCTTTTCTTTGACCTTATGGACACTCTTATTTTACAATATGTCAATCGTGGCTGAAAGAATCATTAATCGTTGGAAAGTTAACGATACTGCCGAACTCAGCTATTTCATGAAATAGGCAATTCTACGATAAATAACATTAACACAACTCTAGCCGTGGATCGAATTCAGGTGGGACTGGAGCTCTTGAATCCGTGCCTCTGTGCGAAGTCGCAGGAAGGTGCTTCAAATAAAAAAGAATTTCATTAGTACCCTATATACATATATACTTAGGTCATTTCAGCATCGCCTGTCTAATTAGATAATCCTATAATCAATACATAGCTTTCGAAGAGAGAAACTCACAAAAGTAGTTTCAGTCAAAATGAAAAAACAAAGACATGCGAACCTGCGTATGTTTGCTGCATAAATTATAAATATACGAGACCGAGCCGATTCTATTCACTAGGAGGAGGCTTGACTATCCCAATCAGTAACATACCTAGGAATTATCCTGGACTGTAAACTGAACTGGAGAGAGCATGTTGAGTATAAGGTTAACAAGGATCGCAATTTAATGTGGGTTTGCAGACGTGTGGTGGGGGTGTTACGCTTGACGCCAGTGATACGCTTGGCGCCAAGGCGTCAAAAAAAAGTGTATAATATGTAATAATCAGTCTTTATCAAACATTGTTAAGATTTAGCTAAAGAAAACTAAATCAGTACTACAGTGGTCTCTTAAGAACAAAATAAATAATGTATTCCTGTTTCCAACATTTTATAAAAAAAGAGACAACAAAACAAAAGTAACAACTTATGGTCTATTATGTTAAGCTTGGCGCCAGTGATACGCTTGGCGCCAAGGCATCAAAATGGTATGTCTTTTACACAACCTGCTGGGCAAGGTGATGCGTTACTACAGAAAGGGGAGGGGTAAATATGCCTATGGTAAGAATGCGCACTAGATGGTGAAACATAAACCAGTGATCTTAATCTAATGGATAATGTTACAACAACAAATCGGGTGCTCTATATTCTAGCTGTCCCAGGAACCTGAAGTTTTACATAAATAAACCCTACAGCCTAATCTGACCTGCAATCTCTGGAATCACCTGTTGGAGGTCACCTGGTGGTGTCAACCAGCCCTCACATGATCAAATGTAGACATGCAGCAGGAAGCAAAAGACGTTGAAGTGAAGAAGAAACAGAATAAAGAAAACGAAAGAGGCCTGTGGACAAGAGTCAAGCATAAGCTACATGCACTTCAAAGCAATTGATCAGACACTACATGAGTGCTTCTAGCATCAGCTAAAGGCATAAAAAAAATGGTAAGCTACCCACCTAGGGTGTAGGGTGGCCTTTAATGTAGAGGGAAATCTCCCAATCTGAATAATCCCACAATACTAGTGCTGCACCTATAGCACTTGGAATTGTGAAGATTTCTCTTTTTGAGCTATTTTCCGCTACCATATCCGCCTTTGCGGTAGATACCGAAAATTTGCAATGGCGATCCTTTTTCTTTTTTTTTCCTTGTTGCCCGCGTCTCGCGCCTGACATTTCCACGCCAGTTGACATGCTATCATTCTCACCTTTGACAGTGACAGCCGACTTGACACCTGTCCGCAAACTTCATTGCTATTAAGGTTATAAAATTTTAAATGACTAGGATGGCTTCAGGGGTACTAAATTATGAAAGGGAACAAGTAATTTGACTTCAGTAGTGTGAGTTAAGTATCTGCTACTTATTATGTTTTGTTTCAGACTCGTTAGGGCAGGTCCGCCAGAAGGGAGCGAATCAACGGGTGAAAACAGGAATGAAAATGCTATGTACAATGTATATACCCCTATGCACAATACATTTTAGCAAGGGTATGAGATCCATATATTCTTATCTATCTATATCGTATCTTATGAACTAGCAAACGAGTAAGTAGTAGAGAACCTTCTAATTCGTAAAATCGATGCAGCTATAACTTACAATAAAAAAAAAGGTAGTAACAGGGGCTGGAGCCCAATGTGGTACACCAGCTCTATACGACGATAGCTTGTCCATCTTCTTGTACGGCTCCCTGGTTTGGTGGCCTTGCATTGGAACCCAGACAACTAAGGCCAAACTCAAGAAAATTCAGCGTTTGGCTCTGCACCACTGAGTGCAATGCAAGCTTTGCTGGATCTCCCACCGTTGGATCTAGTGATCCGCGGAGAGGAGAGAGTAGTCGCACATCGACTGTGGGATCAGGGCAGCTGAGCTTTTTTTAATCCTGTCAAAGGTAACATTGCCATCTTAGTCGAACTGCAAAGGGAGGACCCTGTTCTTCTGAGCAGGGGTGATTTGATCACCTCTAAATATCGCTTAAGCTGCAATTTGAATGAGAAATATCCAACAAGGGCGGAATGAGACTACGCTAACCGAAAGATCTCCGGAGGGAGTGGGCAGCTCGGTCACTGAAGAGGGCTGCGGCGCCGGTGTCTTTGGGCCTAAAATTAGGTTATCTCTACCTCTTGATGGGTACAACACTATTTTCCAGGCGGAAATCTTTGCGATTCTGGCTTGCATATCCCGCAATTTGGAGGGGGAGGGCCTAGGAGAAGAATAACAGTCTTCCCCGACAGCCAGGCTGCAATAAAAAGCACTTAGGGCCAAATCGTCAGTCGTTCCTACAATTGTAGGACGCCTTTATGGCCTCCTTGATTTTCATAGCATTTTCTCTCCTTCAAAAAGACTAGATTTTTATTGTTCCATGCCAGCGTCAGCGCTCCAGTAGGTATGTTTTCGTTTTAATAAATTGTAGAACATTTCTGGCTAATAAAGCAGATAATAGAAACTGAAAGCATGAATAACTTGATGCAAATAGGTATTTTCAAAAACCTCAAAATAGAGTGCCTGTCTGAAGGTCAGGAAAACCATGAAAATCAATGGGGCCATAAAGGCATCCTACCATTTTAGGAACGACTGACGATACGGCCCTAAGTGCTTTGTATTGCAATGCAGGGAGGCACTGGATTGTCTAGCAGCGAGGCATCCGGTAATGTTAGTGTGGGTACAGGACACGCTGGGATAATGGGCAATGATATGGGGGACGCCCATGCGTAACAGAATCAGCCAGCAAGGTCGTTGGTCCTTAGCCAGCCCTAGGAGTGCCCGCACAAAGAGTTAGAATGAAAATGGAGAAGTGAGTTGCAAGACAACACTCTCAGAAATGGAGACGAATCTCCAGACATCTCCGTCAGGCACGACAACTCATCGTAGGGCGCAGCGCTGAGGATGGAGGCTTTTGCTTATCCTTGGATAGAGCCAACCTAAGGCTGCCGGTGGGACTGTTGTCTGTCCATAACACGTTGAGGCGCCACCTACACGTGATGGGGGTGGCTTCTGGGTCGCTGTGAGTGAAGCTCTTAGATACGACAGGCACACTATACTGAGGCTCATCACTTTTAACCCTCAGAATGTTAAGGAGCTGGGACTCAAGGCCATACTCAACTTTGCTAGAAGAGCGAAGCTTGAGGCTTAGGGAACGTAGGAGTACATAAGAACCCATCCAAGTGCCATATGCGCCGTCTCCTCATGGTGGCCGGCATGCCTCTAATTTCATAATTCATTTATTCCTCCACAGCCATAGGAATTCAGGGCTAAACGGCACATCAAAGAGTACAGTGAAAAGTATCTCAAAGTTCACTATAAACTGGCTTCCTGCAATCAGGAGCGGATAGGAGTTACGAGAAGGCCCTGTAGGTAACTGGCAACCATAACAATTACACCAAGGATTGCCCAATTACGCACCTTGATGTTAGATACAATTTGAATGTTGCGCAAACATTTTGCATTTGTTAGAGCCATACGCGAAATATTACACCATATTCATTAGTAGCAAAAGAGAAATGTTTCTAGCCCTAAATTGCTTGTCTGACCAGTCGTCGGTTTGACATGGTTTCCGGTTGTCCAGACATCCTCCTTTTACAATTCAGCAGTAGCAATTGGGGAGCACGAATATTTCTCATTAAAGAGGAAATGTGGCTGTTATACGCATAGTCTTGTATTCTATATAATAGGAGAGTCAGTACCTATAACATATTCCACTGCTGACGTACAAGACTCTTTAAGGGAATGCTCCATGGCCAAGTCAAGATTTAATCTCCGTTGGTCAGCGCATATCAATCAAGCGGTCACCCTCACAGCAAAGAAATCCGTGTAATAATCAAAGCTCGTTAACGGGCCTGCGGCTGGCCGTTGGTCGAAATTTTCGCATTCACCGACCTGGCGGTAATTTGTTGTCGCGTACGGCCGTTTTTGCTATGTGGTGGTCGTATATGGCAGCGCCTGCCGGCAGTCCGGCAGTCACCAGTCCATATGCAACGGTTGCAGGACCATTACCGCCAAACTGCACTGCTGAGGCACACTTTCTATAGTACAGGTAGGGAGGTAGGTATGGACAAGGTTTAGTGAACAAATATAAGTTGGATCACACACAATATACGTCGTTTTCGTTTGGCGCGATCATCTTGATGCAGTCCATGGCATACTGATTGAGTTCAGCCGCTTAAAAATTTTTTGTTGACCTTCAACAGCCTGATAACAAGGCTCGAAACCTAATCTCAATACTCTTAGGTTATTAGTAGGAGTCTCTGGAATTGTGTGTGGGGTCGGTCACCACACCTCTTCTGGCATAGCGGGTACTGAGATAGAGAAGATAAACGTTTATTGAGTCATAACGAAGTAAGAGGATTCAAGCAAGGGGCTCCGAATGACAAACGGTTGCCAGACCTTGACACACCCAAACTGCAGCTGCCAAGCAGCATTAATATTTGACGGTCAGTTGAACCAGATAGACTTCATCGAAATGCAATTTGACGGAAGCTGTCAAAGCTCTCTGAATATCAGTGATTTCTATTGAAATGTCGAATAAAGTCGTAGAAAAAACGCTTGGCTTATAAATAAGAGTACATTATAGATGTAATTTTATGTCTTTGTGCTTTAGAGTTAGGATAGCTTTCATAGAATTTCAAATTCTTATCATTTCAGGAAAGACGGTCAGTTATTTAAATGGACCAATGAAAATGAGAGAAATAATAGGTCGAGTTTCTAGCTATTATATTTGGTAGGACGTTTTCACCGTTTTTGATATCTGTTCATGCATGGCAATCTAGTTTTGTCCGTATATCACGTACCAGGTGTTGTACATAATACATACCTGTAGAAATGTACCGTTTTTTGCTGTTTGGAAAAAAAAGGATATAAAACGTATTTCAACTGGTGCATCATCTTTTGTTACATCAAAAATAATTTTTGTCAATTTATGATCTAGAAATCTACACCAAATGTAAACAAACAGCACATTCTGCACTTCTGGGTACTGAAACATCGATATTTGTTAAAGTACCCTCATCCACCGTCTAGATATGATAAGTCAGACTCAAAGATACCTATTTATTAAAATATATCTCCAAACATTGTTATATTTTCTTATTATTTCCATTATTATAACACGTCTGGGATATCAATTGCTTTTAAAGTGATCTACACATCTGCAGTGTTGCCGAACCGGCAAAAAAAGACGGAATCTGTAAATAGTGTCGTTGAATTCGGTATAAAGTAAATGCCGTCCCAAGATCAGTGGTAGATCAAGGACTTTTGAGTCATGAAAAACGTCTGTTTTTGTATTGGGCACGCACACAACATGTTTTTTCAGGGCATAGTTCTATATTACAACTTCTACAATGTGCATACTGGTCGCTCTTTCAAAGTACTTTGCAACCATTCTGGAATCTACTTTTTCGATTCTTGCTTGCAGGATTGTGAATATTTTTCTGTTTTACCCCTGAACTAATGGTCTCGCCTGTCATTTTAATTAAATATTTATTTTGAAAACAGACAGGTTTCGGTTTCTGTATTGCTTGTCCGGTGATGAGGTAATGACGGTAATCTACCTTTTGTATCAATTCAGGGCAAGCGGAGTAAGGGATGAGGATGTGCGTTCGTAATCATAGACAACCCAAATCTACGCTTCTCATGTGCCCGACTGCCTGAGTGAGTATGCATATGTATGATTGATATGGGGCATAAAATTATGAAGACTACAAAAAATAAACTTTTAGCTTTACTTTTGGTTGCAGCTCTTTTTCGGCAAGTATAGAAATATTTAAATTATTTTGAAAAATCGTGGAGAATGATTTTATCGGTAAATATTCTCTTTTCGGTAAAAATACCGAAAAATCCGGTTCAAGTCCATGCATAGACAATCTGAAATTTGCAATATGAATTTATATTCTAAATTCTATGCATATCCGTTCATATTCGTCAATATTTCATTTGAAGCTTTTATTTGTTATAAGATTTTAGCAAAATGTAAAATAGTAAAGGCAACCCAGTTGACAAGAACGACAAGCTTTCAAGATTAGGGATGTTTAGATCCACGAAAAGTATCGTTATGTATCGATCCTTATCGTTCTAGGAGGTATCGATACTCTAAAATATTGGAATAAAATTATCGATATCCAGCGGAAGGAAACAAAGAAGAAAAGTAACCTGAAGTTAGTCACTCTTTCTGACACAGTCCGGATTGAAAGATGACGATACTCGTGAAATGTATCGATACACCCAAGTGTCGTATATAAAAATATCGATCCAAAATATCGGGTATGGGAAGCAAAAGTATCGATACTTCTAAATATAGGATCGTATCGAACATCCCTACTGTCAAGAGGGTGCCGACGGAGCTATTTTGCGGCGTCATGGAAATAATTTTTTAAATATTCATTTGCATTTTTCAAGTGTTGTGCAACGATTTTGGAAAAAATTCCACGTATAGTCTTACAAAGCATAGTATGGTATATTTCAACAGTTGGCGGAGCTTACTCCACTGGGACCAAGGGTGGACGGATCCCACACATGTGTCACCCGTTGGGGAGTTTTGAAATGTAATAATCAGCTGTTATTCAAATAGTGTCTAATATAAATATAACCTAGAAGCTGTACTCAGTGAAACAAGAAAGTTATTGCAAATTCTATTTTTTTGGCAGGTTTTAAGCTTGCCGTTAGCTTTACGACATATATTTGGGTATTTCTTAATCGATGTAAATATAGTGTGGATGTTTGTTCAGTTCCTGAACAACCAAAAAATATTTGACTATGGATTTATGGATATCAAAAATCCTGAATGGTTTTGTGGGAATATCAATCGACGGTGCTATAATGGTACTGATGAATGGCAAGTAAATGAATGAATGTTTGGAAACGAGCAATATCTGTGAAATTTTTGGTAGAGCCTGTCATCAAGTAGGTGTTTAATGGCTATCTGCAAGAGGTTTGTAGGAAAAGAACATAATTATATTTGAAGCTTTTAAATCCTTAATAAGTTTAAAGCCTTCGAAATTTTTAATCTCGATTAGCTTCTAGATTATCCGCTGAGTTCTACTATCGAAGTAGTGCTAGCTGCAGTATATGACGGCAGATATTCCCAATGTCTGTTACTTGATACTGTCACTGGTCCAACCATCTACTAGGTTTGAGTAAAAAATTAGGAATATACTGTCCGTCAACATAATATACGCAGTTTGCGTAAACCGTTGCTTGGAAAACACCGATGACGTGTAAGAAACTGCGAGGTACAATAATCTGCCCACATAGCTCATTATCAAACCATCCTTAACATTCACAACCTGTCTCCATAGTTACATTGTCACGTGCCAAAATCACGTAACCTTTTTTTACTATTTAACACTTATCCGTAATTTGATTGTATAATTTCACTCGTATTATATCTTTCTTTCTCAGCGATTCAGTATGGTATTGACGATCAGCAAAAAAAACTCTGTAGTTTTTCTCCGCCAGATGGTTTCCTATAAAACATATCTTCTTCAAGGCCACTCAAGAGGCCTTATTCTAGAAGGTTACGTGTTCTGCGTGATTCGCTTTTCTGTTTCCGTTGAGGTCGTGGTGCCCCCTGCGTTTCGTCGTTTTCCGGACTCTGAGATATTAGGCCCCAAGCGCCAATTCATGGACTAGCACCCTTTTCTTTTGTGTTCTGTAACTTAAGTTTAGTTATTTTGGTTTGGGTGCTACGTCATACATCTTTTTATGGAATTTTGACCCTCAGCGGTAAGTTCTTTTTTATATACCTTCGGACCACGTGCCTTAATGCGTGTCCTGATGACGTTCGTTCAATATCTGCTTTCTTTTTGTCATTAGAAACAGAAGAAAATCATCATCCTTTCTCCTTCAGTTAGTTGCATCGTTACAGTTTTGCAAATTGGGAAGCCATCCCCTTGAAAAAACAGGTAAAATATCATTCTAATTAACAATTTCATAGATCTTTATCCATTTATTATTGCTTCTATGAAATTATTAGAGACTTCTTGATATTATTGTACATTCTACGTATTCAAATATGGGGGCAGTGCCTACATGGCACCTTCTATTACTTTGATCATGATTTTGATTTTTGAGCTGCCATAACTTTTTTGAACAAGGGTATATTAGTTTAGTACATTTTTATCTTTTTTTTGCCTTTGCTTTACTTTTTTTGTACAAAAAATGTACATGGTTTTGCTTCAAGTGCGATTGTTCTCAACGAGTAGTTTTATCTCAGACAGAGAGTAGAGTAGATTTTTAAACAGTCTCTCTCTCTCTAGGTTTTTTTTTGTTACTACCATAATTTTTGGCAACGAGGCAAGCAGCCCCTGCCCAGTGATATGCCCACTACTAGCCACTTTTTGACCTGATTCGAGGACATCTCGGCCGCGCCTGACAAAGAAGACCTACAGATAAGTTTAGTATTTAGGCACAAAATATCTGTAAATACTTCGGGCGTATACCATGGTAGACGTTTTGCGGGGTTATCTCGAAAAATAATTTTGTCAGTATGTATTTAAGATTTATAACATCCTTTCTTTTTTTTATTATTCGCACTCCAGTGGAGGAGCACATGTGCGTTTTTTTATTAATCAATATTTTGAGATTCATTTGATATCTTGTTTATTTGGCTCTGTCTGTGTGTACTGTTACTTAAATTTCGTCATCTGTTAGATTCTCTATTTGTGTGGTGGTCAAGTAAAACAAGTTCCGACTAACATCTCGGGGAGTTGTGGCTTAATCCGTCCTAAGTCACTGGCGCTCTTAACCCCTCCCCTACTCACCGCTTTATTGAGCTAGGGCCTAAATTTGCACGCCACTAGACAACGGTTTTGCTTGTACCAACCGTTAGATAGTATTTATCATTGTGTTTTGTTAATTAACCAAAAAAAGTCGTGGCAACATGCGTATTGGTAGTTGTTTTTCGATCCTCTACCATTTTATAATTAGCTGCCCCGTATTTATTCTTTGTTTCTCTGCCATTCATATTGAGCTTATACCTCTATTACCCAAGAGCTATCCGTTAGGCTGGAATCCCAAGCTCCATCAAACTTGTGTCGATTGGGTATTAGGCATGTATATCAGTAACGTCTCTACTGCCTCAACACATGCTCCTATACGGAATAGAGTCGTGTGCTCTAAATGCCTGTAAGAAAAAGTTAGAGTACTTTGGAATGTGGTCTTACCGTAGAGTCCTAAAAGCCGAATCTAAACTAAATAGTATTGGAAGAATAAAATGATAAAGAAATAACGTTTACCATTGAAACTAGGAAATTGTAATACCTATTTAGGATCCATTACCCGTAAAGAGAAGTACGTCTTAATTCAACTACTTCGTGCAGCAGCTTCAAAGATCAAAATGGCATCCAGTCATAGAGTTTATAGCGGAGATAGCACGTAAAGAAGAATAAGAACTGAATAGATATGTTCGCTTCTTGCTATTCTTTTTCTATTTTCAGGTAGCACAACCTCATTTCCGAAAAGCTCAGACTCAACTGGTTGCAAAAGTGAATGAAGACCAGGCATCAGAAATGAGAGAAAGGTCAATAATCATCTTGTGGAGTAAACTCATCCAATTTATTGAAAGCTGCCATCTTTGCTCTCGATATTACTAAAAAGATAACCGCGTGCGGCAGAGAGGCACTTACGAAATCTTGTAAAAGTTAAGAGTGTTAAACACGTGAGTTTTCCATGAGTAAGCGTATTTCGTCAGCAGCGGCAGCTATAGGGAAAACGTTAGATACTAGAAATACTCTTCAAGCAGCTGAACGTACCGCAGACTGTTAGGGTTTGCCCCCGTAGAATGCGGGAGGTGAAGGACTGCCGAAGCCTACTGCCCTAAAACAGACTTAGTATCTTGTTCAGGTAAGTACACTTAACCTGCGATGGTCAAAGCACTGGCATAATATACTACCATCAGAACGCTGCAGATAAGAGCTCTTTAAATCACCTTTAGAACAATTTCTTCTACAATAAGGTTTGCAGGAAAGCGTCGCCCAAAGATATCACCCAGAGCACTTCAGTTGGTTCTTCCTTATCACATTATCTACACCCACTCATCGGGCAGTGATCTAGGACCTGTTACTTTCCTGGAGAGATAGTAACGCAATTTATTTCTCTGAGTTCTCTTCAATAGTTTCACTTGTTTCTGGACCTGTTGAATGGCTAGAAGATTTCATTGAATCTTCTAAAGTAGAACAAATTAACTTTCACCTTTGCAAAAGTTTGCAGTAACAAGTACGTTTAAAAAATATATAAAAAGGACCCAGTGACACCTCATATGTTAAAAATCTATGAAGCTGTTTAAGATGTAGCCTATGAAATAGGAATTTTTCATCAAAATACGTAGTTTTGTCCGCATGCAGCCTAACATTGAAGAGAATAAAATATTTTTTTTGTGAAACAAATTTTTAACATTTTGGAGAGCACTTATCACGGATGCGAAGTGAGACTGACAATACACTGTCGAGGGAATCACTGTCGATATTTTCTTCGTAAACAACTATTACAAAATTATGCGGCCAGGTGAAAAGCTTTAATCAATATTGCGAGATACAAGCACATTATATTTTTTTAAGTGCAATAACAAAACTAATGGCACTAGCGGTTTAATAGTCAAGTTATACAGTTAAAAATACAAGTGTCTATATATTTAGACTAGGTATGCATTTTAGTAAGTCATTAAAAAATTATTTATAAGAATTTAATAATAAAAAATGCCAATGATCATGCTGAATTGATTAATTTTTAGAGTTAAAAATGCACATACGGATACAGGTATGTATTATCTCAGTTCAATAGTAATTTTTAATTATTTCACACTAGTTCTTAAAAAACATTAGATGCCCTTATCTCATTAGGTCGCAGACTTTTGAAATAGGTGTTTATGAAAAAAGTGTCGACAGTTATGTCCTTTACAGTGTATGAGAATCATGAGTCTCACTTCAAATCCCTTATTAGTGCGCTCTCAAATGTTAAAAATGTGCTTTTCCAGTACAAAAATACAAACAATACAATAATTTTTTTTCAAAAGTAGATATTACAAAACTGAGATCTAGGGAAGTTGTTTGTAGTAGCATAATCTGTCTAGAGAAAAAAAAATAGATTGGTTCTTTTACTTTCGCGCATAAGTTAATGATTTGTGATCAGTGTGAACATACGGTCGTAAAGGTGGAAAAAACATAAATCTGTCCAATTTAGTTAGAACAACTGTACTATGTCTTAGTCACTCAATAGCACATTATACGCACTTACAAGCCAGAGTCAATACGATGCCGCCGCCGCGCCGATACCCTTTCCGTCGCCAATAAGCATTTACTACCTTTAGTTCGCACAACAGATGAGGTTCGACGTCTGATGAGCAGTCAAGTCGGCGTGGTAGAGATGATGGAATCAAATGGAACCAACGATTTCTGAATTATTCTGATACAACCATCGACAAAGGAGGGGTTGTGAGGTAGAAGCCTGGATCGTCAATCTAGCAGAGTCAGAAACAGGCACAATCAAGGATGCGAGTCCAGGAAAACCTTTTTTTTTTTAGACAAATCGGTGCACTAGTGATAGTTTCGGCCATAAATCAGCCCAACATTTCGGCTTATCTGAATTATATCTTCCTAATTCGTGACTCTCGGGTTACATCAGTCTGTTCTTGGACGTTTGTATGTTAAGCCTGGTACTCACTAGGTAGCGAACACGACCAAACGAACAGCAATGCACACATGCTGTAAAAACATGCGATGTTTGGTCGAATTTTTGTTTTGACGTCCAGTCTACCGAAGGCATACGTGTGGTATTGTTCGTCCGCTTTTGTCAAGTCGTTGTTTCGCAGCTATAAAGATATCTGAGGATGAATTAGTTTTAAGTGCTAGTGCATCATAATAATACTTAGTGAGGATATTCAAAGTAGAAAAAGAAAACGACGATGGTGAATGGCATCTTTATTTAAAAGTAGAAATCGTTATAGGGGACTAGACTTAAAACACGATGTCCATCAAGAACTGGAATATGGGCTTTTTGAAAATTTCTGTAGAATGAACAGTACAGATTTCGAGTATTTGTTAAATAGAGTTGGTCCAAAAATTGCCAAAAAGGAGCCAACGTTTATAAAAAGTATACCAGTCGTCATGATTTAGAAAGCAAACCATGTTGATTTATATTTCTCATCCGTTTACATACCAGTCTTCGATTCTTCTTTTTGGCGTTCTCCGCGGAATGATCCCAAAAGGGATCCCATTTTCTTTTTAACTTCAGCTAGATCACAATTTAAATCATTCGCAATTACCTTCCAAGTGTCTAGTTTAATTAATCTATTCTTAAAATTATTATTTGCCGGATTCTAAAGGCACTCGTTTGCCCTAGATAAATCTATGAAATTCATTACCAGTGTATTACTTCACTCCATCTTCTTAATAAAACTGGTATAAATCTGATACGCTCAATGGCTATGCGTCCTTTCCGGAAAACAGGTACACACTGTGTGCGGGCCTAGGGCGACTTTCCTGTGGAGTTACCGACAAGCGAGCGAACCTCTCCGCAACCGAACGTCCTTTGGAGTTACCAACACGGAGAAGTAGAAAACTATGACAATCAAGGAGGCCATAAACGCGCCCTACAATTGTAGGGACGACTGACGATACGGGGCTTAGTCTCTGCTAGGACGAATTATGACGAATTCAAGACAACTGACTAAATGGAAAACATTTCTTATGCGTTCACTAGGCTCCGTCATTAACACGACATCATTGGGCCCAAATCCGTCAAAGACCAATGAAGACCAAAGTAAGACGTCCTAAGAATGACACTGCCACCTGGGTAATAATAATTGTACTACAAGGAAACTTGCTAATGTGTCGTCAAGTTAGATTTGGCACTCGAAGTGTCTTCATGCGACGTCTAATCATTTGTGAAGTTATAAGTGTTGATCGTAAGGGGCTTGAGCCAAAACTAGTTTAAGCAGTGCAGCCGCATTGATAATATAGGATCAAAAAGAACAAACCAGCGCGAGTGTTGGGTGGCCAATATTTAACTGAGTGATTTAAATTGCGCGCTATTCTGATACACGCATTTCAGTAGGTGGCACCGTAGTAGTTGCTGAAAGCACATGTGTCCAGTTCATCATGGAGCGCTACACGATCCCACAACGCGTCCGTATTGTTAAGACGTGTTACTTAATAATGAATCGATTGTTGCAACGATTTAGAAGCTACGACAAGATTTCGGTCGAAATAAAGTGCCTAAACTGTATCCATCGAAGAAACAAAGTAAAATCAAACATATACACCCGTATTGCACGTGATCAAGAACTTAACCGTAGGAGACGCTACAGGGCCGTATCAAGCTATTGTGACTGATCTATCAAAAAATGTCGTACAAGATATGTGTTGCTGTGAATTCTATCAAAAGCATAGTAAATTATTAGGAATATACCACGCCTTTCTAATCATATTTCGCCATTAGGAATCAGTGCAAAAAATTCTGTATTCACCATTTCAGCAAAATGTTACTAAAACGCACACGAAAAAAACTTGTGGACCATCTCAATTGAAATTGTTCATATTTTATTATTAACTTACATATATACCCAATAATATTTACAAATCAACCTTCTATTCACAATGCAGAGCAAATTTTTTTGAGCAAATAGAAACTACAGACGTAGTAGTAGTAGTACAAAAGTTTATTACAGACTCCATAAAGTTTGTTAGTTTGATTGCTATTAAAATTTACATGAGAAATAGGAAGAAGGTCAACATGGCACTATTATGCTTTGGAACTCCTAAATTAACCCTAATTTTGTGTAATTATAAATTTGGAATTTCCACATTAATAACTAGAAACTTACACTTTGATTGCAGTCTATAATGAACTTACCTGTCTTGCCAAAAAGCCCGTTAAACTGTCAGTCTTAATGGTATCAATCGATTTATATGCTGTATTCCGAGGAGCTTGAATCATCAGAATTGTTGATGTCAATTATAAGGGGTTCAACTTGGGTGTCAATGATATTGTCCATATCCCACATTTTGGCTTCAACCTTCTCTTGGACATGGTCAATACATGTTCTCCATTTTGCTGGCGTAATTCTATCGACAGCAACATCAAACAGTTTTTTAAGGTCAGAAAACTTAAAAGTGCTGCAAATCAACTCGATAGGATTCAGTTCGCAGTGATAGGGAGGCAGCCTGAGAATCGTTTTATTTTGGTTTTTGGCCATTTCGTCAACAATTTTTAAATCATATTTATACTTATGTCGCTTGACTATATTTATCAGCTCAGCTTTGACCATTGTTTGGTCGAAGTCGATCTTCTTTGAGACAAGCCACTGTTGAATGTCTGCCTTTTTGGTGGCCATTGTTGGAATTTTTTCCAATTTTCTGGAGTGGTACGGGGCATTATCCATCACAATAATTACGTTATCATCAAATGTCGGCAAAATTTTTTTGAACCAATTTTCAAATGAGTTACCATCCATTTCTTCGTGATAGTCTCCAGTTTTTTTGGATTCAAATGCCCACAATGCTTCAGGAACAAATCCATCTACGCTACCTTTGTGGCAAATGATCAGGCGTTTTCCCTTGCCTGAAAGTAATTAGTTATTTTACTTCTCAGCGAGCGCACTAAATGACGAAATTAAGCAACTTACTCTTTTTAGGTTAGTGTAGGATAGGGTCTTAGATTAGTTTTTGGGTGAAGGAAATACTCAGAAACTTGGATGAGATAGCAAAACTGAGTTCGGAGCTTCCAAATCATTGATTCGATCAGAAAATGAATTATCTGCATCCAAAAAAGGTCATATACTTCGAAACTTACCTGCAGGATTTTTCAATCCCGTCGAAAGGCCATCTAAAAAAGCCTGCCTTGAGGACCTCACAGATCTGTCTACCCAAACCTTTCCCTGCGTATGCCCCGCGTTCACCCATGTTTCGTCTAAATAATAAATTTTTCTTCCTTCAGCGCAGAATTGCCTAATTTTTCTAAGGTATTCTCTCCTCCAGATAACAATTTCCTCCTTTTCTATCAATAAACTATTCCTTCCTCTTTTCAAAAATCGAAAGTCTAGTTCTTTCAACAGCTTATGGAACGTAGATCTTTTAAAATTTGGCAGGTCCTCATCATCATTCACTTGCTTCAATATTTTATCTATTGTAGGAATTTCATTCCTGAAGAAAAAGTGATGTACTTTTCTTCTAATGGCACTTTTGTCAAAGTCATCTATTTTTTCGATAATTTTTTTCTCGCTGGATATGTTTTTGGCTCAGATAGTGAGTGATTTTGTCTATATTCCTTCAAGATTTTGTAAACACTTGATCGACCTACTCCAGAAATTTCAGCAACCTTACATACGATATTTTCTATAGCCAATCCACTATTCTCTTGCATCTGGTTCTTGTAGATATTTAGAATAATTTGTTTTTCACCTGCGCTAAGATGAAGATTTTTAGCCCTTTTGCTGGGTGGCGTTAAGCTGATTTCAACCACTTCATCAGCTGTATCTGTGTCAGACATTTTAGACTAATATTAAATTTCCGCAAGAAAAATCAAGTCAAGACGTGCATAAAACGTTCGCGCTCATAAACGGGTATCCGTAACTGATTACAATCCTGTGCGTGGTGACGAACCATCAACGTGACGCTGAGAGTTCCCTCTACTATGCAGCGTTGCCAGGCTTAATGTCACAATGATCATGTTTTATTGGGAAAATTGTCAGAAAGCGCCGAATGTTGAACAGAAACATTACAAGAAGTCTAACCTTGAAATGTGAGGCTACAAATCGATATTCTTATAGGGGGGAAGGGTAGGGAGCTGTTATGGTTCCTATTAACTTTGGTGAAAGTTGGAAACGGTAATATCATATATGGCATACATTCGGTTGAAGGTGTGTGCACGGAAAATAGATTACGGATAGGATTTTAATAGATAAATCTGCACAAAAAACACAAAAGGAGATTTTTATATTTCCCTGAAGAATATCTCAAGGTTATTTCAGATGTACTCATCGAAGCTTTATGGAAGGATTATCGAAACCTTATTTTCAATTGCGATAGGGCCACATACCTCGACATCACATTAATGTGAAAAATAAGACAATAGAAAAAAATTCCCTCACTGAGGCTATCTCTTAGGAAAAATTTAACTATAAAGATTGCACAAAAATTTTCTTCACCTTTTTGAGCTTGTTTTCGCATCTCCGTATATGCCGTTCATAATTTGCTGCAGATCAAATTGGAATATACCTTTGTGATGCCATTTATTGTTATATAATGTCCTTTATAACAGTTATTGCACGTATTGCACCAACAGATTGATTTGTGATCCATGCGAATGTGATCAACCACTCTGGTGAAAACTCGCCGAGCGTGGCAACCGTGCGACTTTGTCTGGAGGCTCGTCGCTACAAGCAATCAGGAAGAGGCCGACAGAGCGCGTTGATCACGAATCAACCACTGTTTACGATTACTTTGTAGCTTCGTTAGATACACTTTAGTGTCAACACCATTTGTCAGCTGGTGCGGGAATTTGAACAAGCAGGTGCAATTAAAGACTTGCTAAGGTCGGGCCGTGTTCGAACTGTTCGTACTCCGGAAAATATCGAGACAGTTTGTAAAAGTGTAGTGGAGCGCCCTGAGATGTCTACCAGACTTCGTTCTCAAGAGCTATGTATTCATCGCAAGTCATTATGCGCTATTTTAAAAAAAGACTTGCATACAAAATTCAGTTACCCCAAAATAACGATTTTTACCGAGAACTGATAATGAGCTATGAACCCCACTTCGATATGAACGGATTTGTTAATAAGCAGAATTGTCGTATCTGGGTATTAGAGAACTCTCGTGTCTTCCATCAACGATCACTATTTAGACAGAAAAATTGCCATCGGAGTAATCCTCATAGGAAGAGGTATATGATCATACGACTTAATACAAAAACTACTCAAATGACGATTCTGTTAGAACGACTTAATATACGTTCGAAAATCTTTAGAATGCCCAAAAACCAAAAAATTAATTTCCGTCAACGTTTACGTTGTAAACATGTTATAGATTCTTAACGCTTAAGTTACGATCCTAGAATATCCATGCTCATACCTCATTCCAACTACCTAAAGTTGATCACATAAGTCATTACTGGCTCTACGTATCCTGGTAACTCATGCTCCAAATGTAACTCCACCCGTCCGTTCATCCGAAAACTTTGACTAATTCAAGACGACTTGCTAACGCTGCAAAGCTACCCTCGAGTTGACCGCCGACTAATGTACGCCATCAGCGGCGTAGAAGGAGTAATGGATTATGCTTAGACCACACATATGCTCCTCATCTTTCTTTGCCAAAAGTTAAAACCACAGTGTGATGAAGAAATGGACTTGATGATACATAAAGCACAAACTTCAGCCTGCGTCTTCATCTTCAAAGAACTAATTTAGTTTTTTTCTTACTTTAAGGATTCCCTCTTCACCACTATTTTTCTAATGACCATAACAGTTTATGTGATCCTCTAGGCTACAAGGCAATCTCAAGAGAAACTCCCTATACCGCTCGTGCCTTAATGATGTCAGCGATCTCTGTATTCACAGAAAAAGAATAGAGCAGAGATGTAAACCGACGAAAAGAAGAGAGTTAAGGATAAACAAATTTGCTCATCTTCATGATCAAGGCATAGAAGGTGAAACTTAGTTTAATTGCAAATTAATAATCCCTGTTACATTATGTGTAATATTCAAGCAAAGTGATCCTTGCGGAACACCCAGTTTCATACTATAAGGTGACCAACAAGACCTTAATTATCAGAAAAATTACGAAGGTTAAAAGGGAACTCTTCTATCGAAACCTAGATGTCTGCGGATGAGTTAACAGACCATCTACACAAGTCAGGAGATCTCAAGTTCAAGTAGTAATCAAGTCCTGATGGAAGAAGTATATCATAAGCTTATATATACTTACTCTTGTTGGTCGGCTGATTGATTCGTTGACAGGTTGACACTGCACTTCCTAGCCAACGCTGTCATCAGTAAATAAAGGATCAAGTTCAGTTCAAGATAAAGCCTCTGAGAAATAAGTTAGTTACAAACATGTGCAATAGAGAAATAAAACAGATCAAGTCAGTTAAATAGGCCCATACAATTAGTCCATAGGCATTGCGATAGTCTCGGACGCGCCAGCGTCCGCCGTAGAACGAGCAAAACAGTTAAGCAGCGCTAGGCTCAGATAGCAGAAGTAGCTACGTATCGAAAACAATCCTGTATCGTTTTGTCTTGAAGACAAATGTACGGGAAAACCTATGTTGTGCGAAATATGGCCAATAGGTGCGAAGAATTAACGGTGTTTGGAGCGAATAGATATACTAACATCAGATAATTGCGATATACCCTTATCCATCCTCTACAGCCCCTCAGACCCCATTCTTTTTCGTTTTTGTATTTTTCCTCTGCCGCTACAGAATCGATTTTCAAAAACTACAAAGCTCTTCTGCCCTTGGCGTACCTAGTAGCAACCTTGTGTGAAACTTTCATACAAAGATGTGTAGCATCTTCCAAGTTAGAACAGACGGCAATTAGTGACATATTTTTCCATGATGTACATGCCAGATAACATCCAAAAAATATATCATCATCATCATTTGCGAAATTTTGTGCGTTTACAAGACGTGAGTAAAACTCAAAATACTATGTGCATAGAAGTCCATTGCTGGTCTGCTTTGTGAATGGTTTGTATTCCGGTGACTTGACAGTCGACCGTGTCAGTGGTGTGGTGCGCAGGGCAACGACCGGTTATGCGCCAAAAGACGTAAGGGTCTCCTTGTCGTCGTCGACGTATGAGATGGGAATGAAAATCAGTTTAGCAAATCATCGGTAGGTGGCGATCGTCACATTTTCCACCTACTTGCGCAAAACCTAGAAGTTTTATTAATTTCTGGTTTCACCATGTGATTGACTCATTGTACTGTAATGATGCTAGTTGGAAGGTTGTATATTATAGAATTGGCGACTCCAGATATCAAAGCCCTTGAGATCATCCCCTTTCCATTATGCACGCCACTGTGGATGTATGCACGGCGAGATATCAAACAGATTGCGATAATTGGATTTGGCCCGTCCCGTCCGTAGGACGCCGCCACCGCTCTTCTGCTACTGCTTGCAAACTAACTTGCGGACTTGTTTAATATTAACAGGCCGATGGGCATCCCACTTCTAATGGGCTAATTAAAACGTTTGCGGACGCTTCCGACCCGACTTCGGAGGTGACTTGCGTGGAGATATCGTTGCAGAGATTCGAGATGTGACTATGACTATGCAGTTCGAATGTTACTAGACATAAGGTAGGGTCAATAATATTGCCCAATAGCCAGCAATGCGAGCAAAGCATCTGGAGGTGTACACATAATTCAATCTTGGGCATACACATTGACTCCATGTTCTCAATGTATAATTTCAGCAAAGAATTTCAAACTATTATAGGCAAAGGGCCGATAAGCTCCTAACTGGTCTAGTACACAGATGGCGATAGATTCTAAGTTCGATGTTAATTTAACACAAAGACCAACGGCGCGGCGGTTCCAAGCGGCTCAACGTCCATCTCAAATTATGATTTGTTGACTCGACATACTTTGCGATTTCTTGATCACCATTTTCGCAAATTAGCGCCCCAAACTACCTTGATACTCAAGCCCTTTAAAAAGCACGACAATTTTGCCCTACAAGCTCCTGTAATTATTTTAGATTTGATATGATGTGGTATTCAAAAAAGCTTGCGCAAATCCGATATGGACGTCTGGATAGATCCAAATTCCCAATAAGTCACTTCCCAATAGGCTACAATACAGATTATAAATTAAGAGTTATCCACTCCTTAGCAACCAGATAGTTATTTTTGGCTTGCAGCAATTTTAATACAACATGAGCACCCAACGTGATCGGCAGTCCATCTGACATCACTCTCTACCATTATAGATCCATCTTGTAGTCTGACGTGTTAGCAAATATGTATACACCGAGACCCAAAATAGCAATAAATCCCTGGACAATACTTGCTACCTATCAGAGAAGCATTATCTCCATAATGTATTTACAGTAAGTCGTAAATCATCGAGACCATCGGTGCTGCCTGAGGCTTCACGGTTGTTTAACAGATAAAGACGTTCTTAGAAGGTGCGGAAATAGAAGGGTTACGCAGTTTTGAAGAATTATGGACGTAGATAAATTGTTAGTAGCGTATTTTGTTTCCTATTGTTTTGTTTAGTATAACCACGATATACGTACACTGGAGATAGGATGTTGCGCATGTGGGCGAAGCTTCGTGACGTCACCTTGAGAGTTGTCGGCTCGTAGTTACCAGCGGCAGGATTGTCGTAACCTTACTGCAGTGCACGCGTATCGTAGTTAATACTATATATATATAGTGCGATTTCTTGGTGATTTTTGATGGTTTTGTGACTTTTTGAATTAGTTATATATATACCTTGTATTCCCTGTGTGGTTAGTAAATTGATAAAAATGCGGTGTGCTGTTGTGGGATGTAGTTCCGACAACCAATCTAAACGGAATCCCTTGCAAAGACATGAAGTTCCACAGTTTTCCTCAAGATCCAAACCTTAACGAAAAAATAGCTACGTCTTACAAAAAGAAAAGACAAAGTCAATGTAAAAAGTGCTAGGGTTTGCTCGAAGTACTTTTGTGAAAGTGCCTATAAGGTCAATTTGAAACATACCCTTTTGGGTTACACCCCCAAAAGATATCGTGCTATAAAAGATGATGCCATTCCTATGGAAAATTTACCCAAGTCTCTATCATCACCTGGACCTTCTACATCTACGCTTCAGCGTCCAATACCTGTTAACAAGACGGCTTATTCCAAACTTTTTCGGAGAAATTAGTGCAAAAGGTGGTCTTGATGACCATCCAAGTCTCCTAGAGCTTAAGTATAGAATAAGGTCATATATTTTGGAGCGAAACGAAGGCGCGAGTATTGCAGCGTTGAGTCAGAGGATACACCAGACATTCCACTAACCGCATCATTAATGAATAAACTGAATGCACCTGAAGTATCAGCTGACTATAACGAGGAAGTCTTAGTGGAAGAAATAGATGAGCTCGAGTATCACGGGCTGGAAAATTTTGCTAACGTCGTTTGCCATAAATTGCAGGATGAGAGGTTGAAAAGTTCCTCAAATGAAACTTATTCCTGGATAGACCATCTTAGTGAGGGTGGATTATCAAAACCTTCTACAGCAGTCATGAATCAAATTGAAAAGCTGAACAAGGTGTTTACCTACTACATTCAATGAGACGGAATCGTGACAGAAAAGAAAAATTTTATAGGCGAACTTCTGTTGAAGAGCAGCAACATTGACTGCCATGGAAAAGCTAAAAAACCATTTTTCAGGTCAATGGTGTTCTTCCGGATGAAAGAACTGAATAAAAGTTTGAAAGACCAGAAAAATCCTTAAAGGAAATGGAGAAAAATTGTTGTTTAGAGTAAGCCATTTGTCATTTCCATTTATTGTTATACGGCCAGCTTACCGCAAAGAAGAGATAACTCTAAGGGTAAATATAGTGCATTATTAACGTCATGAGCATGTTGATCCTACTCCACAGAACATACTAAAATATAGGTAATGTAGAAAAATGGAGTTATCTTGTTTTTACAGTAAAGTGACGATACGCTCTTTTGTGGAGCTAGACAACCGTTTACGCTATAGCCTGTCAAATAGGAATTACAAGGTTAAAATATTCAATTTAAATCCGCCATTTTGTTTTATATAAAATTTTAGTGTAGCTTGTGTCACTTGCACCGCTAAGACGAATCCAGCGACACCTCATATGTGAAAATCTATCAAGCCGTTGGCCTGTAGTTGAAATATGTACGTTATCCATATCAACTCACATGAGAATCACCCTCAGCATGACGTCATGCGCGCCGGCGGACAAAAATCAAACAGCGGAGCATCCAACTGAGTATAATAGCCGGTTGCTGAAGATTTTTTGCGTGACAGTCTCTTTGATCATTTGCGTGTCGTTGTAAAATATCAAATGTTCTTCTTTCTCATCTTGAGGACTCTGAAAAGACCAACTGCATTCTAAATAATGTGGTACTTATACATTGGTTCATTGTACGGAGCATAATAATCCATTGAAGTCCAATATACTGGGTGACTTTGAAGTTGAGTCATTAATTTTCAGATAATGATTGTAGAAGGAAGATAAACCAGAATATGTGTGTAAAAATAAAAAAAAATTAAAAAAAAATTTTACCTTGTTTTATAAAGTATCCTCCCGACAAGTATTTCAGTGCGGACCTGTATTTGATCGTGAGGTCCCCTGTGAGGTCTTCAAGTCACCTGATTCACGAGCCCGTTGTACTACATTAACAAAGGCACGAGGGGTTGGTTGCACTCGATTGGGAAACCGATCCGCATAAACATGTGCCATTTTTTATTTCATTTGAGCCACGCAACAGACACTATCCACACGCTAACCGACTGTATGTATAACTGAACTGAATAAAATACTTAATTGCAAAAACGTCGTTCCAAATTCTTTCGCTTTTTTGTTTCCGATGCGATGAACCGGTAAGGCGGATTATATCCGTTGTTGCCAAACACGAGTACATGATACTATTATTGAGACAGGGCGGTACTCAAACTTCCAAAGGGCTATAACTTTGTTACTTTAATTTTACCAGAAAAATGGTAAAGGAAAAAACATTTCTTTTGATCAGATCTACTCACTGTTAAAATAAATGACTCAACTTCGAAGTCTCTGATTGTAGATGTCGCAACTTCCGCCCTGAATGATGAATGGCGACTCTTATTTTAAATACAAATTATAGACTTACGTTAATTAAACTTTATTTCCATTCAATCATGAAAATTGTTACCCTTAACAATGATAAAGTGCCAACAGAAGCAAAATCTAGACTTTATTGCCACCTTACTCGAGAGCAGAAATTGTTCAGATCTTTCAGCCTGAGGCAGTGCTGTTTCGTGCTCATTATCGACTCATCAGTGCGTTATAGGTCTTTGGTCTAGACGAGGAAACAGACGAAACAGAAAGCAAACAAGTGGATGTGGTATTTTCAAAAACGCGAGGCCCCGTGCTCAAGCAGACGGAAATATGATAATCGTTATCTGTCAATCGTTTTTCCAAGCTGGTTTTCATCATCATCCGTACGTACATTCAAATTGCGCTGAACTTAACTCTTATATGAATTGATGGCATCCTTGCGTAGAAAGTGAGGAGTTAATCTACTTGAAGCCATTTTTTTATGTATATGTAAATACTTTTAATGTTTCTGCTGATTGCTCCCATGTCACAATGTTATATGCAATAGAAGAATGCACAAAAGCATAGTACACCGTTAACCGTGACTTACAGTCGATGTCGTTTAGCTTATTTCAATTTCTGCCTCAATTTCTTCTTCTCATGAAAGGCCACTGTCCAGGGTAATTCCTAGAAAAATGGCTCTCGGCTCCCGAATGTCTATGTTGTTAACATTCATTTAGAAGGGAAAAGTTTATTTGATTTTTATGTTAAAATGCGTAATGTATGATTTCTGAATGTCTAACATAAACTTGTTCTTATTACACAAACAACCCAACAACATGAGCTGTTGTGTCGCCTGCATATAATATAATTTTTCCATTACTTACATGCTTTGGTTAGGATAGGTAACCCGATCCATTTACGTATTTCTCACGTATTTCTGCTGGTTGGCTTCATCAGGCCCGAAATTAATGCACATAATACAACTACAAAAGTAGATACACATGCCCATACATGCGGATACGTGTGTAACCTGAGAAAACGAAGATGAAGATGGAACGAAAATGACACACGAAGTCACAAATAAGAGACAACATACACATTCCTAACCTCTCGACCACGTTAACATTTTTAGGTTAGTCCATGATGTGACTTTCAGAAGTTTTAAAAAATTATTTCAATTAATAATGTTTGTCTCAATCCGGCTGTATTTTATCACTAAAACATAGCCATGTTTTGGATCGTTTTCAAAAAAGAATCCGCGTAAATCCAGATTTAACATCAAACACTAGCACCAATCTCAGAGTAAGTAACAAGATGTCTAGTCAATTGAGCATGGCGGATATTTACTATTTTTTATCTGTTTTTAGCTCTTGATGATGGCAGCAGAGTCTGTCGAATATATATATATATATACAGGGTGACTTCGAAGTTGAGTCATTTATTTTAACAGTGAGTAGATCTGATCAAAAGAAATGTTTATTTCCTTTACCATTTTTCTGGTAAAATTAAAGTAACAAAGTTATAGCCCTTTGGAAGTTTGAGTACCGCCCTGTCTCAATAATAATATCATGTGCTGGTGTTTGGCAACAACGGATATAGTCCACCTTATCGGTTCATCACATCGGAAACAAAAAAGCGAAAGAATTTGGAACGATGTTTTTATTTCATTCAGTTCAGTTATACATACAGTCAGTGTCAGTCGCGTGTGAATAGTGTCTGTTGCGTGGCTCAAACGAAATAAAAAATGCCACATGTTTATGCGGATCGGTTTCCCAATCGAGTGCAACCAACCCCTCGTGCCTTTGTTAATGTAGTACAACGGGCTCGTGAATCAGGTGACTTAAGACCTCACAGGGGACCTCACGATCAAATACAGGTCCGCACTGAAATACTTGTCGGGAGGATACTTTATAAAACAAGGTAAACATTTTTTTTTATTTTTTTTTTATTTTTACACACATATTTTGGTTTATCTTCCTTCTACAATCATTATCTTAAAATTAATGACTCAACTTCAAAGTATATATACAGGGTGTTTCAGTTTATTGTTGCATAACTTTAAGATTCGATAGAACTTTTAAAATTAATGCATAAAGTCTATATAAACATGGGTTGAAAAATTCGTGGCTTCCTAAATACAGGGTGTTTGAATTTACTTTCTAAAAATAGTTTTTTTTTAAATATTTCGAACAATATTTGATGTATAACAGTGAAAATTGGTATACAAAGGTTTTTTGGTACGACAAAACGAACCATGGGCATAGTTTTACTGTAGCCGCTAGAGGACGCTCTCTACTGTACCTGTAGTGTATTAAAATGACCGAAATTTTTTTTTTAGTGCAATTTTATGCTTTTTGAATAAAAAACTGATTCTTCGCACTTTTCAACATAAGAAAGCTCTCCTGTGATACAAATTGCACTATCGTTTTCGTGGACTCAAACATTTTTACAGGTACACTTCTTAAATAATATACCTGTGTAGTCGCCATGTCCCCATACACAGTCAAACAAAATGCACCCCATTGTATACGCAGAGAAACAAACTGCCGATAACGCCCATATATCGGTCTTTGGTATATTGGTATCGACCGATGATCAGTACCGATGACGATCTAATATTGGTCGACCTCTAGTTGATACCATTCAAGAGCTCTTGAAAGGTATTTCAACTGTTCCTAAACTCAATGGCTGAATATCAGTTTTACTCATTCAGTTTAATGGATTTCTCCAAAACTTCTCAAAAGAATTGATTGCTTCGATCGGACCCGAGTAGTCAGTAGCTTGTCATGGAGATATCAATAATGTCAAAGTTAACCTGTCGCGGTTAATTTTGACGTTTTAGTGGCTCCTTCTCATTTTCAGAAATTATTTACTAAGGGTAAAGGATTGGGTGTGGGAGATGTTATATATTATACTTGTAGTCACCGCTATTGGCGAGTCAAAGTAAGACTACCAGCATCCCTTTTTATATATCTCCATCTCCCTCATACATACACATGCAACCTACCCCTGTGTGTGTACGTTCGTTCGGTAAGCTCAACGGCATACGTTTTTTAGTTGTGTGTCTCCGTCTCGAAAACTTTGGAGTTACGTATGAGTGCCCTTCAGTCAGAGTGACAACTAACTTGACTAGGCGCGCAATTTGAGTTGTCCTGTTTATCAATCTTCAATATAAAATTGTGTAATGCTCGGAAATACGATCAATGAAAAAGGCCGACAGCTCGTGCTAAATTTATTAGAGTATTTACAGGAAGAGAATGGAAACAGCGGATCTAGCTGTAGTCGTCTCCGCAAAAGATAAACAGGAGCCGATCTGCAAGTCCAAGTTTTGCCTGTTGCTGGTTGACCAGCGGATGCAAGAACACGGAAGCAGTCGTGAGGAGAGGCTCTCGAGCGTTGGAACACAGACTGGAGCTGATGTAGAGACATGAAGATCTACACCACAAACAACGTGAAATACCTGGGCATTACGATGGATAAAAACAGAAGCTTTGGCGAGCATGTAAAACAAATGGCTGCGAAAACCGGGAGAATAGTAATATTGTGCTGTCTAGAATCCTCTCCAACGTAGGCGGTCCCAGAAGTTTAAGGAGGCTGCTCCTATACAACGTCGTCCAATCTATTGTGACGTACGGTATGAGGTGTTCAAGAAGGTAGAATATAGTTGATGCGTACTGGAGAGAGTAGCAGATGCGCTGAAGATTAAGATCTGTCTATGGTACGGAGACTCGATCTGTTTACTTATTTCATATGGCATTGATGACGTAACCGCCAAGAACGGTGACTACAACAATATGGACTTGCAAATTGCTCAGTATCATCAGATTTACAATAGGCACAAACCATATATGAAACTATATGCGTCTCCCGGAATCTCATCTTCACCTCCGAATGACAGGCGCCAACACAAACATATCCCCTTTTACCGCATCCGGATCGGCGGGGGCGAGCATAGTAATAACGACCTCTGCACCGGAAAAATAAGAACCTTCGGGATCCCACCCCGGAGGGCAATATTCGGCCGGAAGCTCTTACTGCCCGCCGATTGCCTCGCTTAACACGCTAGTTCTGGCTCCCCTTTTGCAACAAACTCACATCATGTGTTCGCTACTGCAGATACCACGTATGATTACAATTGTCCTGACAACGAAAAGCAGCTATACTAGTTTACTCAGGTCTTCTCACATAAAGCAACAGCATACGTACAAGGCTCGGCATTTCTTGAGGCCGTATGGGAGAATACATACCCCTTTAGACATCTTTGAACAGTAAAATGTCTAACAATCAAGTCCTAAATGCTCATCGACTATACTAATGGAAAAAAGAAGGGTTCAAATGAAAATTGTAATTTTTTACTAATTCCCGGAAGTGAATGGTCGCATTTGAGTAGCAAGAGAAGCATCATAAAGCTTTAAACGTATAGCTTTTGAATCTTATAATGAAAACAATTTTTGAGCTGTTTGAGCAATTATAAGAAAATAGTGGGAAGAAAAAAACTAAATTTTATTTTATATATGTGTGTATATACAGGTGACTTTGAAGTTGAGTCATTAATTTTCAGATAATGATTGTAGAAGGAAGATAAACCAAAATATGTGTGTAAAAATAAAAAAAAATAAAAAATGTTTACCTTGTTTTATAAAGTATCCTCCCAACAAGTATTTCAGTGCGGACCTGTATTTGATCGTGAGGTGCTCTGTGAGATCTTAAGTCACCTGATTCACGAGCCCGTTGTACTACATTAACAAAGGCACGAGGGGTTGGTTGCACTCGATTGGGAAACCGATCCGCATAAACATGTGCCATTTTTTATCTCGTTTGAGCCACGCAACAGACACTATTCACACGCGACTGACACTGACTGTATGTATAACTGAATTGAATGAAATAAAAACATCGTTCCAAATTCGTTCGCTTTTTTGTTTCCCATGCGATGAACCGACAAAGTGGATTATATCCGTTGTTGCCAAACACGAGTACATGATATTATTATTGAGACAGGGCGGTACTCAAACTTCCAAAGGGCTATAACTTTGTTACTTTAATTTTACCAGAAAAATGGTAAAGGGAAAAAACATTTCTTTTGATCAGATCTACTCACTGTTAAAATAAATGACTCAACTTCGAAGTGATACAGTGAGTAGATCTGATCAAAAGAAATGTTTTTTTCCTTTACCATTTTTCTGGTAAAATTAAAGTAACAAAGTTATAGCCCTTTGGAAGTTTGAGTACCGCCCTGTCTCAATAATAATATCATGTACTCGTGTTTGGCAACAACGGATATAATCCACCTTATCGGTTCATCGCATCGGAAACAAAAAAGCGAAAGAATTTGGAACGATGTTTTTATTTCATTCAGTTCAGTTATACATACAGTCAGTGTCAGTCGCGTGTGAATAGTGTCTGTTGCGTGGCTCAAACGAAATAAAAAATGGCACATGTTTATGCGGATCGGTTTCCCAATCGAGTGCAACCAACCCCTCGTGCCTTTGTTAATGTAGTACAACGAGCTCGTGAATCAGGTGACTTAAGACCTCACAGGGGACCTCACGATCAAATACAGCTCCGCACTGAAATACTTGTCGGGAGGATACTTTATAAAACTAGGTAAACAATTTTTTTTTAATTTTTTTTTGTTTTTACAAACATATTTTGGTTTATCTTCCTTCTACAATCATTATCTGAAAATTAATGACTCAACTTCAAAGTCACCCTGTATATATATACATATATATATAGGGTGTCCCGAAAAATGTGTGCAATATTTTACCAGCTTAAAATAGGAAGAAAAGTTTATATAAACATAGGTCGACAAACGTCCCCTGAGGGCGCTACGGTCTTTTAAAGGGGCGCTCCTGAAGATGGTTTTTCCTTAATATTTCCGAAACGTGTGGAGATAAAGACATAAAATTTGGTATTCTAGCCCAGCTTTTATCCTGGATTTAAAAATATTAACAGTTTTAGACAGTTTTGTTTGGAAGCGTATGTAACAGGGACGGACTCAGGTTATTTTAGTCCCAAAATTTTTGTGTGATTCTATTTTTGAAATTCAATTTTAGAATTTGAAAATTTGGGATTTTCTACATAAAAAAGGTACAATTATTGAATATCGATAAATTGTGCCATTTTTGAATAAAATCAAACTAAAAAATTTGTCACATGATAGGAAATGTACGGCGAATTGAAATGAATTATTGATTATAGATAGTTAGCCATGACTGCAAACAAAAGTTGTTTTGATTTGTTATTACTTATTTTGACGTTAAGTTGACATTGTTAGCAGTGTAAAATTACTAGATTAAAATCAAAATTTTATTAAATCGATTTAAAATGCCAAGATTTACAGACAGAGAACTGACTGCATTGCATTTTATGTACGGATTTTGCAATCGCAGTTCATTGGCAGCCGTAAGAGGATATCAAAGAAGATTTCCCAATCGCATAGTACCTGGACGTCGAATGTTTACTGATATTCACCGGAATTTGTCAAAGTATGGAAGCTTTCAGCGCATGCAGGGCTCAGGAAGGCCACTGGGAAATCATCGTATGGATATTGCTTTAAATGTTTGAAAATAATCCGCAAATAAGCATACGACATGTTTCAGAAATTATGGATGTACCTCGATCAATAGTAAGAAAAATTCATGAATACCTATTTGATAGTTATCCTAAAAATAATAATTTTAGATAGGAAGAATGACAAGGATGCAAGGATTACATCCTTATCATTTTAAACGGGTGCAGCATTTAACGGAGGCAGATTTTTTACCACGAATCGAGTTTTGCCAGTGGATATTAGCAAATGAAAACACTATTCCTAGAATCTTATGGTCGGATGAGTCAATATTTACTAGGAATGGTGCTTTTAATCTCCATAACATGCATCACTGGTCAGATGAAAATCCAAAAGTTGTTCGCCGAACAAATTTCCAACATAGATTTTTATTGAACTTATGGGCAGGAGTTATTGGGGATCACGTAATTGGACCTATTGTACTTCCAAAGCGTCTTAATTCAGAGGTGTATCTGAACTTTCTTCAGAATGAGCTCATGGATATAATACCATTGGATGTGCACCAGCAGTTTCAAGAAAATATGTTTTTTCAACATTCACATTTTGGATGCAGTGCTCGAAATTGGTTGAATGTCGATTTCCCAGACAGGTGGTTAGGCCGACGAGGTCCTATAGCGTGGCCGCCACGTTCACCTGACCTAAATCCATTGGATTTCCATTTTTGGGGGTCGTAAAAAGACCTAGTTTACTGGACTGAAGTAAATACCCAAGAAGCTTTACTTCAAAGAATCCATCATGCTGCAAATGAAATAAGAAGAAAAAGGCTTTCCACTTTTCGGGCTACGCACCCATTAGTCCATCGAGCGAGACTCTGTATCCAACAAAATGGGTATTTATTTGAACACTTGTTGTAAAGCTAGTTTTAAGAATATCCAACTTCTTTTTTAAACAAATCTCAATTTCGTTCGTTGAAAAAATTTATTTACTTTTGTTTTTGCCTAGATGCTAGCTATGCTGCAATAGAAACATGTATTTATGTAATATTTAGCAATTACTAAATTATTTTTTTCATTGCCATGGATAATTATTCAACAATTCATTTAAATTCGCAGTACATTTCCTATCATGTGACAAATTCTTTAGTTTGATTTTATTCAAAAATGGCCCAATTTATCGATATTCAGTAAGAGTACCTTTTTTATGTAGAAAACCCTAGATTTTCAAATTCTAAAACTGAATTTCAAAAATGGAATCACACAAAAATTTTGGGGCTCAAATAACCTGAGTCCGTCCATGTTACATACGCTTCCAAGCAAAACTGTCCAAAACTGTTAATATTTTTAAATCCAGCAAAAAAAAACTAGGCTAGAATACCAAATTTTATGTCTTTATCTCAACACGTTTCGAAAATATCAAGGAAAAACCATCTTCAGGGGAGCCCCTTTAAAAGACCGTAGCGCCCTTAGGGGACGTTTGTCGACTTACGTTTATATGAACTTTTTTTCCTACTTTAAGCTGTAGAAACCGCTGCTGGAATATTGCAGACTTTTTTCGGGACACCCTGTATACAGGGTGACTTCGAAGTTGAGTCATTTATTTTAACAGTGAGTAGATCTGATCAAAAGAAATGTTTTTTTCCTTTACCATTTTCCTGGTAAAATTAAAGTAACAAAGTTATAGCCCTTTGGAAGTTTGAGTACCGCCCTGTCTCAATAATAATATTATGTGGTCGTGTTTGGTGACAACGGATATAATCCGCCGTATCGGTTCATCGCATCGGAAACAAAAAAGCGAAAGAATTTGGAACGATGTTTTTACAATATTTCATTCATTTGCATACAGTCAGTGTCAGTGAATAGTGGTATCTGTTGCGTGGCTCAAACGAAATAAAAAATGGCACATGTTTATGCGGATCGGTTTCCCAATCGAGTGCAACCAACCCCTCGTGCCTTTGTTAATGTAGTACAACGGGCTCGTGAATCAGGTGACTTAAGACCTCACAGGGGACCTCACGACCAAATCCAGGTCCGCACTGAAATACTTGTCGGGAGGATACTTTATAAAACAAGGTAAACATTTTTTTTTATTTTTACACACATATTTTGGTTTATCTTCCTTCTACAATCATTATCTGAAAATTAATGACTCAACTTCAAAGTCTGTATATGTCCATGGATATGAAAAATTTTGTTTTGCGAATCGCATGTTGTACTAAATTGCCTGAATATCAACTTCATCTTTTATTTTTTTGAAACCTTGATGCGACCATTTCTGTTTGATATGTAATAAAATAACCCTGTAAAATTTCACTATGATCTACCCAGACGTTTTTTCTTTTTGTTAGAACAATCAAAATGTCTGGCACTTATGAAAGCTTGTCATGAACACAGTATAAACCATCTTTCTGGCCTGATATTCAATGCGTTTGGCTGCATCCTCAGGAAGTTTTGCTTTGTATTTCCACTACACGGCCAACCCCCCTCCTTTGTATACTAAGTGACATATAAATCCGAACAACCAGTTTAAATGGTTTTATTTTAATAAAAGTTGGTGAATGTATTTATCTTACTGCAAATAACAAGTGAACAAATTTTCAGCCTTATCAGTTGGACATTCCGGTTTTTATACTGCTTTTTTTTTATCCACTAACGCTCTAAAAATGAATATTTCAGCCGCAGTAAAGAATCAACGTTGGCGGATTTTGGTTCTTGACATCCTTTAACGGTTACGATGCCTAGAGTACGGATACCTGTACGATTTCGTCAACTTAGTGAGTTTGATAGGGGCCGTATAGTGGGACTTCGGGAAGCTGGACTTTCTTTTCGGGCAATTGCAGTTAGAGTGCAAAGAAGTGTAGACACTGTGTTTAGGTATTGTCAGGCATGGCTTCGAGAAGGCCGTACGCAAAGAGCAAGGGGCACTGGACGCCGCCGTAGAACAACAGACCGTGAAGATCGCAGCCTAAGATTATTGGCCTTAAGGGACCGTTTCTCCACTACCAGGTCCATTGCAAATGAATGGTTTGCAGAACACGGAAGACCTATTGGCATGCGAAGTGTTTACCGACGAATGAGAAGTTTTGGCTTGTTTTCATACCGGCCACACTGGGTCCTCCCTTTAGCTCGAGAACACCGACGTAATCGCCTTGAGTGGTGCAGACAACGGTCACTCTGGGATCAGGAATGGAACAGTATTGTCTTTAGTAACGAGTCGCGATTTTGTTTAGGCATGCACGATGGTCGTGCCAGGGTTAGAAGGTGACGTGGTGAAAGGAGGAATCCACAGTTTTTTGTTGAAAGACATGTTCATCACACTGTTGGAGTTATGGTTTGGGGTGCTATAGCTTATGGTTACAGGTCACCTTTAATCTTCATCAGAGGTAACATGAGCGCGCAGCGTTATATCCACGAAGTTCTAGAACCCCATCTTTTACCCTATCTTGGCACCCTGGCAGATCCAACTTTCCAACAAGATGATGCCCGACCACATGTTGCAAGAGTCACAATAGACTTCTTTCAACATAATGATGTCACATTGTTAACATGGCCACCAAGATCTCCCGACTTATCCCCAATTGAGCACGTGTGGGATATGATGGGTAGGAGATTGCTCAATTTGCAACGTCCTCCTCAGACTCTAGAAGCACTTTGAGAGGAGTTGGTGGTTGCCTGGAATGAGATATTACAGGAGGACATTGACCTCCTGATCAGAAGCATGCCTAGGCGCGTTGGAGAATGCGTAGCACATCAGGGTGCATCCACACATTATTAAAGGTCAAAGGGCTTTAAAGCAGTGCAATCATTTTGAAATTTTTATCATTTACTTATTATGCTTCGTTAAGTACTTATACAAAATTTTATTAAAATAAAACCATTTAAACTGGGTGTTCGGATTTGTATGTCACTTAGTATATATTTCTATCCACCTGAATACCTCTATGTAAAGTAATAATATGGTGAAATCATTAGCAAAAACGATTTTCAAAAAGCCATTTGAACTGCGTATAGGATGACGGAGATGAGTTGGGGGTGGTGTCCGAGAAATCAGGTGTTAAGTTTGAGTTGCATTTTAGTTGGTTTGTTTTGAAGGCATTTTGATTCATAATGTCTAAACATGTTGAAAGACTCCGGAGATAGCACCGTGTGGAAATATTTCAATAATATTTCCTATCAAGGCTGACAGAATCGATAAGTTGCAATTCGTACCATATAAAATGAAAAAAAAAACGAGATTACGTTGATACAATTAGTTAAAATATACGAGTATACCGTATGTATTAGTTTCCATCAATCCAATAATCTTGACCTTTATTAACTTTACTTACTACCATAAAAGTTTTGCAATATGACTTAACAAACGGACGCAGGAGGCTGCATGTTTAGACATGTCCATGATTACATAGTAGCCGCCAGCAACAGGTCTGTTGATTTAGTTGTTCATTCGCATTGACAATGTAAAGTGCGGACTATGGCATCGTGGTCACGTAGTGAGGTAAGGGCAGTTTTACGGTGTAACACGTATGTCGTTTGAGCTTAGACCAGTGCTTAGAAGAAATGACGCTTGCATTAAAGAATAATTATTGTCCTCATCGTACGACCATGCTCAGGTGGTACAGAGAATTCCAAAGGGGCAATTTCGCTCTGGGGGACGCTGAGAGGGAAGTAACAGAGGAAAACATTACTGCTGTGAGGAAAATGCTTGACGAAGACCGGAGAGTGACATACCAACAGATGGAGGAGACCTTACACCTTATGCACCAACAATTCATTCACTTCTGCATGACCATTTACACGTAAGGAAACTTTGTTCTCTCTGGGTTCCGCATAGTCTGGCGGAAGAGCAGGACACTCGACGTAAAAACTTGGTGCTGGAAATGTTTGATAAGGCACAATCTCGGTATGTGAACAGCATCGTGACAGGTGACGAGACTTGGCTCTATTATTACGATGTGCTGACCAAAGCTCAAAACAAAGTTTGGGTCTTTGATGATGAGGACGCACCCGTAGCTGTCAGAAAATCCTGTAGTGGGACTCCGTGTCTCATGGAATTCTAGACCTTGCTTTCCACTGTTGATATCGACTGTAGAAAGCAACTGTCACGTTTTGTGGCACTCTGTGTCACAGTCGACTACGCTTCGGGTATTTTCGGCAATGTACTATCTAAGATGAAAGTATCTCATAATTTTTTAGTAATATCTAGTAATTTTTAATTTGTTATGTTTATGTTTGTATCGCATTGGCTCTTTTGACATTGACTGTAATCAACCTATCACCTGTGGCAGTGTTTTATATATGTTTGAAACGTTGGTCTTAGTTTTTGATTGCATATTTCACTGTTGAAAGATAATGGCTCTAGTACCTATAAACATAGCTGCGATATTGGCAGTTGAAGAAGAGGAAAGGCTAGATGATATCTGCACCGAAAATATGGAGATTGATGAGAAATCAAAGTGATCCCTTTTCACTTGAGGATGTGAGATTCAAAGAATTGTTCAGGCTGAATAAAGACATGGCCCAATATGTTTTAAATGGCATCATACCACATTTGAACCAGGTGCCGAATCCTGTAGCAGTACCTGTTATCTGGAAGTTTTTTGCTGCGCTTCATTTTTATGCTACTGGTACTTACCAAAGAGTGATAGGCAGGTGCTATGACATTTCAATGTCTCAGCAGAGTATTTCAAGGGCTATTCATGAAATAACTAAAGCTATTATCAGTACATTTTCTGAACAACTGCTACACTTTCCAAGAACAGCATTAGAAAAACATGTAATTAAGCAAAGGTTCATGGAAGCAAGAGTTTTCCCTGGGGTAATCGGAGCAATTGATTGCACATATGTGGAAAGACTAAGGCCAACTTTGGAAGACCATAACTATTTGAACACAAAGGGTTACCATTCCAAAAATATACAAATTGATTGATTATATTAAAATATAATTCTATAATTTCCAAAAACTGTTTCAGATTTGTGATCATGATCTAAAAATTCTTAATATCAATGCCAGGTTTGCAGGTGCATCTCATGATTCATATATAATGGAGAAATTCATTGGTGAGGAATGAATTGGAAGCTTGCTATCATGGAGGTATGCTCACAGTGTTATTTGGTATTTCATAATCAAGGACCTTATTGCATATATATGAAATATGCACAAAAGCAATTGTTGATTGATATTCCTTTTTGTAACATTCACAGATGAAAATTATTTTTAGATAACTTTTTTTTAATGCAGGTGATAGACATTCATGGCTCTTAGGTGACTCAGGTTATCCTCAGGAACCATGGTTGATGACTCCTATCCGAAATGCATTGCCTGGTTCGCTAGAAAGAAGATACACAGATTCCCATATTCAGACAAGAAACTGTGTAGAAAGGTGCATAGGTGTATTGAAAGGAAGATTCCTCTGGTTATCAAATGTGTTCAGATATAGCCCTGAAAAAGTGGGTAATACTGCAAATGCCTGTGCAATTTTACATAATATATGTGAAGCTGCTAGATTGGATTTTAATTTGGAGATGCTACCACTACAGGATACTGACAATCATCTGGAATAATGCAATTTTGACCAAAGAACAAACAGAGATGGGATTTTGCTAAGAAGGAACATTATTGCCAGATACTTCACTAATTAGTATATATGTATCATGCGAGGTATCTTGTAAAGATGTATTATCCTTTTCTATATTACAAGTTGTTTGTCACTAAAACATGTTAATTTTTGAATCTGCTTAGGGCAAACATGCCAGTTTTGGAAAAGATGTTATAGGAATAAGTACTAAGACAAATTGTTAAGTTCCATGTAAAAATATTTAAAAAAATATCTATATTTTGATACATACTGTGGTAGATATTTTAGAAAATGGTGATTGAAGTGGTTTCTAAAATGAGCATATCACTCATTCTATGAAATTTTTTATTTTTTTATATTGAAGCAGCCGCGTAGGCAGAAGCCCAAAATGCCATGGCACCGCGATTGCAATGATAAGGGACTTAGAGACAACTTGTTTATCTAACCCTTGAACTGTCTAAGGTTGGTTGAACCGGGAAAAGCCTTCTCAGGCAGATTGTTCCACCGTCTCAAAACCTTGGGCACAAAGGAGCTGTCGTGCGGGCCAAATCTGGACGGACTCAGTTGGGATGGGAGGCCAAAGTCTGACAGGCTCGTCGCGCGGTGGCATCATGGAGTCGAGTTCCGAGGAGCAGATCCCGTTGACATAGCGGTAGGAGAGAGCTCATCGACATCCCGTCGGTGCGACAGGGTCTCGAGACCGTCCATCAGCGAAGGGTCATCGATCAGCCTGACAGCCCTTCTCTGAACAGCATCGAGCATGGATAATGTGGTAGGAGGTGCAGTTCCCCAAATATGGGAGCAATACTCGAGGCTAAGTCTTATCGAGGCCTTGTATAGAGTGAGGAGGTTATGTGAAGAAAAGAGAGACGTAATATTTTCACTGGTTTGAGTGGCATAAGACAAGATTTTCCTTCAATCTTAGATTTTTCAACTTTCTTGCAGAGAATTGTCTTGATTTAATTGATAATAAATGAATACACAAAATATGTTTTAGACTTTTTATTATAAATTTTCATGAGGATTTTATGGCCTAGTTTGATAATACAAAAATGTAGTGAAAGCAAGTCAACCAATAAAAATATACTCAACTGTCTTTTGAAAATGCTGTTTGTGCAACAGCAGCAAGTATTTTCAATGACTCTGCAATACTTTGGGTATTACTCTCTATTTTTTTGAGGACCTGGAGTGATTCTTCAGTAATTGTTGTTAATCTGTTTGAATTTCTTTGGTAAGTTCTCTGATATGGTGTTCTTTGATGTTTTCTTGAGGGAGTTTTTGTATTAGTTGGAGTATAATTTTGATCAGGTAATGTTTTGATGTTATCATTTTGCTTATTTTCTTGATTTATCACATTGCAGCTTGATGCCTCCATTGTTGAGTTAAAGACATCTGTTGTATTAGATGTTGCGGTTACCTATAATGAAATACAGTATTTTCAAAGCTTTATCTCTATAGTATATGCTATGTCTCAAAACTTATCTTCATATAAATCTTTGTTAATATAGCATTATGAAGTGCTCACCTGTCCAAAGCCCATTTCACATACATCATCTCCTTGAACAGACTTTGTTCCCATAAGGCTGAGGAGCCGCTTTTATGCATCAGAGAGAGGTGCATAATTTGCTGGTCCTCCACCAGTTTTCACAATTTCTTGTTTGATTTTTGATGCCTTAGCTTTAGTTTTACATTTCCAGTCAATCAAAGCCTATTAAATACATACATTAACTGCAAAATTAAATATTGTTGATTAAAGCTTTTACCCTTCTCCAATCTTCTTTGTATTTTTCTCCAAATCCCAAACTATTCAGTTGATGGGTAATGTTTTGCCACAGTTCATGCCCCTTTGCTTTGCCATCAGGTCCATTAAATTTATTACTGATCAGCTCAGGGTTTTTTTCGCAAATATCGAGTAGCAAGTCACAATGTTCTTGCCTGACTCTCATGATTGATCCAAATTTAAAGCCAATATTCGGAAGAAGACGCAGTCAGGTCATATACGTATACATACAGCAAAGCATTTGCAAAGTGAGGTTAGAAAGCTTTTTTCCGTAGAATTCCACACGTCAAGACAAGTGGTTTTCAAGCGACAGTATTTGTCACTTTCATGCGACTATTTTTGCACACGGAGTGCCAGTCGTATGGAATTGAATCAATTGATGGAATTCCATGTGACACAGAGTCCCACTGCTGATCTGTTAAGAAAAAAAATCATTGCTGTATTTTTCAAATCGAGCGGGACTGTGGAGCGCTTTGGGCACACATAAGGCAGTCACAGCTAAGTGGTACATGGAACGGTGTGTCCCTAAAGTCGTAGAGTCTATGAAAAACCTTCATCCAAAGTCAAGAATCGACACTTGGTATCTCCACCATGACAGCGCTCCAGCTCACCGCGCCAAAGCCTGCACCGAGTATTTGACCACTACTGGACTGAAACTTATTGAGAACCCCCCTTACAGTCCTGATCTTGCTCCCTGCGACTTTGAACTATTTCGGCATGTGAAAATGAAGCTGAAAGAAAAACGGTTTTCTAGCGATGAGGACCTTCTGAGCGCTTGGGACAATGAGTGGGCCGCACTCCTGGGTGAAACTAAACTTGGCAGAGCTGGTTTGAGGACTAGTTTCAGCGGCTGGAGAATTGTATTGAATGCAGTGGATATTTCTTTGAACGAAGTGAATGAAGCTGTATTGCAAAACTTTCATTGTACTCTTTGAATTTCATACCGGTCGGCTCATTCCGGTATCGGTCGATCCCAACGAACTCAGACTATGTAGAAGAAACCTACCAAGGACTTGTTTGGCCCCTAATTCTCATAGTATGGAGTGAGAATCAAAGAGCACTTGACATAAGCCAATTCTTTTACAGTTCTGTCATTAGATTAAATTTATATGTTTATTTTTTAAGATGCGAATGTTTACAGACAATTGTGGTATTTGGCGATTTCAAAACATAAATCAAATTCAAGCGAATAACCAAATGGAAATAGTATTTACCATTTTGGATTGGTATTTACCGATCCGTTCAAGCGAGTGTATCAGTTGGTTATAAGATCCGTGACGTCATGAATCAGCTGTTATATGTCATAGTTATCACCGCAAAATTGTAGAATATACCCATCTCAGGAGTAGTTTTATATTTCTGGTTATTTGATATGTAACAAGTTAGAATTTTGCCGGGTATTGGATATTTTTATTGCACTTCAGCTTCATTTTTGGGAAACTTGATACAGGCTGACTTCAGTTTTAGCATAAAGTAGAGCACCTTTTTAATTATAATCATTGAAGTTGTTGGGGACACTCCAAATCTACTTCCTATGCTTAACAAAATATCCTGTGTGTAGCCATATATCACAAGAATATTAAAATATGGCCATGTACACTCACTGGATGATGTCCACCTGTATACGGTTTTGCTAATATCTTTTTTTCAGCGCTTTTTCCTATCATTTCTGATAAATCAATAAATGTTTTCTTTGAAATGCGGAAAAGCTTATAGAATTGAATGTTATCATATCTACAAAGCCATGGTTCCGTAATTAAAATTTTTTTTTCGGAAAAAAACATTGCTCCTATTAACATTATGAAAGGTTTCTTCTTTAAACTTTCCGTACACCGTTGTAGACGAAAAAGCACTGATTATTAACCAGAAATTATGTACAAGCTTCTCTAAAATAATCAACTGGCAACAAAACCGCGGTTAAAACCAACGCGTTCAAGCGATTCGAGTAACTGACGTCATCATCCCGTGTGTCATGTTGAACCATATTATAACCGCGGTACATAACACAGAAATTTTGGTTATTCGCTTGGATTTGATAGTACGTTTAAACATAAGTAACTTGCAATAAGCGGCGCAAGCTTAACGGGGCTCCTACAATCACGAGCACCATTTGCTGAGGTAACGGGGGGGGGGGGGGAGTGAAAAGGAAACGACGGTGGGCTGTCCTTAGACGGTTGTCGGCGCTACTTTAAAAGGGGAAAGGATGACTGCGGGTGCATACCAAGGTAAATTTTTATAACAGAGTCGGATTTCGATTAGCGATCTAGCCTGTAAATTGTTTCCTATTTTGGTACTCAGCAAGTGATCATTTAGTATTTTTCTCCCATTGTTAGTGTTCGTCGATATTGTGTTGTTGCATTGTTGTGCTGTACTCTTGTTGGTGTAATTGTTCTTGAGTGCCTTTTTTTATCAAAGTTGATAATGGACAATAAAAGGTCATATGCGACCATTTTAATTACGAGTTCAGTGAGCTTAAAGAAAATGAGTAGTTTTATGGCGAGTTCTGTCAAAGACCTGACATGAACGACATTGATTTGGAGGTTGCTAAGCAAGAATTTTTAGGGAAACTTAAAAATGTGACGAAGAGATTTTGCAGATCGAACAAGTCACCAAATCACAGGACCCTACTTTGTGGCGCCTTCATCGGAGAATGAGGTTGACAGCGTCTCGATTTGGTGAAGTTTGTAGAAGAAGGCAGACAACAAGCTGTAATGTTCTAGTAAACTCCATCAGTTTTCTATTAAGGCAATAAAAAAGGCAATACAAAAATCATTGGACACGGCAGCTCAATCTTGTGGGTTGTTTATTGATCGCACAAATCCATTTCTGGCAGCATCGCCTTCATCTACCTATTACAGTAGACAATAAATGTACTTAATCCAGGTATAAGCCTACCTGTTTATTTCTTTGCAAAAACTACCTAACTGTTTCCTCTTATTTTGACGGCATAAGATAATTTTATGGCCCTCGTGCTATTGTTACCATGTACCACATGACCCTTGTAAACATAATTGTGTTTATTGACATGAATAAAGGAATTTGAATGTGAGTTCTTGAATTTATTTTACTAAAGATATCAAATTATTTGAATACATTTTTTCTTAGTCGGAACGCACCGTCGCGTCGCTTGGACTGGCAGGACGAAACACTAGACGAATTTCGCCCAAAAACCGATTTGCACTTCACAGCTTACGTTTCATTTTTTATTATTTTCAAATTAAACTCTTGCAGCGTGCTAAAAACAAAGTCCACAGGGTGCTAACGATCCACTTTTTCGATTTTATCCACTAGGATCTTTTTAAAATATCAAGAAGTTGAGCACAAATAGTAAAAATTTCAACCCACCATAATTCTTGCACAAACACAAAATTTTGTAAAAAGCTCGCATAGCACCTTAGGCAATTATGTCCTGCTTATTTCCAGGAAAACATCACAAACTGCAGAACACAAATTGAAGGTGACGGCGAAGTGGGTACATTTCACGGGTCATGAAATTCAAATGAAAATGCAGGTATAAAATCTACCAAATTATCGTTCTCAAAAACATATTTGCTTGATATATCGATAATTTTAAAGTTCCACGCTAAATTACCCTATAATTTTGACTGGAATGATATCCGAATTCATTCTTCCCTTCTGTCGTCGGATTTTCGTTACTTAAAGTTCCTGTAATCACTCTGACCAGAAGCTTCTTAATAATAAAACGTGTTTCACTGATATCAAAGATGTAACATTTAGAATCACCTTCCCCCAACCCCCACTTGATAAGCAGTACATTTTTTTTATGTCATTGATAAGGAATCCCTGTAACGTCAAAAACTTTTTCTTTTTTGCCTATAGGTAGCACCCTTGCCATTGGACTAAAACTACAAAGCTTTGGCATTCTAGTAACCCCGTGTGAAAATTTCATAAAAATCCGAGCAGTAATTTCCAAGTTGATGATGAGTGATATAGTTTTTCGTGATGTAGATGTCATATGACTTAAAAAAACATAGCATCTCATTTTAGAAATTTTTCGCGATTACATTACTTCCTCGCCACTGGCATGGGAAGTATAACGGCTTTAAAATCGAGGAGTATCAGCGATCGTGATTATGAATACCTATTTGCAGAACGACTTATCTATGCGATATTATATGAAATAGGGCCACCAAATTATCTGAATACGTCCTTTCTTAGTCCGTAAATTGCGCCGCAACGCTTGGGTTGGCAGCACGAAACAGTAGACAAAATTCGTCCAAAATACGATCTGTAGAGGTTTGCAAGCTTCAAAATTGACGCTTTATTTTTTGATATTTTTTAATGAAATTTTCTAGTGTGCTGAAAACAAAACCCCACTGGGTGCTATAGAGCCACTTTTTCATTTTTTTCACTAGATTCTTTTTAAAAAAATCGCGAAGTTGAACAGAAAAAGTGCCCACTACAACACATCATAAAACTTGTGCATAAACAAAATTTCAAAAAGTGCTCCTATAGCACCCTGGGCAATTATCTTCTGAACATACTGTATGAATTATGAAATATTGAAAAATGGAGTGTCAGTTTCGAAGCAGCTGAACCCTTGTAAATGGCTTGATACTCACTGCGTCGGAGCCGCCTTAATGAAGGTAAATGTTTCCACAGGTAAGCATACTGTTCTGTCGGTACAAGGTTGTCACTTTTTTAGGCATTGGTAGACACATGAGTTAACAGTATCCACTAAAACTAGGCAATTTTGGCGGCAGAGAATGCAATATAAACATATAGGTTCCTTCTAATCTATTCAAATTCGTTGGTCGTTCCCTATTGAATATCAAAAAGTTTACAACTAACATACTAGGTATTACCTCGTGGTGGTGCAAAAGGTTTACCTGACACTTTTACAACCAGTAAGTAGCTGCAAAGTTGTAAATGCATTATCTTTCCTTTTCTAGTGGCAATTTCTTAATCTTGTTAGGTGATGGGATTACACGGTTATTATCCGGCTCTGTGCTATGACTTTTGGGTAGACCACTGTGAAATGAGTATTTATTGTATTATGATTTATATTGGGGTTATAAATAAACACATTGCATACAAAACGCGTTCCGTGTTGACCATTGCTAATTGTGGTTTTTTCATTTCCGTTCAGAATTAGAATCCCATCGATGGAAAAGTGAGGTTTAAGTTTTATTAGGGTCTGTTTCAGGAAGATTTGGTGTTCAATGGACTTTTCGACCAAACCGAAAATTTTTCAAGAAGACACTATCAAACAGTTATAAATTTGAAATATATACAGGTATATATATAAAGGTGTTTCCAATATATGGAACAAAAGTTCAAGCTATTTTTTAATTACTCAGAAGTTATGTTTTAATTATTCAAATCCATCAATATCCTTGGACGAGCTAGACATGCTGTTCCTCATCAAAGACACAGGACGAAAATAAGTTTCGCCCTTTATCAGTACATACGGTACGTCTAAGTAAGAAAAACTGTTCGAAGTATTCAGGTAGAACCAGTAACATCTCGAAACAAAAAGTTTTCCGGAAAGCTTCAAAAATTAAAAGGATTTCAGAATAGTCAAAAGTTCTTTATCTTTCACGTAGATAGTTAGGCGATACTTTCCTGCAATCTTCGTAAGGAGCACTTTACACGTTTGTACATGTATTTGGACTGTATACTTTTTTAGGCGCTGTTTCTAACGTAACCGTTTTTCTTACAAGGTTTTCTCACCCATCAAACTCAACCTCCTGCCATAAGCTGAATAATTAAGCTAGGACCCCCGTACGCCCCTGGGACCTCTCACACCCGAAGAACACATCTTCACACGCCGTTAGCATGGCGATATTGAAAAATTGATTTATTACCTGGCCCACAAACCTGCCGGGCCGGGCCGACAACTTTTACAAGGCGAATACGCTGCTTTCATGCATATTTTACACATTTTCGAAAATTGGGTGGAGTCGAGCGGGCATGCCGACGATTGCCGGACGATTAAACAGTACTCAGTAGCGTAGAAAAAAAACTCATACTGAGTGTTACAGAGTGAAACCAGGAAAACAGAAAGATGGGTAAAATAAAGATTTAATTAATCGAATGACTCAAGCAGCCCTATGTAATCAGTCTATATTCGCCACACATTTTTGGTAACGCTGCGATCTAGATAGTTGGCAGGCGCAGACGGGATTTTGTGAGCATAAGTTCGTAGCCTACGGCAAATGCGACTGTATAATATGTTTTTGGTTTAAAAGCGAATATTCGATTTAATCTATGTATGATGTATGATATATTCACTAATCGCTGCCTAGAATTACTGGGGTTGGCAGCGTATAAATATACTGCTGCCAAAAAATTAGATATACTCTCCCCCATCCCCTACAACCCTCAACCCCCAACTTTTGTCCGCTACAAAACATTTCTAAGAATAATAATCAGGAGCCCCTAAGACGTCAAAGAACGAAGTTTGAGCGATTTTTACTTATGTCATTTCATGCTTCTCGCTCTGCTACCTCTACACCGGCTTTCGAAGCCCAGAAAGTTTTTTCCGGGCGGTATTTTCAAGTTATATGGGAGGATTAGTGGATAGACAGACAGACTGACGATAATCAGCGACATGGTTTTTCGTCATCGACATGGCATGCATCATCAAAAAAAACATAATACATCAAATTTTTCGCGGTTATAATTCTTGTAGGTGTGGTAAGCAAACACGACGCTTATTTTTACAAGATCCAGTGACCTACGATTTTTCAGGCTATCAAAGGCAGACAAGCTGGAACAGCTCGTATTATGGAAATGGGACATTTCCGGACTCATGTTATCAACTTTTCGTAATACTTTAAATTTTCTAATCAACGTTTTACAAACTACAACTTTGATGTTCAAAAACAGAGCTTATTCATGCGACTGCAGTCGCCCAGGATCTGTAAAAAATAATGGAACAATTATCTGAACGTTTGACCCAACTCATACTGTTATGCCTTTTAAGTTGCTTATATAAAATGCTGTTTTGGCTGCGTCTTTCCTTTATACAGCTTATAGTTCTTGTGAAAATAAGTAAATCTTTCTTGTAACACAAACATGCACCATAGTCTCAAGTTACTAGCTTCCGCAAAGACTGCGCTGCCAAATCCAGTTCCACCAATGGTTTAGGTGGAAAGATACGACCTGGGCCAATATCCAAATCAAGCACAGCGCAACTTGAACCTAAACCGAGGTATCCAGATCGTTTTCTAACGTTTCCATTCCACACAGCGTAGATATATTTATTTTGAACAAAGACCGTGTGAAGAAATGTTGAAGTCAGTAAAATGCAAGACATTACACAGTCCCGAATATTGCAAATTGAGGAAGAAGCTAACAATCTTGCGTTTTTCAATCGAACGACAGGACTTAAAGTTTCTTGTGAAATGAATGTTTTTCAACCTTCTCGCTGCTGGTATTCTGTGAAGAGGGTGCATAATGGGGTCATTCTTAGCTGCGAAAATAAAGCATCTTTGTCCAAGCTGGAGGCAAGTATACAAGGAGGACTCGGTGCGAACTTCACTGTCAATGAAATCAAGAAGTATCGTCCACGCATGGTGATAAACATTGTAGAAAGCTTCTACTCCCAAAATGAATTTGATATCTTCAGTAGTCATGATATAGAAGCTGTGAGCACTTTCAAATGTTCCAACTCTACTTCAAGTGTCGTCATAGAGGTTAACCCAAAATTTAGAAAAATGTTGCTAGACAGGAGTTATATGAATGGCTTGGCAACGGTGCCATGTACGAGACTATGTACGAATTATAGGCTGCCATAAATGTTCAGGTTTTAGCCATATAGAAAAAAATGCAGAAGTTCTATGTACAGGAGAGCATTCAGAAAAAAATCCACTACTAAAAACTGTGCAAACTGTGTGAATCAGAATTCTAAATTCAAAACTCACTTTGATACTAGCCATCCTTCTAAAGACGTAGACTGTCCAACATATATAAAACATGTTACATACATAAAATCTAAAACTGAATCTTAATAGTGATAAATTCAAAGTTTTAAAATTTCGTGATAACTACAGATCCGTTCTATCAGGATTTCATGAATTTAGTGCTCCGGTTCAAAGCAACACCTTTGATATTGTTGGAAAAGTTATATCTAATGACCATATAAGTATGAATGGGTATAACTCCTATCGCTGTGATAGAGATGGGCAAGGTGGTGGAGTTACAGTATTCGTAAAAAACACTACACTCTTCCATTATTTCAACTAGGGAAATCCCAAGTCTTGAATATATATTGTTGAAGGTTGAAGGTGCAGCTTCCAAAACAAAAAATTGTTATTGGTATATTCTATCGGGCTCCGTATAGGTCTGTTACAGAAGCCGGTAATACCTTTGATGACATGCTGAGTTGGCACATATTAGCCTATTAGCTCAATATGATGATATCATTTTTGCAAGGGATATTAATGTTAATTTGCCTACAGTTTGTAACAACTAGACTAAATGCCTTGATTCTTATAATCTGAAACAGGTGATATCTGAACCGACTAGGATAACTGAATCGACAGTCACTCTCTTAGATCCTATTTATTTGAGCAAGTCTGAAAGTTGTCTTAGGAGTGGCAACATCAATGGTGGTATGACTACTAATCACTATTTAACCTTCTGAGATGTAAGTATCACATAAAAATTAACAGAAATTTGTAACATCCTGGGTTTTTCATAGTTTAACTGCAATATCAATTGAAGAGGATCTCAAGAGTTTTCCATGGTCGCATGTTATGTATACAGATGACGTTGAAGGTAAAATTAACTTTTTAACAGACCTTATGTTTGTTTAATGTTCACTGTCCAAAAAAGGTAGTGCGCATAAACAAAGCTCCTGCTCCTTGGTTAGATGATGATATTAAACTTGTATTCAAGCAGAGAGCTGAAGCTTTGTCAAAGCTCAAACGTGATCGTACAGCCGCCTCTTGGCACCAGTATACATATTTCAGAAATCACGTATTAACTCTAGTGTGGAAAGGAAAAGAGATTATTTACAAGCTGTTCAAAATCAGGATATAAAAAAGCTTTACAAAACCCTAAAAACTTTAAAATTGCATTCTCAGAAATATTCTACAATTCTCGTGAGCTTATTAAATCCGCATAAAAGAAATGAGGCATTATTTCATTTTTTTAAAATAGTGATTTGAGGTGTGCTGATAAAATTTCATATTACCAAGCTAATAACAATTACTCAAAATCGGAATTTCAATTTAGTAAAGTGAACATTGACACGGTTGTTAAAATCATTCATAAAGTCAAATTCTAACGGTTCAGATAGAATAACTTCACGATGTATATCTGGAATTGATGTGTACTTAAACACATACAATCAACTCCTGCTTAGAGAGGGGATATTTCCCAGATCAGTGGAAATACGCTATAGTTGTTCCGCTACCTAAGTGTTCTGATCCTACTAACTAGGGCCAACTGAGGCCAATCACTATACTGCCTATTTTCGAAAAAGTATAGGAACGCGTTATTTAAGAGCAATTCTGCGCCTACATTCTAACAAAATTATTCCATCTAAGCAATCTGGAACTCGACAAGGTCGTAATATACAGCTTCGGCACTCTGCGATTTAACAGACAATAAGTATAACAATGGCGCGAGTCAACCGGTTCTTGTATTTAAATGAAGTTATTATGGATTTTCTGAAAAATCTCTTTCGTTTCGTCTATTCAAACCTACCTTAAAAATCGGCTTAGAAAAGTTCGTTCAAATCAGCAGTAGATGCTTTATCACACAAGTATTTGTTCTGGTGTACCATAAGGATCTGTGTTAGTACCCCTGTTATTTTCATTATATATTTCAGATTTAGAAACAGAGGTAAATGCATCATACAATTTTTTGCCGACATACATAGATTTTCTATTACTTTAGGAGTAATTACTTGGAAACAGCTAATAATAAAATTAGTCAAGATCTTGCCCAAATTGAAAATTTCAGTAGTAGTCATAATCTTCATTTGAACCCTTTAAAGACAAATATGTTGCAATAAGCATATAAAACAAAAAGGAATGCTTTAAAAAAGGAAATAAACATAAATTTAAAAGGTAGTAGAATGAATGGAACCTGTGGATCATTCGAAGAACCTACTAGGTATTATAATGGATAATGACTTAAAATTTGTTGAACACGCAAACTATCTAATTTCTCAGTGCTACGCTATTCTCAGAGTTTTATTTAGGCTATATATATATATATATATTACATAAACCTGCGAGAAAGCAGTTGTGTCTCTCTTGTATTTCAAACATAACATATTGCTTAGTCAACCGGTTCTTGTATTTAAATGAAGTTATTTTGGATTTTCTGAAAAATCTCTTTCGTTTCGTCTATTCAAACCTACCTTAAAAATCGGTTTAGAAAAGTTCGTTCAAATCAGCAGTAGATGCTTTATCGCACAAGTATTTGTTCTGGTGTACCACAAGGATCTGTGTTAGTACCCCTGTTGTTTCATTATAATATATCTCAGATTTAGAAACAGAGGTAAAATCATGCATCATACAATTTTTTGTCCAAAAACATCATATTTAGTAACCAAATTCATACGTAGAGTCAATATGCATGACATAATTATTAGATATACAGAGACTTTTCAATTCCACGCCGCAGCACATCTGTATTTCAGAATACCTATATTAACAATGCGATCAAATTATGTGATTCTTTAGATCGTACCTTAAAAGAAACTAATTCGTTACCTAAATCCAAGAAAAAAGTGAAAGAAATTCTACTTGATCAGCAGCGAAATCTATTGTAACCCATCAGTGGTAAGTGACCTTATGGTTTCTCTATGCCTTTACATTGATTATACTTTATTTTGTCGTTATTGTATACAGATCTTAATTTTCAGCATATTTGCAGCTTATATACTTCTCATATTGTTAAGGGTGTTAGGTGGTAGAGTAGGTAATTACTACCTACCTAAATCTCGCCAAATAAGGACGTTAATCATTATCTTATAATAATGCTCGGTTATTTCCAACAGGAAATTTTTGACTATAGGAAACTATCAGATAAAGTTATCAAAACAAATTAATGATACGATGTCGTCTAGTTAGGAACTGAGCTGATCTATTCCACTGCAAATGACCATTCTGAGTTATCAGCAATTGATTGTTGGAAAGAACCAGATAAAAAACATCTTCAAGTTCTCACAAATGGTAGTGGTACAATACTTTTCCTATCATATTTTGTCATATATTGACAAACATCCTATCACAGCTCAGAATATATGATGCCTGGAGCTTTCAGCTTCCTGGTAATTGAAGATCGTATTTATTTTATACCTTTAAATAAATTATGTATATAAATATATACAGGGTTATCCAAATTAAGTGTCCACCATTAGTAACTTTGTTATTAGTGAAAATACAAAGTTGTTTGAATTAGCAAACTAGTAGCATTTTTAACGCTGGTAAAAATGAGAAATAAAAAAAAACAATTGAGAGTCGTTATTTTGACTTTTTTCAGTAAAATAACATTTTTTTAAATGGAAACCCCTGTATATTATATTTTTTTCTGTTAAAGCATCAAATTTTAAACAAAAAAGTTCATAATGACTTTTCCGCTAAAGTCAAAAATAAAGTCAAAATAACGATAAATATTTTTAATTATTTGCAGTATTATAATATTAAGACGGCTATGAAAACAACATGGCGTTCGCGATTTGACAGCATTAAGATAGGCGACAAATTGTTAAACTGGACATACTCGCAACTAGAAGGCTTTGGAAAAATCAAATAATGTCAAACATTAGTGTAAATACTTGTTTATAAGCTTTATTGTGTCATTAATTTAAAGAAAAATGTTCTCCCATGAAGAAAAGTGTGATATGTTAGAATGCTATTTAGTGTGCAGAAAATCCTCCTTGAGAGCAAGAGAATAAATACTACAGTGAATTATATCCCGCTCGCATTCAACCGTATGAACGATATTTTCTGAGACTTTATCGAAAATTTAGAGGCAACGAAAATGTTATTGCTAAAACAAGGGCAAAAAAAGAATTCATAATAAGCGAGGCCACGGAAATTGCAGTTATTGGATATTTTGAAGCTTATCGTGAGAATTCAATAGCAGATATTCTCAAGGACTCTAATTTCAGTTATGGTACTGTTCAAAGGATTTTAAAAAAATACAAATTTATTCCGTATAAGTACCGACCAGTTCAAACGCTTTTGGCAGGGGATCCAGAGAGAAGACTTGTTTTTTGCCATTGGTGTCTTAGCTTCTGTCGCCAAAATGTAAATAACTTTCGTTACCTTTTATGAACAGATGAATCAAATTTTTCAAATTCTGGAATGTTTAATAGAAAAAACCACCATTATTGGTCAAGAGAAAATCTTTTGTTAGTACATCCAAGAGGCCCACAAGTCCGTTTCAGTTTCAACGTTTGGTGCGGTATAATTGGTTCAAAAATTGTTGGCCCGTTCTTTTATGAGGGAACCCTAACTGGTGAAAGATATGTGGAATTTATGTCAGAAATTCTGACTAATTTCTTAGACGAATTGGATCTTATAAGTAGACATCATCTGCATTTTCAGCAAGATGGCGCACCTGCCCACAACTCCAGAGGTACTTATCATTTTCTAAGTACTACTTTTAATGATCAGTGGATAGGAACAAATGGCCCAATACAGTGGCCTCCCAGATCACCAGATCTAAACCCACTTGATTATTTCTTGTGGGGTTACTTAAAGAACCAAATTTACAAGCGAAGGTACGATAACCTTGACGCGTTAAAGACTGCAGTTAGGGAAAAGATAACCCAGATAGATGGTAGGACCATACTTAAGACAGTTCGAGCAGTTGAAAAACGTGCCCAAAAATGTATTGAAGAACAAGGTGGTGTTTTCGAGCATCTTCTTTAAAAAAAATTGTTATTGTATTTTGTAAGATTATAAGTTGATGTTGGAAAATAAAGTTTGTCGATACAATTTAATTGTTTCAGATTGGAGGCCATAACTTCAACAATTTGTAACCTAGGAGAAAAGTTATTGTAAGCTTTTTTGTTTAAAATTTGATGCTTTAACAGAAAAAAATAATATACAGGGGTTTCCATTTAAAAAAATGTTATTTTACTGAAAAAATCAAAATAACGACTCTCAATTGTTTTTTTTTATTTCTCATTTTACCAGCGTTAAAAATGCTACTAGTTTGCTAATTCAAACAACTTTGTATTTTCACTAACAACAAAGTTACTAATGGTGGACACTTAATTTGGATAACCCTGTATAATAAATTTAACTGTAGCAAACACAAATAAGGCAGTCTTTCTAAGGTTCAAGCGCATAGCCAAGTTGAAATTACCAAAAATTAGTAGATACCCCGAGTGGCTGATTCCTTTTTCATCCGGAATAAATTAACGGAATCGCATTATTTTAATTCAGGGTAAAATGCGAGATATCCTCGGCAAAGTTGTAATTGCTAAATTCGACGTAACGGCAGCGCAGGCGAGGGAGTGCTTCGGCATGCGCGAGAATTAAAGATGCGTTAAGTCCAATTTCGTTCATTAGACCCAATCTGCATTCACCCTCCGAGACGCTCCGTTGCTCCACGAAGGCCTCTCTTCTTTCCCAACAACTAGCATTTTTATGAGCCAAATAAATTTGTTTAATTGTTCGCCCTCCTCTTTTCCCCTTGAACGCTTTTGGTTTCTTCGGGATTAACGGCCTTGAATAGAATCTGTTTGCTTTTTGTCTCTGCGACAACAACCAACCATATAAAATGTTGTTTTATGCTTTCTTGCAATCATCAGAATGGTATAGGTTGAGTCAAATTGAGACGGAGGACGGAAAGCAAACAAGATAATATGGGTATATTTAAAAGCTCAATGTTGTAATGTAAATGTATCGGATAGAACGTTAATGCTAGTACCATGCTTTTTTTTATATCGAAACAGCCGCGCAGGCAGAAGCCTAAATGCCGGAACATCGCGGCTGCTATGATGATCCCAAAGAAATTTTGTTAATACGATTTTTGAACTGCCTAAGGTTAGTAGAACTGGGAAAAGCTTCCTCCCGTAGATTGTTCCACAATCTAGACACCCTCGAGACAAAGGAGCGGTCGTATCGGCCAGTTCTGGATGTACGAAGTTTGACACGGTTAGGATGGGTCGAAGAAGTCAGGCGGGTCTGTCTGGCAGGCACATCGCGCGGCGGCATCATAGAAGAGAGCTCTGAGGAGCAAAGCCCGTTGGTGTAGCGATAGAAAAGAGCTAGATCGCCGACGGCCCGCCGGTGCGAAAGAGTCCCGAGACTGTCTCTTAGGGAAGAGTCATCGATCAGTCGGACCGCCCTCCTCTGGACAGCATCGAGCATGGACAATGTAGTCGGGGCGGCAGCACCCCAAATGTGTGAGCAATACTCGAGGCTAGGCCTTATCTGGGCGTTGTATAGAGTGAGAAGGTCATGCGGAGAAAAGTACTTCTTGGCCCTAAACAAATAGCCTAGCTTTTTCCCAGCAGCTGCAGCTATTGAAGAGATGTGTTCGTGCCAGATCAGGTCCTCGGTGATCTGGACTCCGACCAGCCGAAATGAATGGCTCTTTGGTAGAACTCGACCGTCCATCGAAACTGTATGAGCGCTAGGACGCTTTTTGTTCGTCAAAGTACAGTACTGTGTTTTGGAAGCATTGAACTGTACAAGATTGTTGCGTCCCCAAGCAGTGATAGCCTCCAGGTCTCTTGTCAGAGAAGAAGTCGTCGCTAGTCTTCTTTTTTCCAGCTCAGCGGCAGAGATCGGCTTGTCACTCTGAATTCCTGCATGTAGAGTGCTGTCATCAGCGAAGCTGTGGATTGGGTTGATCGTGCAGGAAAGGAGGTCGTTGATATGTAAGAGAAACAGTGTTGGAGCCAAGACCGATCCCTGGGGAACACCCGCGTTGACGTTGTGGGATGAAGAGGAGAATCCGTCAATTACGACGGATATCTTGCGGCCAGAGATAAAGTCAGCCACCCATCTGCAAAGCTTTTCTGGGAGGCCGTAGGATGGAAGTTTGCTTAAGAGGGCAGCGTGCCACAGCTGATCGAACGCTTTCGTGATGTCAAGAGCAACGACATGAGCCTCACCATTAGACTGGATGAGTTTACTCCACAGTTGCGTGACGTAAGCTAGGAGGTCCCCTGTGGATCGTTGGTGCCGGAAACCGTACTGCCTGTCGCTAATCAAGCTGTGACGTTCGAGGTAGTCCAGAAGCTCGCGATTTATGCACCTCTCCATCACTTTACTTATAACAGAAAGCAGAGCTATAGACCTGTAGTTGTAAGGGCCGGTTTTAGATCCTTTTTTTGGGATGGGCTGTACATGAGCAAATTCCCAGTTTTCTGGGAAGGTGCCGGATTCATAAGATATCTGGAAGAGACGCGAAAGAACTGGAGCAAGCTCCGCTGCACATCTCTTCAGTACAATGGCAGGAATCAAGTCCGGACCAGAAGCTTTGTTGATGTCGAGCGACAAGAGCACTCGTCTTACGGTCTTATGCCTGAATGTTACCTCCCGCATAGTGTGGGGAACCCTTTGAATTGACGGCACTTGGGCGTTGGTGGGGACGTCCATGGTGGAGTTGGCAGCAAAGATCTTGGCTAGCACTTCCGCCTTGGCCTTTGAGTCGAATACAATAGTTCCATCCTGACACGTAAGTGGTGGAAGGCTACTGTGTGAGAAGTTCTTTTCAATCTGCTTGGCCAGCGTCCAGAAAGACCGACTGCCATTGCGCTGCGACATTACCCTGTGCCTAACTTTTATATCATGCTGGTTTTTGGCATTGCGAACCGCTTCGTTATATTTGTTTCTGGACTCGACGTCGGCTTGTCTGTTCTCTACAGTGGGGTTTTGTAAGTAGGTTCTGTGGGCCTTGATCTTCTGCTGGCGAGCAGTGTCACACGATTCGTTGAACCAGCCGTTGGACCCTGGTTTAGGAACTTTCACTGTGTGAGGGATGTATTCCTCCATTCCGACGTGGATAATTTCGGTTATTGAAGAACAGACAGTCGACGCATCCGCGTCAGTGAAACAGACATCTCTCCAAGGAAAGCTAGAGAAGAAGTCTCTGAGCCCCTCCCAAGAGGGGGGAGGGGGGGGAGTACTTATTAAACACCTAAGTGACAGCGAGACACATATATGTTAGATGTCCTTGTCAGGCTTCGTCAAAGTAAACACCGTCATTCAGAGATACCGGGAAACGACTTCCTGCTACTGCCGTTACCTGTGGCCGGTAGTACCGTGATTGGCGAAGCTACCGATTGGTGGTGCATCACCTTTATTTTTCACATTATAGGTCTTGCAGTCTAGCAAACACTTTGAATAGAGAAGTGTTGAATTGCAAGCTAGGTGATATATTGGTGATCAGGAATTTAGGGCAAAACCAGGATGCTTGACCCGTTTTCCACATAAGAGCACATGTGGAATAAATGTATTGCCATGATCAAATTGGATTCTGAAGGCAGTCAGCAAACTATACTTTACTTAAAGACTTATGTGGATACCTTGCACAGTCTCTGCGCAGTTGACATTTTTGTTGGACATGACATTTGTCTGATATCTCCAGAGTGCACTGAGAGATACTACCTCAGGTATAAGTAATCAAAGACCATTATAATAATTAACATCGTTGATTAGAAAATAACAGTTGGCAAACTTTAAGTCCATTTTCTTAATAGACTTCGTTTCGTCAACATCGTCCAGCGCATTCCTTATTGTGAATACATCGATTTTGTTTTCCTTTCATTGTTCTGTTTGTAATTGTACTTGAAAGGCATTTTCGTTGGTTGTTCTGAAAAAAAATGATATTTTGATATGCATTTGTATATTATATAAATTTTATTTTAAGAGCTTAATTTAAAAAATTACCGCAAAGATATTCCCAAACAATTGTATTTGTAAAACTATCGAAGACATTGTCCCACATTCTGAACATTCATTCTACCCAAGCTTTAAGAACCCTAATAGTGACATCAGTAGATATTCGACTTCAAATTTTTTTTTAAAGTTCCCGGTGCCATATACTGCTTTGATCTTTTTTTCTCGGTTGCTCAGTCATTAGAACACCGCCTAGAATGGACAAATTTAGTGTTGCTGTTCCTGTAAGTACGAATAAGCCACTCAACTGTTTAAGTACCATTGTCCAGTAGTTTTACAGTCACCAGTGAATGACCATCAAATTGTTTGAATGATTTTATACCTACGGTTTAACTTTTTCAACCCTCTTTTGCCATTTTACTTTTACATTTTGTGTAAATACCTACGTATAGGTACATAATTTGCAAGCTAGATGATAAAAATATGAGAATATTTCCAGTAGGTATTAAGAACTATTTTTAAATAGACAGACGCAAAGTAGGTAGATAGGTACATCCTACATGAATTTTCCGACACTGGAAATATTTTTAATTTTTTTGCTGTCATGTGTTTTCTGATTTTTCTTTTGTTTGTTACTGTTTAATCCTTCTTGTATCTTTCTTCTTATTTCCCTTATTTTTTCTAGTCTGAGTGATTTGTTACTTTGATGTCGCCTACCTCGCTCCCGTGTACCTCCTGACGCCGTTTAAAATTACGTTTATATCAATAATCACCTTGGAATATCAAAATACAATTAGCTGTTCAATTATTGAGTGGCCAATGTGCTGCAGATTGCATAAGTAGTTGAACTCCTGTAACCCATCAAATAATGACCCCTTCAGTGAATGAACCGGTATTTAAACACCGAAGAACTACCCTTTACTGATCCCATCGTCCACTAGACGTCCACACTAGATGTTGTTAACAATATGACGTGTATTCCATTTATCATGTGAAATTTTTATCACAGTTTAACAAAATGATGTAGGATGAAAAAAATAATTTTTAATTCATCATTACCTTCTCGATATAAGATCGACGTCTTTGAAAACATATGGATCTAGTGGATGTTACTGCAAGTAAAAATAACAAAGAAACACAAGTAGTTTTGCTGAAACGCAGTTTAAAAACAAAGGACAGTCATGGACATGTCCGAAATAAAGGAATAGGAACAGAAATAGAAGGATTGATTGGTTGATACTCCGTAAACACGAGGTCTTCTGAGCGAAGCCACAAATATGCCTGCTGACTCTTGTTGGCAGCTCCTAGTTGTATTTCCCTTTCCATCCTTTTTTTTTCTTCAGGTTACACCCGTAGATGTGACGGACATATGTTTTCAATGTACATTCATTTGACCCAGATGAAGCCAATAAGCAGACACATGCGGCGCTTGGGTTACCAAACCTTCCATTTCTGCCCATGTTCCTTTATTGCAGACATGCTCAGGAATATCCCTTGTTAATAAAAGTAGCCAAAATACCAAAAGAAATCATTGGATGTCTTTACAGGCGAGTATTTGTCTAATTATCCTTTCAACTACTGGTGCCACCACCTTATTGGGCAAAAATCTGATTCCTTCCCATACATTTAATTTTAATACACTGCTCCACAAACTTATGCTGATCCATGACTAAGTCTGATTACACTGGTAGTTCATTTTGTTTTTTCCTAGCCGGGAAGCGATTAGGTCCTTCTGATGTTTACCCGATATATGGATATCGCTCCATGACGATTTCCATGAACTTATAATTGAATTGAGCATGAAATTCTCGCTTCGAAGTGCGTCATTTCCTCGCTTCCAATTCAGATCGCATCGCTCGCCGACATTCCTCATCCGCATCCGGGAATCGTCTGCGGGAATCTTCCCGCATCCCAATCGACTCCGGCGCTCCCGTCTGCCCGGAAGCTGCACCAGCGTCTCGACTGCCACCTTTCCCACTCCACTATCAGAGGGCGCTAGCGGTGGGGGAGTGACGGCGCGCTGCTATTGGTCCGTTAGCTCACGCCCCCGGGCCTAGTCCTTGGTCCCGAGAGGCGGAGCAACCCCTGGGAGGCCGACCGGGGCCCAGCGACGGGTCCCCGCAGTCGAACGGCGACCCCCCAGCGTTCGCTACGTCAGTGCGTTGCCGCGCGTCTCGCGAGATTTTGCAAGTGCATCCGCTGTGCAGGTGCTTAGGACTTTAGTGCAAATGATGATGAAGGGACTGCTGTGCCAAGGAACAATCGAGGTTGGCGCCATCTCTTAAGATACTTGGTTGGTAAGTGCACAAGTGGTGTGGAAGCTACCTTTAATTTAAAAGATATAATTATGACTTGAAGAGCCAGATATGAATGCACAAACCTGTGGATCGGCGCACGTGTTGGTTTATATTGTTAACAGCCATGGCATTGCTGAGCGTAGGAAAAAAGTTATGGAAATCAAGTTTAAGTTTATTACCTTTTTCTGCATTTATGAGATTCTAATTTTTCCCGTCATTAGAAATGCCAAACACTCAAATGTTTGTGAAAAAATATTGGTAAAAATTAAAAAAAATAAATATATTTACAAGATAGGCACACAAAAACTTATTGCCAGATATGTTAGTGCAGATGCTTTCATAGTTTCTAGATGCCATTTCCGAAACAAATATTACAAAAAATTGTACCTCTATCAGGCGAAATTGAACATGAAATGATTAAATAAAAACCTATTAAACGCCGTTTTAGTGTTTATAAGTATAAAATATTTTATAGGCATTAGTCGAAAATATTTCTATTTATACCTATACAAAAACATCTTATTAAATATATTACTGATTATGTTTTCATACTGTTTAACAGTTATTACAAAACAAATTTAAGAACATTTCTGCTTCAATCAGAAGCTGAACAAAATATAAATGAAGCATGAGATGGATGAGGTTTCAGTGTTTGTAATAAAAAATATTTTATTTTCTTCACTTCACTGAAAATTTGGTATTGGAGATGTTTCCACAGCTTTTCGATGATAAAGACGTACTTATTTAAAATCGATATCCACATGTCCTGAAGAATTATAAAAAATATAAAACAATTCCAAAAATTAAAATCCCAAAATAATATTGCCCTTCTATCAGGACAAATTCCCCAGAATGTATGCGAAATATGAGTTAAATGAAAATTTATAGAATGTCATTTTATTGTTCATAACAAGAAAAACCGATGAGCCGAAAATTCTCTTTGGATCCCTGGACTAACCCTAATATTTGATTCCCTACACGTAAACGCTCGTGATGTCTGGCATAGTGCTCTAGTTCTAATATAAACACAAAGCTGCACATTTTTTAATCCTATGAAATAATGTGTCATGCTGTAACAAAAAAAAATGCAGATGGCTATAGAAATGCACAATCATAATTTGTAAGTAACTAGAATATATCCGAAAATATATGTAATTTTTAGTGTTGGCGATGAGTATTAGATAGCGCTTTTTCTCTGTATGTTTATCAACGACTATACCCTGAACTTTTAGGGTAAATATATCTAAGTAACAATTGCCAAGATACTCTTGCCTATGGGTATGGATGACAAAAAAATTAAATATAACTATATTTTGAAAGATTGGGCTGTTTTGAAATTACAGTAATGAATGGATAAGCTATGGTAATACTCGTCACTCAAATGTAAAAATAGAAATATCGCTATTTGAAAAAATACTAAAATGGATTCACAATTCAGAGAATGTTAATCCTACCCCTAAGCAGCATCAAAGGTCTACCTTGGTTATCCGATGTTCCTTCAATAAGCATGTTATACTCATTATCAGCATCAATTGATAAATAGTATTCACAATGAGTAAGAGTCGCCACGGCACGGCAATAATTTAATTCTCCAGCCTATGATTATCCCTGTCTAACCGATATATATATATATTAGAAATGTCCCACATTTTCATGACAGATCATTGCATGAATAAGAAGGCTGATGTTAAGCAGCTTAGTGTCATTTATTCCTACCTGTTGAATTGCGAAAAGTTAGAACGGCTACATAATCCCAGCCGATCTAACGTGGTACCAAAATTAAAATACATTTCCAATTGGTTATTCTGTTAATTGAAACATTTCACTCACGCAAGTAATAAAAAAAAATAATATAAATTCACACAACCCATCTTTTCAAGCGTGTATCACTATCTTACACTCGTACACTCATATGAACTACTTACACCTTTTTCCAGCACAAATTCAATTCAGCACTTTGGTAATCAGGATGAGGTTTTACCGAGCGTCCCTCGTATATATTATACCCGAATTTGACAATGATGTTTCACATTCACATTCCGTCGCAACAATCGTCATCTGTCGACGCATCATCTTTCCGTTACGTCCATCTTCTCCACGTGAAACGGATGTAGGGGGTTAGAAACGACGTTCCGGTTTTGTCCCCAAAATTACTTCTCGTTGATAATTTTTAATATGTTCGAGTGTATTGATTTATAGTGTTAACACCTAACGATGGTATCTGTCGTTATCAATAAGCCCAATGTGTCCGTCCGGTTGGTTTTATACTTGTAACTAATGCTCTCATCCCCGCGTTCGTTGTGAAACCCCATTTGGCTGCAACCCCAACGACGAATAAGTTGTTTGACAATTTAAATCTTTCCCGTATTGGTTGCTAGCATCATAATTGTGTTTTCAGCTCCTGATGAAGGCTCCATAGCGAATTGCCGAAAGCTAAAGATTACCGTCAAAAGAGTTAACTAAAGCCTAAAAAGTGCCAATTTCTCAATAAACAATAATATTAATAAATAAATTGTATTTTAGCCCAACTGGTCGTTGGCAATGGCAATGACTACTGCTCATATACGCGTATATATGAACGGATCAGCAACTTTATATTTGTAGCATACTGTATGTATATTTTACAAAAAAAAAATTATCGTGAAATACTAGCAAATAATTCATAAATTGACATTCGCCCCAATGTGAAACATTTCAAGGCACAAGACGTCATGTAATATTTTCTGAAAATTGCTTTTTTGCCATTAAATCAACCTTAAGGAGTGATTCTTTGATTCTGATTACTGTGTTGCAAAAACAAGTTAGTCACAAACTAATTATTTAAAATTTCAATATTTAAAATTTCAATAAATCAATAACTTCCCTTAAAAATGTTTGAAGTCAATTTTATCTATACAATGATTTTATTATATGACACCTTTATCCACTTATGTTTTCATTTGTATTTGATTTCACCTCATATTTTTATTACATATTTATTTATTTTATTCTTATACCACAGTGGATGAAACAGATTCTTCTTTGGCTTTGCCGGTTTCAACATACATATTTCCCTCGGTAGCTTGATACTTTTCTAGCTTGATGTTTTTCTGGGGACTGATTTTGGAGTTCAATTAGGTGCTCTCTGTGTACACCTATCTCTATGCTTACGTTTCTATATTTTTTGTTATATTGACAAAATGATGCCCTTATGCGGTTCTCTCTAAGTCTTAAATCAATTTTGTACTTTTTGCTTTGTTGTCTTAGTTTGTCATTTAACTTCAGATTTTTTACTCATAGCCTGCAGCAATTGCATTGTCTATGCATTTCTATTAATGAAATGGTCAATCATATGCATTTCCGTTGTATTTTTCGGAATTTAGTCAGACCACCATTCAACAACAAATTTATATTGCCAAACAACTAGAAAGGAGAATACATTGGCACGGGTATCATGTATCTTCAAAAGTGACGTTATATCGATTTTTTGACATTATACTGTTTTTTTTTTGACATTATGTAGGTTTTTCTACAAGATGTTAACTTAGCACTTAGTGGTTCGTGTTCCCTAACCATCATGAAGCTTTAGTTATTAATGTTTGGTTCTGGTGTGATGTAAAATCTGCTGCAGAGATGGCATTACTGGAGGTCTAAGCTGTAAGTTGTATGGGTTGATGATAATTCTTTTGAATTCTCGTCTCAAATATACTTAATTGAGATTCAAATTAGTTGCGCAGCCACTTTTTTTATCCATTCTGGAGATTATATACACAAATTTGCAGAATTTAAAAAATGAGAGATAAGAAGTAATTATATTCATTGTACACTGTCGAAGTACAAGCCATAGGCATGCTAACAGTAACAACAACGCGGTCGCGGTGATGATTTCCCGTAATTCAACTCAGTTCTTTCGTAATTTATAACTTTAAACATAACCTCTCTTCAGAAAGCACAACATAAATAACCCGTCATATTCAGCAGATTCCGTAATGATTTTCTCACACAAAAAATATCACTGATTTTATATGCATGCAGACCAATACACATAATCGTCCAGATGCTATTCAACCAACTTTCTTCTCAGAGATAAAAACTACAGACATGGACCACTCAGCCACATAAAACATATGCAACCAATAATGCGTGTAGTTTAGTCGAATGATTCCTGCATAGATGGACGTTCATAACGATCCTAGTGAGAAAACGTGGAATTACTGTTTGCGCCCTAAAAACTGCCTATTCTGCGAATTGACATCTTATAGGTTTTATACATGATTCCCGTGACGAGAGTCATATTAAGGGACAGGAGTGTTGGAAAAGTTGACAAATCGCTGAAATTTACATTTCTTTCCGGACCATCAAACTTTGAGCGCATCTTCAGACTGAACTATTCCATCTGGGACTCTGAAATTTTACACGGCATCATGCCTCTATAGGTACTCTACACAAAAGAAGCCTGAGCTGAAGGATGCTTTTCAGTATCTCGAAAATGGCCAATCTTCGTCCAAAATACCGAAAATTGGCTCCAGAGGACCCTTCCATTAATACAAAGGCTACAGAATAGAATTTATTTCACAAAGAGCGTCGGGATGGTCGTTCTCCTTTTGTTTCAGTAGACTAGTTGCCAGCCCAATGAAACTGTAACAAATTTCAAGACAATCACTTTTGATTGGAGTATCTACGAAAAGATACCACACTTAACAGTCATATGTTATGGAGTCATATGTTTAATGAAAAAAGAAAAAGGAAAACTCCAAAAATTTGACGCGACTTCAAACGAAAGTGATCAACCTAGGACCTTGTTTGTACTTTCCAAAAAAGCTAATCCTAATCTAAGATATACCCTACCAAGCCAGGTCGTTGAGTTTTACATTTGAGCCTATCGCTTAGCGCAGTGCTACTTGAAAACGTTTGTTTACTTCCTACGCCGCTGGGCGAGGAAATATTGTAATCGTGAAAAATTTCTAAAACAGATATATTGTGTTTCTGAGATGTTATATGACATGTACATCAGGAAAAACCATGTCACTAATTTCTCTACTGTACATGTCTGAAACTAATCTTTTAGGAATGCGAAAGCCTTTCGCGGCCATCATCCAATACTATTTGGTTGGTTTTTGGGTTGTTAGGCTATCGTAAAATATTTTTTACTTAATGTTTCGCCAACACGAGTGGTTGGCATCTTCAGAATATGTCCACAGTTTGGAGTCCTGTGAGCTACTACTCCGTAGTCAAAAGAATAATACTAATCTTTTCATCGGAACGTTTAACTTGTGCTGAACTTAATCCTGTATGAACTGATCACGGAGTGGCGTACGAAGTATAGAGTCAACCTATTTGTTATTATTTTCCATTCTCTGTTACTACCGACATTACATACTTATATATCTTTGTCATGTCCACTATCTGATAAACCATTTTCTGCTGCAGGTCCTCAACGACAAACAGCATATCGCACCCTTCCAACTCTGTAATAAATCGCAAGCAAAACGAGGTCGGACGGCGAAGTGCCGGTAGTACCGGCCGGTGAGCGGAACGGTGGCGGCGGAGCGGGCGGTACCGGGTACCACCACCATCCGGCGACGGCGTCCCCGACCGCGACGGTCGCCGCGGCGGCAGCGGCAGCAACGGCAGCCGCCGGCGGCTGGCCCCCAGGACTCAGCTTGGAGTTGGATCCTGTGGCGGCAGCCTGGGGGAGGAAGCTCTATCCAGGTATGGAATTATTATCTAACTTCACTGTACTATTTTACTTTACAACGAAAAGCCTAGGGAAAAGTAATCTAAACCGGAACCAAAGGCCTTTCATTTTTTCCGAAGCTGTGATTTGCACATGACTACTCGTCCACAGAGCTGTAGTGGTATAAAATATATGTATAACGAATTTTGAAAAGGTTGGATTATATTCAGGGACTGTATACTTTGACCACTTTTATGAAAATAGGAATAATACGAAATTCTCAATACTAGCAGACTATTAGTATTGTTCAATTTCATTGCAGTACTATTTTACTTATTAACAAAAAACCTGGAGAAAGGTATCCTAAAGCGGAACATAAGGTTTAATTTTTCTTGAAGTTGTGATTTTCACATGACTTTGATCATCCGTTGTGGTACAAAAGTTGTATATGCCAAAAATCGAGAGGATTGGATTGTAGATAAACATTGTTCACTTTTATAAAAGTGGAAATAATACGAAGCTCTAAATATTAACAGACATTATTATTATATCATCTAGTCCTCGGACATCAGATAGTACTGGACGTCAAGGTAGTAAACTGGTCTCAACTTAATTAATTATTTGCATCAATGATATTATATAAGTTTCACCTATACAGATGATATAACCATTTTGATAACCTAAGAACGTCTGACATACGAATCTTGATAACAACACAAATAAACCATATTCAACATACAAAGAACGTGCTGTGTCCTACCTAAGGTAAGCCACGCCACCACAGAGCACCTCGAATCGATAAAACTCTATGTGTTAAAAGTGATACAAACTTCTTGGCTTAATTTCATCCTACACCTGAACCCAGAATGTTTCATATTTTCCGAAGCTGTGATTTTCACATCACTTTGCTTAAGTATTGTTTTTGTAGTTCATCTCCGAACGTTTCGTTAAACATTTAAACAACTCATGCATTTTCCTTCAAAAATTAAATTTTTGACTCGAATCACTTCAGTTCCTTGCGTTGGTTTGGTTTACAAACTTTGTATTACGATTTTTTCACCTTCCTCAATAATACGTTTCAAAAAAGCCAATACCACATTTGTGTCTGACAGATACCATAAGCATCTTTTGGCACCTGTGACAGCACTTTTTTGACGTCTTCGTCTTGAAACTGAAGCATAAATCTAGGTCATTCTTTGGAATCCATCGATTTACTGTTGCCTCGTGCCAAAGGCTAACAGATACAGGGTGTTTCAGAAAAATCTGTCAATATTTCTACAGCAAAAGGAACACCCAAATACAGGCTCCGTCAGAAAGAACGCATGTTCTTTAAATGACTAGTACAGTCAAAATAAGGGTAAGACTATACTTTAGCGCATATCGCAATTACTTCATTTCTTACTTTAAAATTAATGCTTAGGAAGTAACTTTTACGAAAATATCATATTTTTGGTGGCAATACTCTAGAATAGAATACTGTTTTATATGCTGTCTTTTTTGCTTTTTGTACAAAAAGATGCTCTAAATTATAATAATATAACATACACTGTATAGTACTAAGGAAAATAGATATGAAACTGTAAAAAATCGTTGTTTTTTGTAAAAGACGGTTCAAAAACAGACGTGTTATTACACATTAGCTTGTTAGCTTAAATAGCAGATCAAAATACATACGCAAATGGTGGTATTTACTTGGCGAACGTGTTGTTTTGTGATTTTCCAATGTCCTCTTGAAATTCATTACCATTTTTTTCGCGTATTTTAATTCTCAATGGCCATTTTATAACGCTCATTTATTGACAGATAAGATAAATGATGTTCATTGTTGCCAAGCTGTACCTTATTTTCGAGAAATACGTAATAAGGATTGAGGTTATTCGCAAAATAAAAGTCTTACTTTATTGTAAATGGCTTGTTTTATGAAAAGTTGTCCCAATATTTACCGAAAAGTAGATGGAATTTTGAACAGTATGTGTCTAAACAGTGGAAAATGCACCAGCGGCTCGCGTGAGATAGAAAATACTAAAGGCACCAGCGGTCATTGCATATACTTGTAACGACCACCCAATGACGATTCGTCGATTTGGACCACCTCGCCAGGTCCACCCAACATAACATCGTCCAACATTACATTAAATAAAGGTCAACGATCATTTCATCAAATCATCAAAAAACTTGGGATGTTCTTTGTTATGTTTTCATTATTTAGTAATTTGCAACAGCTACTTTTTCAGTTATTTCTCATATATATATATCACATTTAATTAGGTACATTTTGTAACATCAGCTTCACTTTAAATAATTGTTCAAGTACATACAACAAAAAGAAATAGATTATAACTAAAATATTGGAAAAATAATAACCGAAGTACTTTTGTGAAGGGCATAAGGTATCTTTCAAAAAAGTCTCTTTAGCTAACGCTATCGTAGGGTACAAGGTGGATTTAGTACAAGTAAAACCTGCCGGCCACACCTCCAAATCGCATTTTCATGGCAATCCGGTGCCGATTGCACATTTTTGAGCTACTATACGTATAAGTAAGAATTTGATATACCAAATTAAGGTATTACTATCCATGATTTGGCAACATGGCAACGAGATGGAGATAATATGACAGTGACGGTGGTGTAGTGATGGGAAATTATCTGAAATAAAAGTAATGACTACTTAACAATGAACTATTTTCATCATTAAAATAATGCAAAATTGCATTATTACGATGAACAGTATCACAGTAACTTACAGTGTATGTTATATTCATATAATTTTGAACAATCTTTTGTATAAACAAGAAGAAAACAGCTTATAAAGCAGTATTCTATACCACAGTATTAGGACCCAAAACGCAACTTCAACTTTCACAAAGTTCTATAAGATAGCAAGCAGAGGGTTTCTTAAAGAAAAATGATATTTTCGTGCAAGTTACATCCTAATCTTTCATTTTAAAAGAAGAAATGAAATATTTGCGATATGCGCTAAAGTATAGTTCAGCCAAAATAAATATGGGAAAAAATATTTTATTATATAAAAATACTCAGAAATACGTCATTTTTGAGTAAAACAAAATATACGTTCTAAAAACTATGTCGGCCATATGGCGCCCTTGTGCCTAAATGCAGGAATCAAGCCTCTCCCAAAATGAGCCCATTGCGTCGGCCAGCATTCTTGCAGGAATTTGAGTTACATCTCTTCTTATTTCCTCTTTTAAATCGACGGGGGTCCGACGCTTGCTTTGGTAAACTTTTGCTTTCAGGTAGCTTCATAAAAAAATCCCACGTTGGCAGGTCCGGGGAGCGAGGGGGCCATGAATTATCGCCATGACGTGAAATGAGACGTCCTGGGAATTTTTGCCGAAGAAGTTCCATCGAAGTGCGAGCTGTGTAAGATGTTGCCCCGTCTTGTTGGAACCACACTGTTCTGAGATGGACACGTCGACGTCGAAGTTCCGGAAAAAAAAGTTGTTCAGCATGTGGATGTAATGCTCTGAATTCACAGTAGTTGTTTCTCCATCATCCTCAAAAAAATAAGGACTGTTGGGCCTACTGCATACCAAACTGCCACTTCCGGGGTATGCAGACCAATATCGACAATTTTGTTTACAGACATGTAAATGAAACTGTGCTTCATCACTCTAAACAACATCATGTCATTGTTATGCTACTGTTCAATCATGAGCTGGGAAAAATTAACACGTTCTGCATAATCCTCTGGCACAAACCACTTCACTGCCATATCTAGAGGGCCGTCCACACGTCCTTTTTCAGCAAGACAAAGCACATCCCCATATTGCTCGTCGTACTTCGAACTTTCTCAAAAAGCAGGCGTTAATGTTTTGCCATGGCCACCCCGTTCAGCGGATTTAAGTCCCATCTAACATGTGTGGGTTATGAGAGGAAGGATACTATCCACTTTGCACCATTCGCCACAGACTCTGCCATAGCTAATCCACGAAATTCGAGTTGCTTGGAATGAGGTGGCACAACCAGACATCGATCATCTCATGTTGTCGAAGCCTAGATGTATACAGGAGAGTGTACTCAGCTGCAGGGTCGCCCAACACATGATTTTTTTTTCTTGCCGCGAAAATTCCGTGAAAAAGTAATCGTTTTATTACTGATGTAAGACTACCTCATTTCCAAAAAATCAAGTCGTGGAAATTATTTTTCTGGGTGTAACACTTCTAATGTCACTGAGTATATAATAATGTTATACATATTCAGCAATAACCTCCAAAAGTAATCCTTCTTCAGCATGCTATAAGTTTATTCTACGCAGAAGTTGCCACAAGACAAAAGCCATATTGTCGTCGATTAAATGCAAAATAAGCAGACATCTTTGCGAGACACCTCGTCGCAATCAACAAATCAGGAAGGTTGTCTGAAATACAATCCTTTACTTTCCTCGTCATATATTATTAATCATTTTGTCAGATTCTACTACCTCGTATACTAATAGCGTTTCCAATGATATATTCTTTCGTACTATTGCACCTCGCTGCATTTTCTGTCATCGTATGTTCCACTTGGAAGGTTGTTGCAAAGTGCTTTGCACTACATGTAGGTACATGGATCATTTGAGTGTGCACCAGTGATAGATAAGACAGGACGACGAATTTTTCTCCATCTAAGTTGAACTCAGAACCTTGTAAAATGCTAGCAATTTTGAGATAAAAATTATAAAACAACAAATCCAAAATAGTATATGACTATCTAACTTATATTAGCCGTTAGATAATTCAAAAGTAGAGTTATGCCACTAGCCTTAAACTTCTGAACCGAATGAGTTGTTAGCATAGCCAATATGATAATAAATTGTAACCTCATTCAATGTAAAAGGCTTTGTGAATGTTATTAAATGGAATTTTGTAAGAAACATTTTATTAGTCTACCTGCAATTCAAATCGTGCAGGTCATGCCAAAAGACAAATGTTCTTCTCATATAAGGAGGTTTAGTACTTCCTAAAGGATTTAGGTTTTAAAAATACAGTTTTCTATGAAGCATTTGAGAAAATCAATAAAGCTTTTTTCTATTTTCAGGCAGTGGCAGTTCCCGCGTGGCCGGTCCCGGTCTGATGTTCGGTCTCCACCATCCTGCCCATCACCCGCAGGACGCGGCCGCAGCGGCTGCAGCAGCTGCAGCTGGTCTGCACCACCACCATCAACCACGAGGTCCAAGCTTGAAGGAGGAACCCATGCCTTCAGCTAGGTCGTGGATGCAAACCGCTGTTGCCGATCAGAATGGGTAAGAATAAATTTTACTTTGATGAAATTTACAAACTATAGACACCGCCCAAAGGCTCAAAAAAGCGGCGCCAAATGAAAAATGTATGTATGGTTGGTACCTATATTGCTGAAAAGCAATCATAATATATTAATTTCTTTGAAGTTTAGGCAAATTCAGGGAAAACCGAGTGCATTCAAAATATAAGCACCTCGAAATAGTTTGTCTAAATATTAACTGAGAATATACAGGATGCCAATCTCCGGGGAGCATGGTACACCTGTCAGTTGAAATTTGTAAAACAGTCGATATTCCATCTATAGGTATGTATTGGCATTTTCACCCAAATCGATATGTATACATCACTTATATGTTAAATTGGAATAAAGCAAACAATTTTATGCAGTTACGTTATAGCTATTACATAAGTATTTTGTAAATTTTTTACTCGCCCACAATCCTATGGACTCTTCATTTATTTGTCCTCTATAAAATTGTATGTGTAATGAATGTGTATTTTGAGGACAAATTAATATTTCACTATCCATATTATTTACCACAGGATAAATTTCAGGTATAACTTTACTTGTAGAATATTTAGATAAATAAAATATTTTATACGCAAATTTTATGTTTACTTCCAACACGGTGACCTTTGGAAACCTATACATTTCCAGAAATTGTTGATTATTATAGAAATCAATATGGTTTTGAATGTCCTTGATGTATTTTTTGGATACACGTTCCCCGTTAGCTTCTTCAGTGAAATCTGGAAAACAAAATAAACCTTTGTTTTCCATATTATTAAAATACGAATGGGCTAAAATACACACAAAGATGCGCCCAAGAACCAAAATTATCACCGGAAGAGATAATTGTTTAATGTTCAAGTCCTAAGAATTGAACTAAACTAACACGCATGCTCAGACCGCTCAAACATGTCAAACGTAGGGCTGCCACAAACATTTAAATTTCTCTGTGATTGCGTTGTTGGCTACAAATTTCACACTGCAAATGCATTATTATTTTGCAATGCCTACCAACATTTAAAAAAAAACTTCCCAAAATGATCAAAATGGATTGATATGGCTAGAAAAGAAAAATCTTTTTGACGTCGATGTTGGCTTGTGATCACAACTGCTACAGCCTAGTGTGGAATGCAAATATTATATCCCCCCTCGAACGTTCCTCAAGGTAGCGTTATTATCACAATGTTTATAATCCGACTAATCACATGTGCTATAAGATAACCAAAGCATTGTAACTGTACCGAAATTACTGAAAAATCATCTCATTATTGGACTGATTGAGTCGTCATCATAACAAGAGCATTGCGACCATTAAAACCACAACGATTCCTACTGGCCATAAAATAAATAGCTCGTTTATGCCGCGGTTTTTGTCGTAAATCAGCAGCCGTTGCCGTTGGAGCCAAAACAGTATTTCAATATAATCACTCCGGAATCAACCCCCGACGCCCGTTAGACTGCTGTACTGCTCGTTATATACAACCGGGGAGATCAGACAGTGCCGTACGCTAGGGAGAAACAGAGGGTACCGTTTTCCTTAACGGACATAAAATGTTGGACATCCTGCAAGAGGAATCGAATAGCAATCGTCTGTTATACGCGTCAGTTGACTACATGCACAGTCGAGCAGCTTAGAATACTTAGCACTTAAACATATGAAAAAACAATTACAAGAATTGGATACTTTCTGCCATATTAATATTGAAGGCCATTAATAACTCCACATCGCTTCCTAACCTAGAAGATTCTTTTTGTCTTTTTGGTTTCTCCATTCTTTCTTCTCTTCTTTTTTATCTTAACCATGAGTACATTCAGGTAAGCGAGGGCCGTAATATACACTATGAGATTTGATACGGAAAATTTTGTAGAACTAAAAACATGGCAAAAGTAAGTAAGGTTCAGTAAAATGAAAACGGAGTTTTGCCATGTTACTGGTTATAAAAATTTAACATACCTGTCGCAGCGGCTTTATGTTGCATCGAAGAAGTCTTGGAACAGCTTTGACAGTTCGCAGCATTTGCTCAACAATTTGTCTGATCTGATACCCGATTAATAATTGCTGCCAACTACTGCAGTATGTCATAAAAATGCACTGAATGTACTCATCGTTTGGATTCTGGTTTACGCGAACTATCATTCTGGCGGAATGGTAGTAGCACAGGTACATTTTGATCCCTTCTGGGAATCTGGTTGAGCCTTAACATTTGCATATTTAGAATGATTTTGTGTATGATCCTGAGGATTTTCTTTAGGATCCTGCCCTGAGAAAATTTGCTACCCTACTCTTCCAACATTTTTCGGAAGCAGGTACACCTTCACAAAAAATTTTCTGTCCAAGAGAAAATGCTGGATATTATTTTCAGGTTCTCAAGACGCCAAATATTCTAAAATGGCCGCTAGTAATTTTTTTTTTCTAATTGGAATATTCCATATCTGATTACATATTCTATAATCTATACCATTTCAATATATATATATATATATATATATATATATAGATGGATCAGACTTTATATAGCGTTCTGATGGTTTTAAGGTACTCATCAAAATGAGGTATCACGTGTTTCTCATACCGCTAAAAAATATTCAAGGATAGCGCTTAGCCGTCTTCTCAACTGCCACTTTTACGCTAAAGTATAGTATCTTGTATGAACTTCGTCACCCAGAATCTGAGCTTACTAACTTAACCCGTTCAAGAAATAAGTAGGGGGAAGGCTTTTTCAAAAGCACTGTATACTACTATTTTTCAATCGACGAAAGCTTTTCCGAACCACCAGCTAAATTTACAAATTAAAACAAAGCCAACCGTTGTTAACGTGAAAGCTACAAAACTTCGTTTCTTCTTCTTTATAATGGGTGATTCATTTACAGGTACTTTTTTCAGCAACGAGATAAAATAACAAAATTCTGTTTATTCTCAAATCTTTTTTATTAAAGAAAAGAACTATTTTTGACATTTATTTTTTAAATATTATTTCTTTCAAATGTTGGCCCTGACTGCGGTTGAGATGGTCCATTCTAAAGTCCCAATTTTCGATGACACGTTGGAGCATTTCGACTGGAATTTGGCGAATGAACTGCGTAATGTTGGCTTCTAATTCCTTAATCGTATTGGGCTTATCAATGTAGACTTTGGACTTAACGCAGCCCCAAAGGAAGAAGTCTAGAGGTGTGATCTCACATGATCTAGGTGGCCAATTCACTGGTCTAAATCGTGAAATTAAGTGATCATCGAAATGTTCTCGCAATAAAGCCATGGTTGCAAGGGCTGCGTGGCAATTGGCGCCGTCTTGTTGGAACCAAATGTCATCGAGATTACGGGCTTCAATTTCAGGCAGCAAATAATCCGTTATCATGGCGCGGTAACGAGCACCATTCACAGTTACGTTCTGACCGGCCTCATTTTTAAAGAAATAGGGACCGATGATTCCACTGACCCATAAACCACACCAAACCGTTGTTTTCGCTGGATGTAATGGCAGCACTTGAACCACTTCGGGTTGTTCTTCACCCCAAATACGACAGTTTTGTTTATTAACGTAGCCGTTAAGGCAAAAATGGGCCTCATCGCTAAACAAAATTTTGCTCGAAAACATCGGATCTTCTTCAGGCCGTGCAAACGCCCAAAGACTGAAACGACGATGCTTTCTAAGGTCCGCTGGCTTCAATTCTTGAACGAGTTGAATTTTGTATGGTTTCAAATTAAGATTCTTATGTAAAATACGCCAAGTTGTTGAATACGACAAGCCAAGCTGTTGAGAACGGCGCCGAGTCGATTCTTCACGGTCCTCACGTATACTATCAGCTATCGCAGCTATATTTTCTTCACTGCGTGCTGGATATGGTCTATCCGCCGTGCGGCGAATTGTGCGTTCGGTGGGCCGATTATGTACACCACAAGTTGCTCTAAGTGCATGAAACACACTTCTCGCAGAACGTTGATTTTCGTAGTACAGCTGAATATTTGTAGACGCTGTGGTGGACTAAGTCTTTCCATGATGAAATGCCGAACAATACTGAAACAGAAAATGTTAAATTAGTTGTCATGACGCATGCGCCATAAGCAATTACAGCCACACCAAAAAAGTACCTCTGAACGAATCACCCGTTAGTCGTAGTCACGTACCATACGCCAATGATATCGTATTGACTGATCTGGGATAAATGACCGAAAAAGTGACATTATCTGAAATGTAAATACCATAAAAACCCGCTAACTTTGGCGCGAATAATTGCCCCAAAGCCCCTAACGCAAAAATAAATTGCTCGCCGAATACAAAAAAGTGTACATACATATGGTGGGGGTAGATTGCTGCTTGTACGCACACAATGTTATATACACGTATTATACACGTATTAGGTTATGCCGAAAAAAACAAAAAAGCGCTATTTTATGGTGTGGCTGAACAAGGGGTTCAGGGTTTGACCAGAAAGAGTATAACACACGCGGAAGCACACGATTTGGAATAATCGAACTTCTAAATATATTTAGGTGTCTGCTGAAGAAATGAATAGTTTCCAGGCGTGTTTTTAAAGTAAGTACCGTTTTTAAATTACGCCGCCGCAGCGCTGCGGTTGGCGTGTAGCGCATGCGCGTCGTGTAGCTACATCTTTTGTGTCCACCCAACAGCTGTAATTTATCTGGGATTTACTACATGCAAAACAATTTTAATAAAAATTTATCATTCTGGCTTAAACTTGCTTCGGTTGAGGAGACATTACCTCGATAATAAACGGTCAAATGCGTATGGCTGCGACAATATCTGCGCATTCGTGGTACAATTATGCTCTCCTGGTATCGCTATACGTATCCTGCATATTATGAACTGAGATATTGAAACTGAATCTTTTTTTACTATCTGGAAGATCTTTTTAACCTCCACTTAAAAATAGTATTCCGACCTTGAGAAGGTGACACAGCCCCAACCAAATAACTACCTAGTTCTCAATCACATAATACCTCGTTTTCAGTTGGGTTTTCGAAAGCAACATATCTACACGCTACATGTCTTGTAAAGTTATCTAATATAATACTAACTGCACTGGATAAAGTGACGCATCGGTACTAATTTTACGAGATTTTTAAAAAGTATTTGATTCTTTGGACCTCATCTTGTCATATGCAAAACTGATTTTTTGTATTTTATAATACAGCATTATCTTTCTTCAGGCGATATCTCTCATTCCATTATCAAAAGTTCGTACTACAAGATAATTCCAGTTCTAGTGTCAAGCCTGTCACATCTGGCGTAGGTACCTCAGCGAACGATAAGTCCAGTTCTGTTTCTTGTTTTTGCCAGCGATTTTTTCAGATCAACTCACTTTTCTAACACACGTGCCTATGCTGATGATATTCAACTGTGCTACTCATTTAAATAAGCTGAGCTTGTTGATGCTATCATTAAAATCAACTCCGGCTTAGTACTAATCAAGTCAGCACGATGATCAAAAGAGCATATATGTCGCTCTAAGACCTGCTTACTAAAATCATTCTAACTTGAATATCAAACTAAGGAAAAAGTTATGTGAGACTTTGTCTCTGGCGCTGCTAACTTAGTGCAATGTCGTTTTTTACCCATGCATGCTTTTTACGCATGCAAATAATCTGATACTCCTCCGTGCGTTTTGTATATCGCTTAAGGACCACAACTCAGATGAGCTTCGCAATCTCGAACGCCTAAACATGGTACACGATACAAGTACAATATAACAGTTCTCATTTTCAAGATCAATTCTACCTCCTCGCCAGTCTGCCTTAAGGAGAGAATCACTTTTAGGTACAATGTTCATAATGTCAGTTTTGGATTTGTAAACATGATTTCTGTAACAAAATAGAACTATGGACCGTCAGAGTTTTTTCAATTTGTTGAATGTTTTCTTCAATCATTCCTTTGCTTAATGTCTATTTCTCGTTTAACCCATATTTAAAGCTTTTCCTGTTTACTGTTTGAATATCTCAGTGGTTTGAGATGTGTTCTCTTATAACGTGGATCTAGCAATGTATTTATATACATTTCTCTTTTATAACCTTCAGTTGTAATTTCAAAATATTTATTTGTCATATTCCTAGGTCCAAGACGATTCGACTAAAAAACTTCACCCTTTGTCACATGTGTGTCCCACGAATTAAGACCTGTTGTTATTAAATTTTTGGAGTACGTCAAAAGATAGCAAATAAAGATTTTCCATAACTTGGGTCCTACGATGTCCCATTTAAAGATACGCGATGATGCACAGTTTACGCCTTGATGAGACTGAACTAGGACAAAACATGAATATTGTTCAAATAACGCTATGTTGCCACATTACTTTATACGGATTTAACCTCGAATATTCAAGAGAATTTTCCTACAAGGATCTGTCGAAGATTTATCAAGAGTGGCGACTCATGTAAGACTAACGTCTTATTCAAAAATGCAATAGATGGTTTAAAAAATTCAGTAGCATAAAAGATGACTTAAGTTTTTTTTCTGTGGAGGGTCAAAATTTCCCAATTTCTACGTCATTGGTATAGTTTCTGGCTCGAAACTATTTGTACGATTATGTTATTATATGGATAACATTTGAAGACAATACCGTACACACTCCGAAAGTATAACTTTTTTCAGTTTCAAAGTGAAAAGTTGGAGGTAGCTTTCCAGGTTCCATGTTCATAAGAATTTTTCGTGATTTCTCGACCTACTTCTTAGCTTGAAATTATTGCCACGATTTTCAGTATCACCCTGCTGACTGGGAGGTAATACAAGAACCAAATTTTAAATAGAACACCCTGTATATTCCACATACTCAGAAGATTTTAATAACACAATCACCCGCATGGAATGCTGGTTAAATTACTATTTCTTCCGCCCGGGACACTCAACTTGGCTACTGATTACGTGGCTCTCGAGTCCGTCATTAAGACAAAAGTCAAGAGTTGGGGACTGAAGCAGTGGTCATCGCCTCTGAGCTATCCTTTGTCAATCTAGACAAATGTTAAAGTTATGCTGAGTAAAAGTTTTGTACCAAATGTATTTTTACACGATGAATCTCGAACGGTTTCTCACAGCTTCCTGACAATATTTCAGTGGATGTACAATTTGAGTCTAGAAATAAATGATAACGATAAAGCCATTAGCGCCCGCACAGATCGCCAAATGCCGCGCCACGCAGACCAGACGTCCTTACCCCGGAACAAGCCGACTACATAGCGACCGGAGTTCCCGGATCGACTCGCGGACCGGAGAACAGATAGAAATCGCTATCAAAAACAAACGATGCTACCTGTGTTACCAGTGAAGTTATAAATCTAGATGGTGCAGAATAACCTAACAATGAGAGTATCTAACATTTCACTCACCCATTTTTTCCAGACAGCGACTAAGGAAAGCCTTGCTTCCTGGACTCTCTCACCATCCAGGATTGGGATGGTCCTTCGAACCTAAAAATAGCCAATCTTCATCATCGAGGCAGTAGCTACAGAGGCGCTAATAGGATCTCTCTTAGCTGTATTATAACACACACTATGTCAGATTGACACAGGTCTGGCTTGAGTTTCACCTTCAGTAACATCAGCAGCACCTTAGCAGTTGAGAAAAGCGTAGTTGCCAGAATACATCTGCTTGCTTCTGGCCAGCTGCGATTGAACCGCTAAGCTACAGAATGTCCGAAGTAACACACACAAAATTTTTAAGAGACGGTTATGAAAGTTTAGAGAGACAATTCGATGTTACCTTGCAATCAAGTGATATAGGTACCTTTGTGTTATGTAAAGCTTTGTCTTTCAGATTTTATTTATTCTCAATGCGACTGTTCTCGACTGAATTGTGAATTGATGTGTTTCCCTGACAACGTCGCGTCAGCTCACTTATGGTTTGTGCTGTTGTCTGTTGGTAACTCACGGAATAGCAGATACATTCGGACAAGCTGTAGCTAACGAATTAGTCACGACTGTGGCAGCGCGTAGCTGAGCGAGTTTGAGTGTACTCGGTGGCGCAGCCCGTCTGTTAGGTGGACGTATCGTATGGTAACCACACGCAGATGCATTGTTGAGGTGCAACATTTTTTGTTCTGACCCTGATCCAGCTTCAGACATTACCGCGCAACACCCTGAAAAAAAAATTAACACCTTTAATCACCAGAGGCAAAGTAAATCACGTTTCAACAGACAGATGCTAAGAAAACACGATCCTAATTCTTGAGAGAGTTACCTTTCCTGGTGGTGCTCTTATCTGATATTATTTCCATCATAAGGATGCTGATGGCGGTCACTGGGCTTTTATTAAAATTACAGGTTTTCAGAAGAACAAACTTTTTCGGTATATTGGTAGAAAGCTATCAGAGGACTAATTGCACGATAACGTGAAAGGCGCCTGAAACAATGTTTTTAAGAAAGAGTCATTGATCAGATGGCCGTGTGCACTTCTTGAACTGCGAAATGTAATATCAGCAAGATTGAAGAAACAGATCCCTAGACATAAGAACAATGTCTTGGGCCAGGTCCTGTTTGTCTTTTTTATAGAGCAAGAAATTTGGATGGTGGATGATACTGACACGAGGTTGGATTAATACCTTCTCGGTAAAGCTATGTCGCCTACTAGACCCGAATGTTTGAGTGGTTTCTATTAGGGTATCGATGCTCTAAGATTTCAGATAATATACAAATTTCATGTATTTTATGGAGTTCTCAAATCCAAAACTCGTCATAGGTTCTAGTTTCATTTGTAGCTCTTGCAGCTTGGTACCGACAATTTACAATATTATGTCTGAAACACATAATTTGCTGAATCACATTTTCTGTGTAAACCAAACAAGTTAGTCTTCTAGGTGACGTAATGTCTGTGATCAGAGCAAACGGACAATTAATAGGAACAAACGAATGCTGGCATTTACCGCCTTCATTAACGGCGCTATATAAATTATCGTGTCGGCGTAATTCACGGCACTCGGGGGCATATTTTAATCCGGACACACCGGAGTTTGTCGACGGACTCGAAGCGACGCGCCACGGCGGCACGTCGTGCCGGGCCACGGCTAACCCGATACTCTATTTTCTGGGAATTACAGACTAGACCAGGATATCTAGAACTTCACAGTTAAAATGTGTTGCTGAATTTTACGACAGAAATATATTCTTGATGGTGAAGAGCTCTTTATCCAGAGGTACAAAAATATTTCTGGACATCGTCGAACTTAAAGAAACAACTGCCATACCGTTTCAAAGAAAAGTTGTAGAGCACGAAAATACATTTAAAGGATCTTATAGGATCGATTTGCTCAAATCAAATCGATTTTTCAAAATATAGAATAATATCCGAAACTCAAATCCTTTATGATAAGTAACACCCAGAAAAAAAGCATCATTTTCTGAAAATTTATAATTGTCACTAATATTTTTGAGATTAGTGGTGGATTCTTACTAGATGTCTAGCGACCGACTTAGCCGCTGCGTAAAGTTGAACGTGCGACGGCTCATAGCACCCTTTTTTAAAAATCAAAAATTGCTTTCTTCTGGTAAATGCTGAAATGGTGAAGCTTACAGTATCGAAAACGTACCGAAATCACAAACTCCTGGCTCTCTCATTAAGACAAAAAGCAGAGCACATTTGAGCAAGCTCAACGCCATTACTTGTACTTTTATATGATGCCAACGATTTTGGAAAAAATAAATAATTCGCTATGGTTCATAACCTCAAATATAGGCGAACCTGGCTAGTTTATATAATATCCGTATATTAAGAGAGCTTATTTGAACTATCATTATTTTAGGCTGGAATAATCAGCTCATAGGATTTGATCTTTCCGAGTTCCTAAGTGTCATCACAGAAACAGTTCATGTTAAATGTCAACATCAGACGACAAAAATCAAATCCAAGCGAATAACCAAAATTTCTGTGTTATGTGCCGCGGTTATAATATGATTCAAGATGACACACGGGTTGATGACGTCAGTTACACGAATCGCTTGAACGCGTTGGTTTTAACCGCGGTTTTGTTGCAAGTTGTTTATTTTAGAAAAGCGCGTATATAATCTCTGATTATTTTTATTATCACTTAATAATCGGTGCTTTTTCTTCTACAACTGTATATGTATATAATATTCATGGGAGAAATGTTTTTTTCAGATTTTTTTTTAATGATGGAACCATGGCTTTGTAGCTATGATAACTTTCAATTCTCTAAATTTTTCCGCATGTCAAAGAAAACATTTATTGATTCAGCAGAAATGATGAAAAAAGAAATTAGCAAAACCGTATACAGGTGGATATCATCTAGTGAGTTTATATGGCCATATTTTAATATTCTTGTATGGTATACGGCTACATAGGATACTTTGTTAAGCATAGGAACTAAATTTAAAGTGTCCCCAACAACCGTAATGAGTATAACTAATAAGGTGCTCCACTTTATGGTAAAACTGAAGTCAGCCTGTATCATTTTTCTCAAAAATGAAGCTGAAGTACAACAACAATATCCAATACCCGGCAAAATTCTAACTTGTCACATTTCAAATAATAACCAGAAATATAAAACTACTCTTGAGTTGGGTAAATACCACAATTTTGCGGTGATAACTATGACATATATCAGCTGATTCGTGACGTCACGGATCTTATAACCAAACTGATAACTACACTCGCTTGAACGGATTGGTAAATACCAACCCAAAATGGTAAATACCATATCCATTTGGTTATCCGCTTGAATTTGATTAAAGCTTATTTTACTCAATTCTGAAGAAAACCTAACCTCAGTCTCATGACAACATTCTAATGACAGGATGTGGAAAAGCTTACATTACGCTAAAACATATGTCACAGCTATGACGCAAAATTCAACGCCTCAACATTGGAGAGCAACTACTTTTATAAAAAAAGTAATGAATACACCAGAACCCCCATTAAAACAGCATTTTTTAACATACCTCATTGGAAATAAGTGACAATCATCTATCTGCCTCTCAGGTGTTAGCTAGTAGATGTAGTAGTAGTGAAACCTGATAAAAAAAGAACTTAACAAGACATTGAGGATGAGAATCTTAGAAGGATGATTTTCATGAACTTTTTTCCACATGATTTTTCATAGAACTTTATAATAAATTTTACCGACTGCTTATAATAGGTTCAGTTTGACAATTATTATGAAATCATATCATGAATGGAGTATTCTATGGAGGAAGCAATTTCATATTAAGCAGTTGCTGTGCACTGTTCGATCTCTATATTTATCCCAGCTAAGCTACCAAACAAGCCGCTGATTAGTTCGATCAATGATTAGTACGGTGGTTGAGCCTGCTCCTAATAGAATGTTTAATCCTCTTTGTCAGTGATTCTATAGTGACGTTAGCAGCAGGCAACAAGCTACATATATTGTGTAACCGACACGCTTGACATACTATAGCTTCCACAACTTTGTTAAGACGGAACAAAGGTATAGTGGTTGGTTTGGCTAAAAGAGGAAGGTTGACTGTAGTTTCTAAATTTATACAAAATACCCACGTTGTCTGGCATGATCAGTCCATTCCTGGCTTAGTGTTGCGCAAAAAAGGGTAACAGAAACGTGGTCTCTGGTTCTAATTTCCTATCATAGATTCTTGAGATGCACTAACGCTGTTGAGTGTTTTCTTTTTTCTTATTACAAAGTATTTACAAAAGTACAACTGAACGCAATATGGATGTCAAAACATAACAGTAAGTGAAAGACGATGAAATTCCTTGCAAAGAATTAACATATACATTACAATTATTAGAGACAGCATTACAATGCTTGATAGCTACATGCAATGGCAAATTGATATGTAAATTAATATCCCATCTTTTGTATCGGGTAAAATTAGGTGAATGAGCGTTACTGGGCAAACATTGAAATCAATTTAAAATATCAAATCTATGCAGTCTATGAGACCATAAGACAGCTTATAACGGGTTGAACTCAAATTCCTCATTCTTCCCAAAATTCAAGCAATCCGGGTTAAACTTGTATGAGAACCTGTTCACCGATGCCCCTCTTTGGAATGTTTTAAAAAACAACGTTCCACCTTCCCCAACATCTACTTTCCGTGAATATAAAATGGTTTCTCAACAAATATTCTAGCCTCTAACCCGATATATGACCATTTCTTCCTCCAATGCGCAAACAGGGAAGTATTGGGGATTCAGTGTTCTTCAGTCTTTGGATATATTGAAATCTCTGATACATCACGAGGGATAGCTCCAACAATGCTTTGATATGAAGATTGAAGAAAGGGCTACAATTTTTTTCAAATATTACGCTAATTACTCCAGGCGAACACTTTAACCCTTTATAGTGCAAGACTTCATGCTTCGTCAACAAGGGTAATAAAAATAAATATCTTAGTTTTTGTGAGCAGGTGCAAAAGCAGCTATTTATATAAGATTTTGTTGATTACAGTTTCCAAAATGGCGTCCAAGTGGTGGCCCTTATAGTGACCACCACACATGTAGGGTGCATTCAACTCAAATGCGCTCGATAGTTTTCAGTAAAACAAGTGGTTTATATATTAGGAACAGTTTTATTTTTTCACATGGAAGGGTTCGAAACATTGTAAACAAAACCTTCGTCAACAAGGGTAATAAAAATAAATATCTTAGTTTTTGTGAGCAGGTGCAAAAGCAGCTATTTATATAAGATTTTGTTGATTACAGTTTCCAAAATGGCGTCCAAGTGGTGGCCCTTATAGTGACCACCACACATGTAGGGTGCATTCAACTCAAATGCGCTCGATAGTTTTCAGTAAAACAAGTGGTTTATATATTAGGAACAGTTTTATTTTTTCACATGGAAGGGTTCGAAACATTGTAAACAAAGTCCAACATTGCACTCCGTGCACTGAATTTTTGTCCTCTTGACATCTTTCTTCGTACTACAATACCCACACCGTCGTTGTGTACCAGGAACCGGCAAATGTTGACCAACGTTAGCCATTCGCCGTGTATTTTCAATGGTTATTTTACGGCCATTGATTTTGTTGATTTTATTTTGTTTGTTTGTGGTATAGGGTCCATTGACTTTCTTCCAGTGAATGAACCGATTAGCTGATTAGCTAAAATACTCCTATACTGTAGTTGAGATATGGGTTTCTCCTTAGTTTTTTTTGTGGCTTCTGGGTAGAGAATATAGCTATTTACAACTGAGGCATCAAAAACAAAGTAAAAAAGTTTCATCCACCATCGCCTGCTTTTCGAAGAGACATAATATGGATACATGAGCTGATCAAACTTGTCCACACCCAGCATATATTTATTATAATCTGATACCGCACTTTGACATAACTTCTTCACGATTCCCTTGGGCATTTGTTCTGAGAACAGTTGCTTCTTCCCTTTGGATCGTGGAAGTAGCTAGCAAGTAGGACTGGTTTGGCACCGCGATTTTTCCATTTGTATACAGAAATATCACCAGCCATGCAATAGTCAGATTATCCACGTTTCAAGGATTTATCGTTCCTCATTTTACTTTTTGGGAAAAACTTTTTATTTTTCCTATTGAAAAAGTTGTCGGAGTAGAGTCCCTTCACCATTATATATTTATCAGACATTGTAAGCACTGCTCTTCCTCCTAGGCTTATACCTGCCAAATCAGTTTTCTCCTTACCTTCATAAATCTTGAAACCCAAGTTGTAACCAGTCCGAGAACAAGCAGTTACCCAAACTTTGAATCCTCTTTTTACTGGTTTCATGGGCATATACTATTTCAGTGTAGTATGACCCTTGAAATCAACCATCCTTTCGACAATGGAGAGTTCTCTGTAAGGATCATAAAGGGTAGAAAATCGCTCGTTCAATATGTTAACAAGTGGACATATTTTATATAATTTGTCAAAGTTCTCTTGTCCTCGCTGTGGCATAACTTCATTGTCGTTCAAGTGAAGATATCGAAGAAGATGTAAAAACCTCTTTTGTGACATTATGTTACCTATGCGGCTTACCTGGAGGTTTTGATCTGTTGACTAGTACAATCTTAGGCTTGGCAGGGTATGGACGCCTATTATCAGTAGCATACCAAAAACCGCTTGCAACTCATCGCGTTATAAATTCAAACCAACTCCTTTTTGCGCTGCATACCTGTTAGAGTCGGTATTAATCATATTATACTACGTCCGAGAATATTGCATGAAAATACTGCAGAGGTGAATCAATAGTTTCATCTGTCAATCCCACTATATCTTTGATACCTTGTGGTTGATTATAGTTGAAATCTGTGTAAGTCCTTGGTTGGCTTCCAATTTTTGTCCAAATGGACTCGACATTATCCGCATCGCCACCTGTCCCTTCTTGTTCATCTTCAGATTCTTCTTCGCCTTGCTCATCTATGTCTACCCGGTAATCATTTTCAACATCCCTTGTTGAGATGTCTAAGGCTTTATTTATTCTCCCCACTGTTACAGGCATTGGGCATCTCAGATCCACTGTCAGAGCCAGAATATGCATAATCGGGATCTTTTACAGAATCATCTGAATCATCCTGATAAACATTACCGGAAGTGGTAGAAGTATTGGGCGATTCACCTCATGAAACAGTGATGCCCGACTTTGTCCTGGTGGTAGGTTTTGACTTAGAAGTAGACTGTTTTGTCAGTGGAAGATTGTCATCGGCATCACTTTCTTCTCCAAGATCTGAATTTATAGCCTAAGCGTCGGATATTGCCGCCTCACAATCTGCTACTATCTGTAGAAGCTCCTCCTGCGTCGCTTTCTGAAGCTTTCGAAATGTCCATTTACTTTTTGAATTCATATTCCGAAAGAAAAGTGCCAGATTCAATTTCCAATAACTCGTAAACCGAATATCATTTGTATTGAGTATCAGTAGCATATATTGAACAACATGAGGTTAGAAGTGTAGTGGCACTTTTATATGAAAAAAATTATTGATTTATCTGATATTTATTACTCGATCATTAATATACTTACCCTTGCAACAGTGCAGATGACAATTTTATAATATTTTATATTGTAATCACCAGTAAGTCACAAAAAAATACCACAGTCTAACAATTTGCGCGAATACAGTATTTATGCTAGCTCTTTATGCAGAGGTGGTCCAATAAGGGACCACATAATAGTTTCGCCGCGCGGACCGCGTGTTCAGCCACTAGAAGTGGTCCTCTGAAATACCACTGACTTTCGGTAAGGCTCATTTTTAGCGCACCGATTACGCGAAATTGATACCTAACAGAGGTGGTCTCATATGAGACCACCAACACTTAAAGGGTTAAGATACATATAGTTAGATCTACTAGATTACTATGTCAAGGATCACTGAGATCATGAGAGATAGAGATGCCCACAGATAGAGATAGACCGAGCATCTAACAGAGCTTGGAAATGAGTGAAAAAGTAAGAATACCGAAATGTTTATTCGTACGCTACTGCCTTGGTCCTGTTGTAGCGTTTGGGCCAGAAACCGCTCCAGATATACGACGTCGCACACGTAGATGGCCTCATCGATAATGCAATATATTGCTTCTATTGCCTTCCTATATTGCTTGCTGTTGGTGGGGATGTTAAAGTTAGGGGTATGGTAAAAGGTATAGCTCGACGGCTGTCAACAAGTCGGAAACATTCAAACGTGAGTTTATCATTTAAAAGAAAACAACATAAAACATGTACGTTTACTACAAGTTACAGATAACAACAAAGTGGTAAGCTTGCGAGCTATAAAGACTACTGCTACCAATATGGAGTCATTGTGCTTCCCATATACATTGTCTAAGGCACTGTGATCACTATTTAATTTGTGGTTCCTATTATCTAAAACCTTAGCCTTTCCAGGCTTTCGCAGTTAGATATCCGAATGATCTATGTTTGGCATGTGCACCCTATTACTAGACCCAAATGTCGATTCAGACAGTGTTCTGTTAAGAGACCCTCTATGGTCCTTATGACCTTCCTGTTAAGTCCGAGTAGGTCCTCTGCTAAAATGTAGGCTTTCATTCTTTGATGAACTCTTATACCTTCCTTTGCCCTAACTGGCTGTTCCATCATCCTATTTCTTGGATCATCTTTGTATGGATTGCCTGATGCGAGTTTTTCATCACGCCACAGAAACGCTCTGGACCAAGGAGTTGATGATCTGCACAATTTCGGGTTAGCTCGTTCGCCTTCTAATCTCCCTCATGCCTTTCGTGTTCTGATACCCTGGACAAAGTTACCTTATTTCGATTTCCCAGCTATTTGAGGGTATTCAAGCAATCACTTTAAACGATATTTGCGTCGAACTTAATACCTTTAAGACTGCTATTTCAGTCTGAAATAATGTTGAACTATCTATACCTTTAGCGATTTCAGTTTTCGGCATTGACCCATAAATCCCGGTTCCAACTTCTTCAATTTTCGAGCCGTCCTTGTGCCAGTAGCATTTGGTAAGTGCTTCTGATACAACATTGTAACTATGCTTATGCAACTTGATGCTATAGCTTAATGGTTGTCTCAATTTCACTAGATATTTTTTCTCGTTTTTCGACGAAGCTGAGTATCGAGATATGCTCCGTACAACCATTTTTGCACTGAAATATCGAGAAAGTCGTTGAAAACTTACAAGATATGTGGTCAGCCAGATGATGAACAATTCCACCAATATACCTCGGGTATACAAAAAGGTTTTTAACACCAACTCAGAACTTCCTGCTTACGTCACACATTTTTTGTACACTGAAGCAGCCGCGCAGGTAGAAGTCTAAATGCTGGGACACCGCAACCAGTGATGGGCGCATTGTATACACCATGTATAATTTACCATTGTATACGCGTATACAATGGTGAATCTATACGTCTCGATATTCACGTATACAATGTATAAAATATATATAGTGTACACAATACTACTTGCATATAGTGCTGGCGAAAGTCCCTTTCCCTTTTAGATTTCCATGTGTACGAGGAAGAGACAGAGGAGGACAAGCGGGCACCACTTGTGTAGAAAGAATGCGCCACACACCACGTTGGAAAAAGCCACAGAACACAACTGTAACTTGCTGCAACGCTTTGTTTTCTAAGCTCAAATACACATTTCTGTCGAATCTGCTTGGGATCAATTCCAGATAGATCCTAATGGTTCTCCGATTTTAGGTGTAACTGAAAGTTCAGGATAGATACAAATTCTGCAACATTGCATTATATTTTATATAATATTTATTTATATACGTATACAAAGATACAGATTTAAATAAATTAAGAACAACAAATGAACCCTAGTTCATCGATTTCTTTGTTCTTGGGGCGTCCATCCATTTTTTTGTTAAGTTGTCGGTTCAATGTTTACCAACTTTCTGACGCATGCGAATAAACCTTACGTCACTTATGTTATTCTATACATTGTCTTCATCATTGCATACATTGTATTCATTGTATACGCGTTGTATACATTGGGACGTAGACAATCAATGTATTCGCGTAAACGCCCATCACTTTTTTTTATACCCCAGCTACCACGAAGGCCTAAGGCCTAAACACCCATTGGTACCGTGTGGCTATAGGGGGATACAGGGGAAAGGGGGAACGCCACACGGACTCTGGCGAGGGGGCTAGGGAACACGTGTGCATGCAACATGCACACATTCTGGCTCCGCCTACGAGATCCGCCGGGTGGTACCTCCGCGTTCGACTGTCTACCACCTACGGACAGTCACAACATCCATATCCAAGAGAAAAATTTCTCCTGGAACGGGACTCGAACCCGCATAGCGCACGGGGTCTGATCAGGAGACCGAAGAGTCTACTACTGCGGCCACCGCAACTGCCAACGACATTTTGTTAATCCAATTTTTGAACTGCCTAAGGTTGATATAACTGGGAAAAGCCTTCTCTTGTAGATTGTTCCACAATCTCGACACCGTCGGAACAAAGGAACAGTCATATCGGCCAGTTCTGGATGTGGGAAGTTCGATAAGGTTACGTTGGGAGGCCGAAGTCAGGCAAATCTGTTTGGCAGGCGCACCGCGCGGCGGCATCATGGAGAAGAGCTCTGAGGAGCAAAGCCCATTGGTGTAGCGGTAGGAGAGCCATGGATCAGTCGGACCGCCCTCCTCTGGACACCACAAATGCTCATCACTTGTAGATGCTGCTCTCCTATGTAATCTTTCCTCATACCAACCCCGAAAAAAGTTTCGTAGATGAGTGACAGACTTCTTCTTTGCTTGTAAAATAACCGATTCGTGGGTTTTTCTCTTCATCAAACGGTCAACAGGTGTGTTCATCAGGGATGTGGGCCTTGGTTCTAATATTGTTCCACAGGACCTCGTCAAGGTCACTAAATCAGGCCACATATGAGTATGCTTGGATTACTTCCCTGACAGCATTTTGCACGAAAGCATTCAAATTACTTATCTGTGGTGGAGCTGGCAACAGACTCTTCTCCTATAAGTGATGCTCTAGGCCGGCCGAAAGGACTTGCAGACAGCAGTTTTGGTATGAAAATTTGGCGCTTAGTAGGCTGGTTCTAAACTTCCCATGCAATGCTGTCATCAGTTAATAAAGGATTATGTTCGACACAAGGTAACCACTCATACAAAAATGTATAACGAGGGTCAAATATGGTCATACGATTAGTCTCTTGTCCCTACCCATATGAGAACGTTCCGATCTAAAAATTTCTTCCCTGTCCTACCGACAATACCTACCATCAAGCAACGTTTCCTTCTGACACAGATATACCATAGTCTCCCTCGTTCATTGCATTCGACGCCCTGTTGAAAATATATCTCGGTATTGTTACAAGTTTTAAAGGTAAATGTACGAGGAGATCTATGCGTGGAATGTCTCTATTAGGTGCATAGAATTGTCAAGGTTGGAAGCATAAACAAACTCTAATATCAAAAAATTGAGATACACCCGCCCTATGGGCCGTATCATCAGTCGTTCCTACAATTGTAGGGGACGCCTACTAAGTCTCCTTGATTTTCATAGCCTTTTCTCTCCTTCAGAAAGGCTGTGGAATTCCTATATTTCGACTGTTCCGTGTCAGCGTCAGCGCTCTCCTATTGTGAGGCTATGCTTTCTTTTTGAATTGTAGGAAATTTCAGGCTGACAAAATAGATGACATTGACCAAAAGCAATTTGATGATAGGTATTTGTAACGTAACCTTCACAACGGAGAAATGAAGTTTGGACGGCTTTTACTTTCTTCGTTTTTTGGCAGCCGTTATTGGATCCATTTTCAAAAACTGTAAGATTCGTTCGTCCATAGTATAACCTTGTATCAAAATTTCATCAAAAATAACCTTAGCACCACATACCGGAAGATCAAAGCTCACCCTTGAACAAGCCCTAAACCTCATTTTTCACGTTCATAACCGCAAACAGCACACACGACCGGTAGACACACACAAACACACAGATATGACTTATTAATGTAATTAATTAATCCCGCATGCAAATAAAACGCATAACGACAAATTAATATTTAGTTATTTTTAAAAGGTAAAAACATGGAAGTCCCATTAGGAAATTAGCCGGCAAGTACACTCCTCGAAATGGTATTAATAATTGTCACTAGGAGGCGGTAATTGCGCCCTTATCTCCATGAGATCGGGTAATTATACGATATACGCTGCCTGCGCGAAAAGTGTTACAACTTACACCGGTGCTAATGAATCAGGTAGATTAAATACATTCATGGTGAGGAAGGGAACATGGCCAGCGTTTTGCTAGTCACTGAAGTGCAGTTTTCATTATAAACGGTTGTTAGTCAAGTATGCATACGGAATGGGGCCAGTCACGATCGGTTAAGCCGGTCAGTCTTTTGTTCCAAAAACTAGGAACAATATCAAATTAATTTAGATCCAATATAGTCGCTATAGATTCATTTAGCAATGAGTCCTTGCAATCGTTTGAAAGTTATACTACTGCCCTTAACATTACTACTCAGTAACATAAACCAGTCTAAACAATAGAGGAGTTTAGCAAAAGCGATAAACTCTAAACAGAAATAAGAAAATGAACATTGTGATCTCGCAGGTGGTTGGAATTGATACGGAAAAGTGAGGAAATGTCAGTACCAAAGAAAACATGCGAAGCTCTGTATCTGATTATCAAGTCCCCTCGTAAGCATTTATCGGAGAAGTTCAGCCTCTCCTCATAACAAGGTCGTTGGATACCGTACGGGATGAGTGTAGCCCTCCTCTGTATATTTTCTAACAGGTGTCGGTCACGTTGTAGCGTTGGATACCAATTGGCCCAACATATAATATGTACAGGAGCCGAGCAGTTGAACTATCACAGCCCTTAAAGGAGATTTCACTAAGTTACAGACTCCTTTTGGCCTTAGTCGATGAGGGTTGGTTATATCGTGTCATAAAATGGTCAGGAAATCGCTTGACACATGTACGTACACATGAGCTTTTTTATCAAAAACATCTTTTCAAACGAAGCTCATTTTCATATCGGATTATGTGTGATTGAGTTGAATTTTCGCATGTTATCAAGGAGAAGCTAATGCATCCACATCGTGTCACTATTTGGTGGGGGCATCATTGGGTAATTTTTACTCGAAAATAATCACGGAGCTACCGTTTCAGTCAATGGCGAGAGGTACTGTGTTAAGCTCGATGAATTTTTGTTTCTAAAACTCAAAAAAAATCTTATGGATGACACATTTGGTTTCAACAGAATGGCGCTGACGTAACAATCAAAAATTTGGCCATCGTTTGCGGTAACCGAAATTCTGACGTCAGTTGGCCGCTTTGGAGGTGTGACTTCAACCCGTCAACCATTTTCTTTGAGGAGTCGCTAAGAACAAATAAACAGTAAATAAAAAATTACTTGCAAATTTGGTTAATCGGATATCTGATTATGGGCTCTACTCCTTTGAAAAATGTTCATTGATTAATTTTTTATAGCGGATTCAAATTCCATACTTTCAACTGTCCACTCTATACATTTTTTCACAACAGGGCCATACCTGTTATGACTAGTGGGCTTCAACCATAGATATAGATGACAATGTGCATTCTTGTGGTAGACAAGCAAATCAATTTGAAGGTATAATAAAAACATTTATTTATCAAAAATATTTGTTCCAGGACGACGGTTGGCCGAGCCCATTTCGAAAAACAGCCTCCGAGCAACCTGCGGAAATCGAACTTCTTCCATTTTGTCATCGCCCTTTATGACCGAGCTGGTCAGCCTGTGGAGATTGAACGAACTGCCTTTATTGGATTCATTGAGAAAGATCAGGTAAGTCTACTAACACTTGTGGGTCAATTGCACCAAAACTATTAGATCTTTAAGCATATATATCCTGGTGGTTTTTTTGGGGTCAGAAATGTCCGATTAAAATACTCAGTTGAATTTTAAACTTTCTGAAGGTATCAATTATTGTATGACCATTTTTCGAAACTTCATCGGCAAGGCATGTATGATATTACCAAATTTCTGGAAGCTCTAGCCCAATTGTGAACATATTTAAGGAACCTACAATGTAATATATCGAATTTTACATCATTTTCGAGCATTGTAATTGTATTGTAATGACCCTGAAATATGTTGAATGTTGTTCATTTTCCAAAGTGCCATATAAGAATAAAGACAATATTGAAAATATAAATATCAATATAACATCTACAAGAAACAAAAATACTCAAATTTACATACCTACACCAAAAAAAGACATTATGTTAAGGTCGTTTATGTTCGGTATGTATATGTACTCGTATATTACCTTTAAATAGATTTTCAATATGTACACTTAGTTTTTAAGGACTTAAAACCACTCACAAGGACACCATCCTTTTGTGGTTTTTTCTTTTTCCAATTTATGTATTTACTTGTACATTCACAAATTGTAGAAATACTGTGAATAAATTGTTATTATAATGTATCTGAAGTTTCTAAATGCTCTATATTTTATTATGTGCCATAACCGACAGACATTTTGACACAGCTTATTGAAAGTTTACAGCTAGTATGTGCAAATTTCCTTCATCTTGATCTTGAATGGATCATTCCAATCATCTAGATCCAGCTCTTTACGTTGGGTAAGTTTCGTGCTATGCTTCTCCATTACATCCTTGTGCGCCTATGGAAAACACCGTCGCGCGTCGTCCTTCGGCCTCGAGTCCATGATAAATGCCCGGCCCGAAAAGCACCCTAATCTTCTGCATCGCCGCGAACACAATTGCTCCCTCCAACCTCCAACAACCCCCCAGCTACCCCCAATCTCCCCAGACACGGACCGTCATTTGCTGCAGCACAGGCATGGCATAAGGAACCCGCTTTTTTACATGAAAACTTCTTAAGTTTCCGACGCTAGGATCTGCTCTACGTGATACTATCACGTACAAATAGGAGTATATTGTTACATTAAACCGGATTCTACAACAATTAAAGATTAAGTTTTAAGAAACAATAAGAGCGATTCTACAATGTAAGGTGATATGACTTTAGTTCTTACGCAAATTTGATGGTAGTACCCATCAGCGTATGCAATGAGGAGGGGGTATAGGTAGGGATTGCTTGAATGATACACTTAAGATGCTGCTTTTTAGCGGAGAGAAGTTTTATAGTGAATATGGAGAAAAATACATTTAAAGTTGAACTGGAAATAATTAGTCCGTCAGGGATAGCGCAAAGATATCTATAAGATGTATCTACCTGTTATTTATGTCTAGTGACAGCTATCTATTTTACTATGTCGCAAGATCGACTATTAGGTCTTTCTCTTTTGCATACATTTTTGAGCATAAGCAGACATTTCTTTGGAGAAGTCAATTTTTCAAAGAGTCATTACTACGTTTTTTAACATATTTAAAAATCTCCTCACGTCCAAGTATAACAGCTAAATCTCAAGAACTTAAAAAGCAAACATATGTCATATTTTGCTTATTGCCAATAACATATAATATTCGTGCACATAGTGAATAGGTCTACTGTCTGGAAAGTATGGAGTCAATCCACTTGACTCTATTTATTCGCAAGCATATAGTCCCAAAAACTTTCATACCAATTGTGAGGAAGGTTAGAGATTAGTATGATATGGAAGCAAAGTACAAAATCCAGCTTTATTATTTAGAATTGCAGCAGTGATGTAGATAAATAGTCGAAAAGTTGCTTTAAGTTTCCCAAACCTTGTTATAGTCGGATCATTCTTGAAACTCGAACCGTTTCAAGACTCTCCCTAGTTTTATAGTCCAAATTTTAGTCTCGTTCAATTAATAACCTTTGCGGGTGCACAATTTTCAGTCACATCCAACTTTTAATTGATTTCTGGGTCGTGAGGTTACTGTTACTTTTGAGACTTATCCTGCGGTTAACAGTAAAGAAGATTACAGATCCCAGATGAATTAACTTCCCGACGTTATGACTATAGATAGATAATAGAGTAAATTTACATGAGAAATGAAGCTTAATTTTTGACACATGATAAGAAGATTCGATCTAGAGATAAGTACTGGAACAAGCTTAACCACCAACCCCTTTTTCACAATATCAAGACACTGGCGAGGAAGTATCGTGATCCCTAAAAACTTGAAATTGAAATGACGTAGATAGATAGCTTTTATTTGTTCCAAAAGTAACAGACAAGTTACAATAAAATAAGCTTAGAGCTAGCTATAGAACACTGTTAAAAATGAAGGTGATACCATTTACAAATTCTTTTCAATGCCATCGTTTCAAACCTACTCATACAAGAAAAAGCAGATAAGCTTAGACAAAAAAAACAATAGTCTACATTACTACTTTTCGTTATTCTTGAATGCTCAGGCTCAGTCAAAAATTCAGCAAGCGAATAAAATGCCTTTGCTGATAAGTACTCAATTAATAGATTTTTTACACGGACCTGTGGGAGGTTCCGAACAGTTTCAGGGAGCGAGTTATATATTTTAACACTCATATACTGTAGATTCTTTTGTATAGAACTATAATTACATTTGCCAGGCAGCAGATTGGCTTTATGTCTCGCTTCATGTTTAAGCTGCTTAATAACTTTTCAAATCAAAAAGATCTCTGTTATTGGATTCAAACATAAATGAATCTCGTATATATATATATATATATATATATATATATATATACTGATCACAGTTAATAGTTTATTTTTATGAATATCGGTTTACAGCTGTCATCGTATTTCATACTGAATATACTTCTAATACATCTTTTTTGAAGTAATATTAACATTCTGTCAATGTCTATGGAATTCCCTCAGAATATTAAACCGTACCTTAAGTTTGAGTGTATAAAAGCATGATATGCCACATTAGCCTACCCTACTTGAAACCACCCGCAGAGCGTACCAGTACCTAAATATGTCCGCCGCGAGAGAGATATGTTATTGCTGTTTTGAAAAAATGTATTATTATATGAGAAGGTGAGATTGTATTCAATTCTAATTCCAAAAATAATGCATTGTGTCTTTGACGCATTCAACAGAAGGTCATGGCCTGAAAAGTACCTATCAAGAGCATCGCAGGCTTCTCTCACACTCACCAGCATACTCTCATCTGAGTCGTCCTCAGAAAATATTAAGGTGGTGTCATCTGCATAAAGAATGGTGTTTTGACCAGTCACACTACACAATTCATTCGTATACATTATATAAAGTAAAAGCCCCAGAAGGGATCCCTGACCCTATCAGATAGTATAAGTCTACAACTAGAGTCGAACTCGGCTACCTGTTGACTTCTGTTACTCAAGTAAGATTCTATTAGTCTCAAAGCTGATCCTCTGATACCATAGGTTTCTAGTTTTCTACACAGAATTTTATGGTTGACGCTGTGAAATGCTTTTGACATGTCAACGCACATAGCCATAGTTAGTTTATTACCATTCAATGATTCCAGGATATCAGAGAGTGCCTGATAAATCGCTCTTATAGTAGACCTTCCTCTCCTGAAACCATTCTGATTCTTCGAAGTAACTGAGTGCCTCTCCAAGTAGCATATCAATCTACTATAATTTATTTTTTCAAAAATTTTACTTAAATTGGGCAGAAGAGATATGGGTCTGTATTTAATTCTTTTCAACATAAAGGTCATTCTTTTTATGTATTGCCCTAACTACTGCATTCTTCAACAAATCCGGAAATATTCCTGCAGTCAATGATAAATTTATTATATAAGACAATGGAAATTTCCACTTTCCTTAATGTTTTTTACTGGAACTGCATCATCTCCCACCGACTTCATATTCTTTAGGGAATTTATTACTTTGAGGACTTCATTCTTATTTGTAGGCTCAAGGTAAATTGAACCGACCCGTCCCCCACAGGAAAAGACCTCTCTTTGACTAACAGTTGTATCAGGGCAAGCGTTGACAAAAAGAATTATTTAAATTATTAACAATACTGAATGGGTAATATATTTTGGATGTTGTACGAAAATATATCACTCATTTCCATTGGTTCGTCTACTGTCCGCTAGCCCTTGGTCCTACTACAACTTGGAACGTACCAATAGGATTTTGATTAAATTTAGAAAAAAGCTTCCAGCTATGCCTTGAAGTTTTTGAAAATCGATTCATTGGCTGAAAAGCTAAAGGCAAGAAACGAATAAAATAAAAATTGTTCATACTTCGTTTTTTGACGTTCGTCCTGATCACTTTTAGGAGTTGGGAGTTGTAGGAATGGGGAGGGGGGGGGGTATACTCAATTTTTGTCATAAGTATACTTTTCCAACTCAGGTAGTCGTACCTACTAGAGATATTCCACACATAGATTTCCCAGCACACTTATTCTTGAAACTTGAACATATTACACATATTTGCAACACACACATATACCTGCGTCGAGGTCTGTCCGAGTGGCGAGATTAGCCATAGCAACGCTACTAGTTGGTTGGTACCGTTGGAAGGGGGAAAAATATCTAGACCAAAACGTTGTCAAATGGGTGGGGACTGTGGACTAATTGTAGCCTGCTCGACTAATTTGATCTATTCAATTTTTTGTTATACATATTCTTAGCTAACTTTTTTTTAGAGGGTCTAATACTTATACCCGACATAATCTTTATGAGCTGATGACCTGAATTGCATCGACGGTGCAGAGGTAACCTACTTGACGCCATTTTTGTGTCGGATCAGATACATTTCCGGACCCTCCAGTGTCATGCATATATGTAGACACCGAACAACCGAAGGAGGAAAAACTATCGGAAAAATCGCACTCCCTTCTCAACCCCCCAACCCCGTTCAGCCATTTTATTTCCCGCCCGGCTCCCCCACGTGGTGGTGACCGCGTAGCGTGGCGTACATTCATCCCCCGGTACAACGTACACCACCGCGGTTGTCATGGAAACGCCGTTGCCGCCGCTTCGCCGTTGTTTCTTTCGGAGGGACCCGTTGCTTATGCCCTAGGAAGGACCGACCTGCAGGAAGGAGGTGGAAGGAAGCTTAGGGAAAAATCTAGGGGGCAAAAGGAGACGATGAGCGGGTGGATGCGGAAGAGAGGGTCACTCAACTGGGAAATGATGTTCGGATATTGGCGTGTTATTAACTCATATAGGCAAAAAAAGTAGGAAATTAGATTGCAACTAAATACAATACTCTTCTCTTCTGCTTGACGAAATTCACTTAATAACATTTCCTTGTCCTCACTTCGATAGCTTCAATACCGAATAAAAGTAACACGATTCTAATAAAAGTTTATTATTAGTAACTGTCATTGTCTTGAGCATCCCCTTCGTCGATAAGTTAGAACTGTTTATGTTAAGCCAAGTTAGGCCATCGCTCGTGAGTTGCATCTGTATACTGTGATTCAGAGAAATGTCGCAATGCTTCTCGGGTATACAGTAGATCACAGAAATAACACAAAAACTGCATTTAAAAATAGAATCTCAAATATCCCCTTACCGCGATACAGGCGTATCTTTATATATACAGGGTGTTTCAGTTTATTGTTGCATAACTTTAAGATTCGATAGAACTTTTAAAATTAATGCATAAAGTCTATATAAGCATGGGTCGAAAAATGCGTGGCTTCCGAAATACAGGGTGTTTAAATTTACTTTCTAAAATAGTTTTTTTTAAATATTTCGAACAATATTTGATGTATAACAGTGAAAATTGGTATACAAGGATTTTTTGGTGCGACTAAACGAACCATAGTTTTGCTGTAGCCGCTAGAGGGCGCTCTCTACTGTACCTGTAGTGTATTAAAATGACCGAAAAAATTTTCTTAGTGCAATTTTTTGCTTTTTGAATAAAAAAACTGATTTTTCGCACTTTTCAACATAAAAAAGCTCTCCTGTGAGTTTTCGTTATAGTTAACCGTTTTTGAGATATTTCGATTTTTAAGGTTCGATGCATTTTTAATTATTTATGGGAAAATAATATTTTTTTTACATTTTCGGTTTGGGCATTACAAGTAATTAAGATGATCGTTTAGATTGTGTTTTTAAACACAGCAATAATTCCTAATTCCAAATAATCACAAAAAAACAGAATATTAATTTGTTTAATTTTCCAATATTATTTTTAACAAATTAAATTAATTATTACAACTAAAATGCTATTGGATAGTTAGGACAAACATACAAAATCTAAAGAGTAGTTGCTCGAAATGTAAACCCAATTGTTCAATACACAATTCACATGTACGAATGATCGTGGTATACCATTATTCAAATAAGGCCTTATTTCATCACATGCATACCTGATTCTGTCTATTAGCATATCTCTTGTGGTTACGGGAGTCTGGTACACTTTTTCTTTTAGAAATCCCCACACAAAGAAATCTAATGGATTTAGGTCAGGGATCGTGGAGGCCAGGCGACTGGTCCTCCACGGCCGATCCATATTTCTGGATAATTTCCGTCCAGCCAGTTTCTATCTATTCTCGAATAATGAGCTGGACAAACATCAAGCTGGAACCAGGCCAATCTTCTTAAATCTAGCATAACATCATCCGACATATTTGCATGTTCAGCCTTTAAAAATTCCAAGAAGGTCGGAGCATTTAACCTTGAAGGCAAAAGGTAGCGTCCAAATAGTCGATTACGGTAGATACCAATCCACACGTTCACACTAAATTCATGCTGAAAGTTTCTTTCCCGAACTGCATGCGGATTTTCGTGCGACCAAATATGTTGATTATGAAAATTTACCACTCCACGTCTAGTGAATCATGACTCATCGGTCCATAAAACGTTACTTAAAAACTCCCTATTATTATCAGTTCTATCAAGAATCCACTGACAGAATGTGATTCTTCATTCTCCGTCCACTGGCTGTAGGCAGGTTGCAAATGGTAAGGACGTCTATGGTCATTTCTAAGAACACGGTGAACATGGCTTGCTGAAATTCCCAAGACACAAGAAGCTCTCCTAACACTTGTGGTCGGATCTCTATCAAACTCACGCAGAATCATACGGGTAAATCTGCGCTGGCGAACTTTTATGTTTTGATCCCTTTGGAGATTTCCAAACCCATTTTCAATTATTTGGCGATGCACTCTTACAAATACTGAGCGAGTTGGATGTCATCTGTTTGGAAATCTTCGTGCGTATTCTCTGGCTGCTTCTGCTGCGCTTCCATTTACAAAGCCATACACAAAATGAATATCCGCTAACTCTTGATTGGAGAATAAAAATGGTATTTTTATAAAACTTCAAAAAAAAAACAGGTAAAAGAAACTAAATTTCGTGCATTCACAATTGCAAAAGAACGTTTCAGGTTTCAACAGACAACAAAACTAACTGTCAACTAATTAACGTTTAATCTTATTCTGCTTTCAATTTCAAAAATATTTGCAGGCACAGCCTACTTCTAAAAATTGTCGAGATACTGACTTTTTAACGTTATTTTATCATAGATAATTAAAAATGCATCGAACTTTAAAAATCGAAATATATCAAAAAACGGCTAACTATAACGAACATTCACGAACGACGTTCCGGTTTTGTCCACAAAATTGCTTCTCGTTAAAAAAAATTTTTTTAATATTTTCCGGGTTTGTTGATTTGGAGTGTTAACACCTAACGATGGTATCCGTTGTTATCAATAAGCCTAATGCATCCGTCCGATTGGTTTTATAATTGTAACAACTGCTCTCATCCCCGCGTTCGTTTTGAAACACTATTTGGCTGCAACCTCAACGACGAGTAAGTGTTTGACAATTTAAATCTTTCCCGTATTGGTTGCTAGCATTATAATTGTGTTTCCAGCTCCGGATGAAGACTCCATAGAGAAATGCCGAAAGCTAGAGGTTACCGTCAAAAGAGTTAACTAAAGCGTAAAAAGTTTGCGAATTTCCCAATTAACAATTAATTGTATTTTTGCCCAACTAGTCATTGGCAATGGCAATGGCTAATGCCCATATATATATATATATATATATATATATATATATAACCAATTTTTTATTGGGAAATTGGCAAAAAAATTTTAGGCTTTGGTGAACTCTTTTAACGGTAATCTCGTGCTTTCGGCTTCTCTATGGAGCCATCTTCAGGAGCTGAAAACACAAATAAGAAGCTAGCAACCAATATGGAAAGGGTTTAGATTATCAGGCAACTTACACGTCGCTGAAGTTGCAACCAAATTGTGTTTCAATACGAAAGCCTGGATGAGAGCACTTGTTACAAATATAAAATCAAAAGGACGGACACGTTGGGTTTATTGATAACGACGGAAAGCATCGTTAGGTGTTAACACTATATATCAATACACCCGAACACAGTAAAAATTATCGAAAAGCAATTTTGGGGCAAAAAAACCGACTAAGTCCCTTCTAACTTCCTACATCTGTTTCACGTGGAGAAAGTGAGCGAACCGGAAGAGTGATGCGTCGACAGATGACAGGTGATTGTCGCGAAGGAATTTGGAAATGTAAACATCATTGCCAAACTTCAGGTACAGTGTATACGAGGGACGCTCGGTAAAAACTTTTCCTATTTCCCAAAATGCTGGAATAAATTTGTTCTGGAAAAAGTGTAATTAATACGTGTACGAGTATAAGATGGTGATACACGCTTGAAAAGATCGGTTGTATGAAAATATATCATTAATATTTATTATTACCATGAGGGAAAAGTTCAATTAACTTGATAAATAGTTGGAATTGTGTTTTAATTTTGGGAGGACTTTAATCAACTGGAATATGTAGACGTTCTAACTTTTCGCAATTCAACAAGTAAGTATAAATGACACTAAGCTGACCAACATCAGCCTTTTTATTCATGCAATGATCTGTCATGAAAATTTGGGACATTTCTAAAAATAGACATTTTGAGAGTTGTTGTTCCTTGTTGAACTGGTCTAGACGACAATGATCACGTCTAAAGTTTTATATATATATATATATATAACTTGGATTAAGATGTTGACTTAAAATTTCGTACATGTAGCACTAACAGCACATAAAAAACTAATTGAACTCTGTCGTTGAAAAATGTAAATAGTATATTATAAGTATTCACGCCGTTATTTGATCTATAATCATGTTTTGGCTTAATTCAGTCTCATTAGTGGCGCAGAAATATAAAACTTCTTGGATCTTGGTAAAAGGACATTTTAGTACATACGTTTTTTTGCTGTTTTTGAGTGTACCTACTGCTTCTGAAACATTGCCACTGTTTTATGAGTCACCCTGTGTATAAATGTCACCATGGGCACCCACGGGAAATTTTACATATTCCAATTGTCTCTATGTGTAACATAAATGTATGTTGATCAACAAGCATTATAAACCTATGAAATGAATATGCTATTTCAACTCATCATTATTCAGGAATGACTAGATAACCTGAAAATTGGTAAATAAAAACCATTTATATTTTCATTAGTAATACAGCTTTTGTCCATTCAGTTACTGGGATACAGTTCCTACAGATAACAAAATGGCACTTTATGCTGTCTTATCTTCATCTATATATATTGAGTTCACAATGGTGAGCATTTAAATAATTCAGAATAATTGGTAAACCTCAAAGATATATAAAGTCAGTTGATAATATTTTGCACAAATATTTTCTAATTATATTGTTTAATTTCAGGAGGCTGATGGACAGAAGACGAATAACGGAATCCAGTACAGGTTGCAGCTGCTTTTTGCAAATGGTGAGATCTTAGACATCAACTGCTATTATTAGATAATACATATTGAGCAAAGGCGACTGTATCAAAAGTATAGTCTATTTTCGAAGTTTCACGCATGTTACCGAATTCCATCCTTCTCGTATGTGGAAAAAAATCAACGACGTCATATTTCATCATACATGCATATCACGTTAATAACGATAACAAAAACGAGGAATCTGCCTACTTGTTACATGTAAGGTAGAGATGTTTCATGAGCCAAGAAAAAATAAGCTTCAAGTCAGTCTGTTTTAAGAGTCTAATTACCTCCAGGAAATCAACACGTATGCCACGTACGTTTCGCTTCAATAACTCTCCATTGAATCTTATCCAACAGATCGCCATTAATGTTCCCAAAAGGCACAGATCCGCTTTTCGCAAAGGTTGCAATATTCGCAGAGAATGGGACTCTGCCTAATTAAGAAACTGAAATCATCCAATTAGCACTCCATCACAGCAAAAAAACATTCATGAGAGCTACCAGTTAGTTCTGTTTAGCACGATTTACATATCTCAATCTATTAGTCGGTATTTCTTGTCAGGGGCGGACTTGGAATATACCTTGAAGTCAAGAGAAGGTTGTTAGATAAGTCGAACAGATAGATAGGTAGAGAGGAAACCCAGAGATGGCGCCCAAAAAACAGCTGATGGAGTATAAGCACGTGTTGTTCTTATTTGGTCAAAGATATATGCGGTGTTGCCAAATAGTCAGTCCTTTTGGGTAAATTCATTGTCCACCACTTGTAGCGGAAGATTGAACTTATCTTTACCAGCCTTTATTTAACCCTACCTGTTTATTAGTATCTGTGGGACAAATCTTGGAACTGAAACCTGCACAGGTTGACCTTAGCCAATTGAGCTGAAATTTTGTACACTAGCTTGGTTTGCCTGAAAATACAAACTGAATTAACTGCCGCCATTTTGAATAAAAAAAGGTGCCTGCTGAAAAATGGCGATTTATCGTTTCCATAGCAAATCCTATGGTACTATGTGTATCAAATGAAATGACTTTATGAGGGAATCGCAATGAGCAAAGGTCACGTCAATCTAATTCCAATATGGCGGCCACCGAAAAATAGCGATTTGAGTATCAAATAAAAGAGCTTGATGAGCGGAAAGCAGTAAGGCAAGTAACGTCATTGCAAATACAATATGAAAGAAACGTAATGAGCACAGTGAGACAATTCTAAGTTCAATGCAGCGAGCGCCTCAATGTGGCGTTTATAATTACCATAGTCACCCCTATGATATAGGTATCGAATTACAGTTTTGGATGAGAGAAACATAACAAGCTACGTGACATCATTCTAAATCTAAAATGGCGACTGCCGCTAAACAGCGATTTATAATTTCCATATGGTTTGATATGGCTTAATGAGAGAAAACACAATAAACAAATAGTGTTACCGTAAATTCTATAAGACGATCACCGCAAAATATAGCAATTACGAAACTAGCTATTTGGCACCATAAATACTAAACAGTAAAAATGAATAAAAAATTGACAAATATATTTTTGAAAACAAGCTTTATATTTAGCTGATGATAAAACGAACTAAACATTTATATATATTATATATCTAAACGACATATATGTCTAAACGACAATGAATCTCCTTTATCTCAATTTTTTTAATAAAATTATGTTGCGTTTTGACAGCAGGATGGGGCAAGGTTATAACAAGAATTTTGCTCAACCGGAGGAAATGTTTTTAAATTTTCAGCTTGAAAGCCGTTAAACCGTATTTTGAAGTCTTGTTTATGTTCAGATTTATATGTGCTTAAACTTGCATCTATCGATGGTGGGGATTTTTAACATCCGGGTGTGTGTGCGTGTGTGTGTGAGGGAGATGGTGTATAAATGTAATTCCTGTAACTTTACCGTTTATATATATATATATATATATATATATATAACAACAAGTATGAAAATAATGGGCAAAATCCGCAAAAAGGAGGAAAGTGGATTCGAGCAGAAAATAGGATAGGTAACCCGAGCGATACGGGGATAGGGGGAAAAAAAAACGACACACGAAGTGGACTTCGTGTGTCGTTTTTTTTTCCTCCAACTTCGTTTCATCAGGTTACACCCGTATCCGGATGTGTGGACATGTGTATCTACTTTTGTAATTTCATATGTACATTCATTTCGGGCCTGATGAAGCCAACCAGCAGAAATACGTATCGCTCGGGTTACCTATCCTATTTTCTGCTCGAATCCACTTTCCTCCCTTTTACGGATTTTGCCCATTATTTTCCTACTTGTTGTTATATACCTTGCTCCGCATGATCATATTCTCTATATATATAGGTGAAAAATTAAAGTCGAAGTACCCAACAAAAGGCGGAAGCTTTAATTTTTCACCTAACTGGTCTAGACGACAATGGCCACGTCTCAAGTTATATATATATATATACAGGGTGTCCGCAAAGTTGGGGTTTTCCTTTCCAGAAACAACTACCCTTGAAATAACAAAGGTAATGTATAGTGAAACGAGGGCGACCAAGTAAAAAAAATAAAGGAAAAAGTACTTACTCTCCAGTTGACGAGAAGGGCTAAGTACGTCTCTGCCCGCTCCAACAGAAAATGAAATCAGCTGATGGGCTACCGAGCAGACGTAGGCAAACAAATAAGGCAAAATGTTGCGTAAAAGGTCTAGGTATTGCATCCCGTCCAATCGATTTGGGAGAATAAATGGTCCAATAAGCATACCGTTCACCATTCCAGCCCAAACATTCACCGAAAATGTTTGTTCAAAATGTGCGGATTTTCTACTGACCAAACATGAGTGTTGCGAAAGTTATTCACCCCATTACGTGTGAACGTAGATTCGCTGTTACCAATATGCACTTCAAAAAGTCCGGATTATTGTCATGTTGATGCAACAACCACTCACAGAACCGCACTCTTGCTGGAAAATCGTCAGGTTGAAGGGCTTGTACACGTTGGACGTGAAACGGATACAGCCCCTCTTCACGCAGCGTTTTTTTTAAACGCAATCGATGATACGGGTTCGTTTACCTCTACACGCGTGACCGTAACCGTCGGTTGAAGGTTGCATACTGACCTGGAACACTGACCCCGACCCAGTTCTGTCGTCGGGTTGAGCTAGTGTCCTAGTACCACTTGGGGATGTCGCGGCTACAGGACGGTATTCAGATATTTTTGATGTTGCAGAGCCCTTTATCTCGGTTCCCTGAAGACATTGGTGTATACGGTACTAAGAAAAATTGCTTATGTTTTCAAGATCTACACGTCGTGTAAAGGAAAACCCCAACTTTGCGGACACCCTGTATATATAATATATATATATATATGAGCAGTAGTAATTGCCATTGCCAACGACCAGTTGTGCAAAGAATACAATTAATTGTTAGTTGGGAAATTGGCAAACTTTAGGCTTTATTTAACTCTTTTGACGATAAAATCAAGCTTTCGGCATTCTCTATGGAGCCTTCATCAGGATCTGAAAACACAATTGTGATGCTAGCGACCAATACAGGAACGACTTAAATTGTCAAACAACTTACTCGTCGCCGAGGTTGCAGCCAAATGGTGTTTGAAAACGAACGTAGAGATGAAAGCACTTGTTACAAATTGATAACGACAAATATCATTGTTATGTGTTGAAACTATCAATACACCCGAACATATTAAGAATTATTAATTGTGAGAAGAAATTTTGGAGAAACAATCGGAAGGCAGTTTCTAACCTCCTACTTCCGCTACACGTGGAGAGGGGGATGGAACGGAAAGATAATGCATCGACAGATGACACGTGATTGACGCGACGGAACGTGGAACTGTGAACCTCATTGTCCAATTTGGGTATGAAGCATACGAGGGACGCTCGGTAAACCATATGCGTGTACGAATGTAAGATAGTGATACACATTTGAAAAGATGGGTTATGTGAATTTGTATTAAAGATTGAGAGTGAGAAATTTCAATTAACAGGGTAGCAATTGGAAATGTATTTTAATTTTGGGACGACGTTGGATCGATTTGGATATGTAGCCGTTCTAGCTTTTCGCAATTCAACAGGTAGGAATAAATGACGACAGTAGGGTGCTTAGCATCGCGTTTTTATTCGTGCAATGCTCTGTCATGAAAATGTGGGACAATTCTAACAATAAACGTTTTGAGAGTCTTTTTTCTTTGTCAAAAACCTCAATACTGCCAGTGCGACTTATGATACGTCTTGTTGATTTTTGATGTAAGTCATAGCAATACCTGAAGATATAACTGTAATATCAACAGTATGTGTTCAATTTCTTTGATCATTTTCAAAAAGTGAATGGAAACGTTGGTCTTCTGTTACACCATTCATGTATGTGTGCAAGAGCAAGTAGAGCAGCCGTGTCAAGGATTGGCTTGTGCAGTGTGCAATTGGCCTAGGGAAGACAATATTATCACTTCATATGACATTGTGACGTAACTATCAAAAACCGTAAAAAGCACTGAGCTCACTCAGCTCAGTACAAATGTAGCAGTTTCTAAAAATGTGCTGTTAATTTGGCAACATTTCATCATGAGATGCTGAACTATCTCTGAGCGAACGACAAAACCAAGGGCGATTCGCTCATAGATTGCCCAATTTTTCTTCTAAATCAATAATAATGAAGGAGAAACCCCAGGTTAATGGTGCCGACCGGCGTGTTATACATTCCACGAAGTGTATAACTAGCATTTTTTTCTATACCTTACAATACCTCATTTCTTCGTAAAAGCCAAATATAGCGAAAGCGCTTTAGGCAACTGAAAAAACAGAATAGCTTTGTAATTACTGATCCTGAATATTGCCTAAGATCTTGCAGGACACTTAAGCCTACTCCTGGTTTTGACGAGACATTCGTATCTAAAAATTTATCCCTTGAGGATCATTCGCAGTAGTTTCCACTCCCAGTGTTTATTTTGTATCTTCTGGTTCCCAGGGGGCAGGGTAGCTGGAACTTCAGTGGATTTTTCAGAAAAAGGATTCTTAGTGAATCATTGAATACTCCAACTGACCTACTTGTGGTGTGTTTTCACAACAATGCACTTCTTCCCCTATTTATGGATTCTACCACTGTACATCATTAGCTCCTGAACTGCCTGTGGTTCTCGACATTGTTTTTCGCTATAACAACATGAAGAACCAAGATCGTAGTAGAGCTGGAGGTGGTCCGCATAATGAGCGACCAGTCTTGTGGAGCTGCCATTCCAGAATAGTCCAGCACGCGCTTCTCAAATATTTATTGACAATATAAATCAGACTTCCAACTACTTGCTGCGATATGTGGATGCCATAGGCGTCTCACTTCCATACAGATATCGCCTGCGAAGTTATTAATGATATTGCTAGACAAATTTATTCTTTTTTAGTTTGAAATACAGATTCTCTCCCCTACGATTTTTACCATTCAGTCATTTTTCTCGTGGCTGCTATCTATCCGCTATGTTGGACGAAAATTTAAAAGGTCCTTGTACGTTCTAGGAGCATAATATGATAGGTAATCTAAATCAAGACTCCTCAAGGTCGCCCAAATGTATATCGGTTTTGAGTGGTGTTCAATCAAATATGCCTTCTAGGAATACGATGTCAACAAACAAATGTTTATATGTGCCAGCACTACGTAGAACATAGGGTAGGCCTTTGTAAAAACTCTACAACCTTTTTTTATGAAGGAAAGTGAAGGATTTCCCAATGCTTACAAGGTGTTTCTGAAATAAGGTAAAATGCCTAAAAGGTCGACCCTTGCATTCATTTCAAGAAATAACTTCATATAATGTTATATCCTGAATATCTTAAGTCTTGAGGTACATTGATGAGGGCTTTGAATTTTAGCTAAACGGTTAAAAAAAATACGAGCTGTCTGGTTATATGACTATAATGTAGAAATCTTTGCAGTATAAGAAGCAACATAATCGCAACAAAAGTAGCGGACCGTTGAGCCTCCCGTTGTGCTATTTTTGACACTGACAGAAAATAAGGATTGTTTGAAAAACAAGAGTCTTTACGACCACTTAAGTGGGCCGTAGTAATTAGACAGTACTCACTATTGACAGTCATGGCAGGATGTTTACTTGTTTATATTTTGGCGTGAAGCTAACCCCTGAACTTCAAAGCGTTGCTAATTTTTTTCATGGAAAAGTTCCGCTAATATTTGTGTCCAAACAGGATAAGAAATGAATACGTTTAGAATCATAGAACCACACAACGTCAAGTGACCATAAGACCAGCTGAACTACAATAAAAGGCTACCTTGCCACGTTGCATAATATATAACAAAAATCAAGACAATTGGATTCATTTATAACACTACCTATTTCTTGGATTTATTTTTATCTGTAATACAAACTCATATGTTTATTATATTTTAACCAGTATGCTTTTATAACTTGAAATTACTTTAATTAAGCTTCCCCAGCCTTACGGGCAACAGCGCTGAATAATGCAAATATAACCTTAAGAAATACGCCCTCCATATTCTCCGTAGCTAACGGAACGTTCTTATTTAGACGACGGATAACAAGGTCTATCCTACTACTGCGCAAAGTCGAAATAGGTAAAATGTTACACAAAAACCGTATGCTAAGGGAAGAAATTCATGACTTTGAATTTTATCAGAAATGAAGGAGAATTATAAAAATATATTTGTTAGGCAATGACTTTCCAATTTTTCTTCAATATAAAATCTTGCACGAACGCCACTGAAAGGAATAAAAAAACTGTTAGTGCATCAGAAGATTCTCCTTAATGCTAATGACAACCATGTACCAAATTTCATTAAAATACCCAGAGTGACATCATGCAGATACTCGTATAATAAAAAAGTTTCAATACCTGATCAACATGTAAATTTGAGACGTTTAGGGCGCGTGTTATGAACTCAAGATATTTTCTTTGTAACGTCCGGTATGTGCAACGAATTTTGGCCCTAGTTTTAATCAATTTTTCTTTTGGAATTATTGATTCGTCAGTGCAACGGCCTTGGATGTTGGAAAAGACTCTACCTTCATTATTGGCTTGTCCAGGTATTTTGAGGCTTTAGGCTACAGTTCAAGTATACATTTTTCAGTAGGTTTGAAAATGATCTTTATAGAAGATCACTTTTTTATAACATGTGTGGGTTCCATTTTTTAAATAATCTCACCGCCCATGATCTTCAGTCGGGCAGGTCCCCAACTGCCGTTTGCGTAATAATGAAAACCTGCTCACATACGCCCGATAGAGCTTGTAAATGCAATTAATTAATTAGTTTAGCGAATGGTTTATCAATTGTCAATTACCGACGCAGCAACTGCCGCTACCAGTCGGTCCGATTCGCCTCAGTCCTTTTACATTCTGACAGAAAAACTTTATTTACACTTTAGCGCAGTAGCCGGTCGGCTTATAAGGCAGCGGCGACGCAGCAGGAATTACAAATCCATCTAGTAGGCTTCGGCTTTAATTAGATCTATAATTAATCCGATCAGTCAATCAGAGTGCTCGATGCTCCTCGTTTGTTCGAGACCGAGGAATGTTTGCGAATATTTCGAAGTTCCGCGAAAAGAAGCGTTCCGTGCCTTTTTCGAATATTGATGGCGATCTGATAGATAAGAGAGGCCGCCAAAGAGTTATTGAAACGGACCGAGCGACGTTTACAGAAGCGATACGTGTTGATCATGAGGAGCAGTTAAGCTTCGACGACTTGCTCTTGCTTTGAGCAGAACGTCATTCGGCTGAGACGTCAAAGTACAGAGTACCTACATAGAGAATCCCAGTTGGGATGGGTGACAGACGAATTTTGATACCAACAGCCGGCAGAGGCATTATGCAAAAGATCGATATTTCATTAGAAATCGGTATGATGCCAACGTGTGTACTAGCTACACAGCTCTCACTACATACTGACCAAGCGCTGCTATTACTTGTAGGAGATTCCAAAGCTAAGGTCGACCATCACCTTTGCAGCCAACTCCACCATGGACATACCCCAACATACAAGTACCTTTGTTACTAAGCATTCTCCATTATGCCTCATTGGCACAGGTATAGCAGAGCTTGGTTCCATTATTCCAAGTCCCTTACAAGTTTCATAAACTTCGGTATTTCCCTGGGAGACTAGAAGATTGCTAGCCTCCAGTCTATTCTAAGGACTAATTAAGACAAATATATACAATCCATCACTCTCTTATCTATGACCAAGCAATGGTGGATATATCTAGAGGTGACGTGTAAAAACTGCTTCATTAGCGGTAAGCGGTTTCTTGTACCTGATGACCACTAGTACCCTCGAGCTTACATTGCTGAGAGAGGTCATGCAGTCATATATTCTGTCCATTATTGTATGCTGCTCTCTTACGCAAAGCACGGTCTAAACGGGTGATGCAACTTCCTTCCAGTTACAATACATTTTCATACACATACTCGTATGTCTGTTGTAATTGACCGGTACTCCCCTTTATACAATACCACTGCGAGGGTTCCATATGGATCAGTTATAATTCCAACGTTGTTTTCGCTGCATATCAACAAGTTTCTTTCCTGTATGAGAAATTCAACGCACAGTTTTGCGAAAGACAGCCCAGCCTCTAAGATGTAGACACTTGGTTGGCAGAAATTTGCAAAAAGTACACCGGTAGCGGCTTCTCTGACGAAAGGATTGAAGGTTATTGCTATCAAAAGAAGCAGGCATATCATGCTTCTAAGGTCACGACTGCATTTTGTCTAATAAAAGGCACACAAGCTTACATCCTTTTTTAATCGGTGGCTTACCTTATGACAGGGAGCCATTCATTTCGACCTACGAGAGTTCCGATTATTGAGTACATGATTTGAAAACAATGCTTCTTGTCAATTGCACTCGCTGCTCGAGCAGATATACTGAGTGACAAATAAAGGTAAACACCTACGTATGTTTATTAGAATTCAAGAATTTTTTACATATCGATTTATCTTGCCATGAAAAACAAGTGATAAAATGGTCAGCTTTTTCTGTTGAGTTTTTGTGGTGGCTGCGTGTATTATTTGGTGATAAAGAAGCATTCAATTTTCCAACTTTTAAGGATCCCCCAAACCGACGCGAATATTTCGCAGCGACTGCGATTAATTTGCGACGACATTGTCGCCCAGGGACTCTTCTCGTAGAAGCAAATGAACAAGAACAGACCTGGGCGTCAATTTCGCTCACAGCGGTGCGACAGTGCAATGGCAAACACTAAAAAACTTCTGGCAATAATTAAACAATTTCCAATTCTCTATGACTTGAACAACGAGGACTACAAAAATGTTCTAAAAAAAGACAAAATCTGGGATGAGATAGGAGTGGAATTGAATCACACCACAAGTTACTCTTTACTGAGAAATTATAATACGTTTATTATATATGAATGGCTTAGCTGAGCTGATCTTGATATTAGGAGTTGAAGTAGTCAAAAAATTTTTCTCGTGTAGGAAATGCCAGATTCGTTGCACGTCTTGGATCATTTTCGATGTTGGTACAGGCTTGTGATGGATCTGGATCTTCGTCTAGAAGGTGTATATACTGTTCGTCACATTGCTTACTGCGTAAAAAATTATGCAGAACGCATGTAGTTTTTACTACTAAAATTGTAGTATCTGTTTTCGTTTCAATGAGCCTATCAAAAATTCTCCACTTTTGACTTAGAATCCCAAAAGCATTTTCCACTACTCTCCGCGTCTTGCACAGCTCAGTATTGTATTTTTCTTTTCTAGCGTCTGCTTTCGACTGTCTATATGGAAACGGTCTCATTAGGTAGGGTTTAAGGCCTAAACTGTGTATATGTTTCTTTTAAGCTTAATAATAATTAAAAATATACTTAAACACATCGTTTTATGTTTACCTCAGAGTCATGGCGTCTGAACTATCCTGTTCTGTGCTTTTTGTGATGCTCGACGTTTGTCAAGCACACAAGTCTAAGCGTTGCGGTTTAGCTACAACTACTTAGTCAACCCGTAAGTGGACTTCTGCTTGAAGATAACTATCGCTTAAGCAAACATCTGACATCGAAAAATGCGCTTTGGGAACTAATTTCTGGATAGCAGTAAAAGCATAGTTAACCTGAAATTGAACACCAGGTCATAGTCTTCCTAAGCTACCTATACAACAAGATTATTCCACCAAACTTGCAGCAAACGACTTTTGCAGGCCAAGTTACTCCATGCATAAGATGCGTCAAACCATTTTCCGAATACCAAAAGTCTCTCCTCTGGGACTGGTCAGGTCTGCGTCGGTCCAGCATATGCAAACCGCAGGCCGAACCCCCTAGAAACAGTTGCCGCCGCAAATTCCTCAACTTCCCACCGCCTCCTTATCTGCCAGGAAGACCCGTGTCTGCGGTCGTCTCAAGGAGCACCCAGGCGATGGACATGCTTTGTTCTCTGGTGTGAATACATAATAGGCCGGAATAAGGACAACAGCTCTTGGCCTGACAAAAATTAACGGCGTTCCAATCGGCGAAAATGTATTATTCTTGTATGTATAAAAATTTTCATATCAGGATCCGAACAATATGAACATGTTTTCTTAATATCCAGTGACCTTTATGTTGCTAACATTTGTTTCATTGCATTATCATGCCTAGAGCTTGCAGACGCGCTAATTTCACTAAACTTTCCGAGTTTGAGAGAGGTAATCAGATGTTGTTGAGCGTGGTACCAAGAAAACCGAAATTGACGAGTTAGAGGTCCTGGACGTCAAAGATAGACTACAGAGCGACTAGCTCTTAGAGATCGAAGCGCAGTTGCAAACCAGTGGCTTGATGCTGTTGGACGCGCAGTAACAATGAGAACAGTTTATCGCCCAATAAGGTCTTTTGGACTGTTTCTATGCCGTCCCCATCTTGTACTACCTCTGACCCCACAGTATCGTCGGCAACGATTGGTATGGAGTAGGGAGATACTTGAATGGAATATTGAATGGAACTCAGTCGTGATCAGCGATGAGGCCAGATTCTGTTTGGGTACACATGATGGCCGTGCAAGAGTAAGGAGAAGACATGGTGAAAAACGGAACGTCCAATATTCCATAGAACGGCATATTCAACGCACTGCTGGTGTTATAGGATGGGGTGTCATTGCTTACGGCAGCAGGTCCAGTGGCGGACTTAGAGGGGCGCGCGCCCCCCCTAGACGTCTGACACTTGCCTTTGTAATCTATCAGCATTGTGTTGCTTTCTGACACATCATGGCGGCAGAGGCATAGTAACTATAAGTTATAGCTATATTCCAAACGCTGTCCCTCTTCGATGTCACTTACGTTTACAGCACAATTCTTACGATTTATAAGTATATACGAGTATTGTGACTTGTGACAAATCTAAGTCTAAGCAATACATTAGCTATACAGATTACACTTAAAAAGTGATTTATGTTCTGTTTGTTGCTCAATAGTAATTTGAAAAGTGTGTAAAGTTTGACCGATTTAATTCGAGGTTGGTCTGGCAGCGAAGCACTATTAGTCTAATCATACTAGACGAAGATACCCCTGGTTTGTGAAATAATTCTAAAGTCTGGTTTTATTGCTGCAATTTGCTCAAGAGGTATTTAAAACATGGACGCATAAAATGGGTACACCAATTTTTGTGGGAAAACTTTTTATTCGACAACAAAGAATAAGAAAACGTGTTTTTTGGGATTCAATCTAAATAATTGGCAGGGACGAAAAAACTCTCCTTATAAGATTTTTAAGTATTTATGAGACCTACAAAATGAGACCACACGTAAAAAATCCTACTAATAGCAAAACAGTTATCTCCGAAAACCGAGGCAAACTGCAGGTCTTGGCACGTGTTGGTAATGCGACGACGGTTTCTTGCAGATATTTGAAATTCTTCAAATTTGTAGGACTGGTTCTTCTAAGTAACGACAACAAAATTGGAGTAGATTGGTCAAATAGTTTGTGAGAATTTCTAATTGTTTAACCCAAGACGTCTGTTTTCCGGCCATCACTACTAGTTTTTTTGAGCAATATATATGGGTTAGTTCAAAGGGCATTTTATAGCAAAATACACTAGTTTACCTTGCCGGTATGAATCGGAAAGTATTCCGGAAGATAAATGTTATTTTTATGCAAAAATGGATGGATTACGTTTTTCTTCTAAGCAAATTCAAACATTTCGTATTTATAAGTAACTCGCAACAAAAGATGATAGACACATCCGCTTTGCATTAAAATGTGTATAGTAACGTATGTATTTCGATATCATAGCGCATTTGCTCAATTACTCACAAATACGAAATGTTTGAATTTGCTTTGAAGAAAAAAACGTAACCTTTGTTTTTCGACTAAAAATAACATTTATCTTACGGAATGGTTTGTAATTCATATCGGCCAGGTAAATTAGTGTATGTTGCTGTAAAATGCTCTTTGAACTAATCCTGTATAAAGCTCAATAAACTAGTAGTGATGGCCGGAAAACAGGTGTTTTTTGACAAACAATTAGAAGTTCTCAAAAAACTAGTGGACCATTATACTCCAATTTTGCTGAATGCTGCTGAATACATAAGTATGAATCCTGCGAATTTGAAGAATTTCAAGTAGTTGCATAAAATTATCGTCGCATTACCAACAAGTGCCAAAACCTGCATTTTGCCTGGTTTTTCAGCCATAACATTTTTGCTATTCGGATCTTTTCACATGTGATCTCATTCTGTAGGTCTCATAAATACCTAAAAATCTTGCATGAAAAGTGTTTTAGTTCCTGTCAACACTTTCGATTGAATCCCACAAAACACGTTTTTTCATTATTTGTTGTCAAATAAAAAGTTTTCCCACAAAAATTGATGTAACCATTTTATGCGTCCATGTTTAAAATGCGCCCTTGAACAACTTGCACCAATAAAACCGGACTTTGCAATTATTTCGGGGAAATTTGCTAATATGATTAGACTATATCTTAGATGAACGCCTACATTGGAAATATACATATATGAGATTTGCTTAGCGGTGCGCCTGTAGCCTGTCCAGAAAATGCGTCGATCGACGCTCAAAGTCAATACCACACGTCCCGCGTATGTTTCTATTTATGTTGCTATATTGGAATTCGTTTAAGTCACAGAGCTTCTGCACTACACGTGAATATGTACAGCTGTGTATTCCTGTTCTTGTTTCGTACAAACATACATTATCAAAATAATTACGATCTAACATATATAGTTTTTTCCAAAGATTTCCAAGATTTTTACATGCGATCAACACCGATTCGAAAACTGAGAAAGCAACAACTATGCCGTAAATCTAACTTCGACAACGAAAGTCTGAAGAATAACTGTAACATCTATATTGAATTTGAAAAAATAATTGACTATACCTATTGATATTTTTATCACCTGCTGATATAATAGAAGTGCTTGATTGTGTCAGTATTTACACCAATTACTTAATTTGTTTAACGGGTAGTACAGAGTATTAATCCTTTAGCTTAGTACACACTAGTAGACCCCGTTGCACAATTTGTCTGTAGGCAGTCTGGAGACACGATCTCTAGATGGTCTATAGAATATACATCCTTCTTTGTCTCGTCTACCGTTCATACGATAATGTGAATTTTTCGGTCTCATGTTGGTTTTCGCCATCAAAGACATTGTTTTATGTGGAATAGCTGGGATATGTCTCGGGGTCCCTCAAAATGCCTTTTTTGGTTAACAGAGCAATGAAGTTTTTTATATTTTAATGCCACGTAATTCTTTTGTTCTCATGTAATAAAATATTGCCTTTCTGAGGATTTCTGTGCACTTTCGATATTTTTTTTTGAAGTTGGCATTGAACAGATAGAACACAATGGATTTAAGGAGCAATAATAGGATAAATTCTAGAAGTTCCACTGAGGTAGAAAAATTACCAGCCCCAAAGATCGTTTGCGCCGCCCCCCACCCCCCTAGATGAAATCCTGGATCCGCCCTTGAGCAGGTCACGATTAATGTTCATTCGACGTAGCATGATTGCCCAGCGCCAGAGCCATGAAGCTTCACAACCACATCTGCTTTCCTTTTTAGAAACAGACTTTTTAGTAGCGTCCGGAGTAAATCTACTCCAGTGGCCTCCTCGTTCTCCCTTCCCCCATCGAACATGTATGAGACATGACTGCAAAATTCACCACACCCTCCACGAAACCAAATTCAGATGACAATACACCAAGAAGAAATCAATCGCCTAATCCATTCAATGCCACGACGACTCAACGAATATGTAGCGAACACTCATTATTAACATTAAGGTGGGATATCTCAGCCATTTTGAGAAATTTCGAGTTAAAAATTTAATCGCTTTCTATGTCATTTAGTATATTTAAGAAGGGCTGTATAATAATCTACAGTCCATTTGCCACTGAGAAAGGGGCCCCGAAGATTAGATGATTTCTTGTTCCTGGTACCAAGTATTTATACACTTCTACATCTCTTTGTATAAAAACAGAGCGTACCGTTTCCTACCGCTGCCAGTATATTTTGTACAGTAGATAAATATATAATAAATGTTGGTATATTCTTCTGCATTTTTAATTTGCTTTTCTCGCTTTTCCAATTAGCGAGTACTGTTTTTCACTAAACCCAAGAAACCATAAGTCTCTTAAGATTATTACAATGTACAGGAAGGGGCATACCTGACTGGACGAAACAAAGTGTTTGTCTAGGCAGATTATACGGATATTGTAGCTGATGAAAATAAAACAAGAATAAGAATAACGAAGGTTGCCAGAATACAACAGAATGTCAACAAGGTTACGCAATAGAATAACGATTTTGAAGAGGCTGAGGAGTTTGTCTATCACATGTTCAAATGAAATGAGTAAGGAGATTGAAACTCTAGCTAAATTTATAAAAAACAAAGGTTTCTCCTGAGCACATAAGCTTAAGATTTATAACTCTATAATTCAGCCAGCGGTTCTATATGGGTGTGAAACGTTGACAAAGACCATATAATATCAGCGGAAGTTATCTTCTTCAAAAAATAAATGCCAAAAGTTATAAGCGGTCCTATAAGCTAGAAAGTGGAGAACAAGAACAACGACCGAAGTGAAAGAGCCTGCAAAGCAACCGCACCTAAGCAGTTGTATAAGATGACAATGTCTGACCATACCATTCTCTGTGGAAAGGCTTTGTAACGGTACACCCATCAGAAGAAGACCACCTGAAAGGCCAAAACAGAAATGGCTGAATAATAATATGGAGAGTGACGTGGATAAAGTTCATTCAAAAATGCAATAACAGTCCTAGAACAATAACGAAGTTACCGATTTGATGTGTACTGTGAGCGCCTTCAATGTTCTGTCGATATTCTGTGAGAGTATTCACAATGTTGTCCTCAATGTTTTCATCAGAGCTGCATACGCTTATTTATATCGTGCAAAGGTCAACAACAACAACTCATTATCTCGGTAATGGGTCATTTTAGGAGCCCTGCTCACCTCACCTATTCGTATTTTTTAAACACCTTATGCCCAAGAAGTAATGTAACTGTTTTCTGAATCAGCCCTGTATACCATTTGTCTCTCACTCTTTATTACTACTATATCGCAAATAGAAACTAATCAAATTTCCGGCCGCAGGTACAACACGCCAATCGCCGTTGTCGTTCTAAGCTCCTGGATGTCATAAAATTTTAAACCTCCATACCAAGTTATCGGCACTGGCAGTCTCGACTTGTACGTAAACGGGTGTATAGAAAACGAGCTTATATCATCTCATTTAGCGGCGCGGCGCGCACATACACCTCACTGAAACCCATCCCTCAGGAGCACTCATCTTGTCCTTATTTGTAATAAAATAACTCGGCAAACGGTCTCGGAGGAGCTAAAAGATGGCGCCACAGCCGGAGGCAAGCCTTCTTTGTTCCGGCGAGAGATATCGGCTCGGCAAGCGGCAACGGCCCTTATCCTAGAGCTTCGGGGGCCAACAGCGGCGTACGAAAATGTTTACCTTCTACCTTCAAATACATATAAAAGAAAAACAACTTTTCCTAATCTCGATTCAGTACCATTTATTCCTCGCGATCTGCAATTCAATGATGTCCTTCTTGTACAGCTGAATCTAACTGTCTTGCCGCTTTAGAGTGTCACGATAACACAAACGCTCGCCAAAAATCGCATACCCGCAGCCGTAGCTTGTTTAATTTTGACGATAAAATGTAGTAATACAGCCAAATTAGATTCTAATTCCAAATAAGAACTGTTGGTTACAGTGGTGTGATCTGAAGCTTTGTTTCAGCAAAATATTAATTTCATTTTAAATAACTTTCTTTCCTTCAAGATCGTGACATAATATGAACAAGTACGCACCCTACTGGAAAGCTTGTAGGTAGTTGACGTTGTGCCATAGAGTTACAAAAGAGTCTTTCTTGTTCCGCAGGCTTGTTACATAAAACCTATATAATGTCAAAAAAATCAGTAAAACGTCAACTTGTGCACTAGGTACCCGCTAAATTGCCGCTAGTATCTTCCACGCCTACTACAAGTGAAGTGAATGTTATCCAGTTCAAAGGTGACATTTTATAAGAAAACGTATAATGTAAAAGAAACCCACATAAAGTCATGTCAGTTTGGAATTCAAATGTTAATCCTCCCTTGTAATTTCCTAAAGGAAGTGTCGTTTGTTTTCAAGGAGAGATCTTAAACGTCTCTCAAGCCTCTCTCAAGGACTATCTACAAGACTTTTAGATAAAGTATAAACTTCAAGATACTATCTAGTAGTATGTGGTTACTGGTACAAAAACCAAATCATCTATTTTTTCTTTCGACATATATAGATTTCTCGTGAGTTCTAAGGTTCATCGATACCATGAAACCGCAACTGGCGTGTCTATAAATGTATCGCTTACAAAACTGATGTAGAAGAGGTTTTCTTACCACAATTCCGTCAGAGGATTCTAGGGTTTCGCTCAGATTCATTATGATGTTTATCCACCCCAGGAAATCTTATTTCTTACCTCAGTCGTCTGCTGCCATAACACGGTCTTGTCGTGTCGTTTCGGTATCATCGAGGGTTATAGAAGTTTCTGCTTTATTGTGGTCTATCTAGCATCTACTTATTCATTTACGTCTCTACTGGCAACTCCAACTCATGAGGAAGATGATGCATATTGGCAGCGCAATATTTCAGATCCTCTGTTCGAATCCTTGCCATCAGTGCGTTCTATCTGTTCTCCCCATAACAAAACATAATGTGGTTTTTGTTTCTGTATATTGCAACATCAATACTTTTCCTGTTTAAATCTAGGAAAGTATATATTACCTCATTCGGTAAATTCGTTATAGATCTCATGTTTTTCCTTCCTTAGCTGGCCACCAACCTGAACGCCAAATTATCTTTCTTGTCTCAATGATCTGTCATAACATAAAGGTCAAAGACATGTTTTAGGAGAATCCAGGAAAAACTCAAAGAGCACTTGCTCAGGGCTACATCTCGCAACTGGGACATAGCTGCCCCAGGTGCAGTACGTTTAAAATTATTCTACTACATATTTCATTAACCTGAACACGTTTGTTACATGCAAGTATGTGGATTATAATATCGTTGCCTCTAATTAACTGCGATTCTTATTGTTTCAGGTGTGAGGCAAGAGCAGGACATTTACGTGAGGCTCATTGACTCTGTTACAAAACAGGTGAGTTTTGTCTATTTTGTCTTTAGCTATTATTATACTGTCAAACATAAGTGTCAAAACATTTTTCCATCAGACAGTCTCGGACGCTTTTAGCGTCAATGGGGGGTCGGCATTTTGGCTTTAATCTATCGCTATGCTAACGAACTGCCACCCTTAGCCCTCTCTTCCATGATGTCGCCGCGTGTTGAGCCTGCCAGACGGACCCGACTAACCGGCTCGACCACCGGTACCGAGATTGTGGAACGTTCTGCCTGAGGAAGGATTTCTCAATTCTACTAACCTTATGCAATGCAAAAATTGAATGAACAAGGTGCCCTCAAGATCGTTACAGCAGACACTGTACTTTGGTATGTAGCTTTCTGCCTACTCAGCTGCATCAGCTTGATAAAAAATATGTAATACTTTCACCGAAAGGTCTTTTCGATGCCATATGCATTTATGGTATACTGTATATGGAATACGCCCTTCAAAATGCATCAATAGATCGTTGTATCTCAACTAGAAGTTATCTACCTAATCAGCAAATATTCCGATGTCAGAGGGGCGTTCAAATCCTGAAATATTGCTTCTTTATGTATGCAACTTACGGCTAAATATGTTAAATGTCTATAATCGATACACTGATCTTGAACAAACATTTGGGAGAGATGATATATGGGTTGACCCTGATCGGTATCTCCACTGATTCTAGGGAGAGCAATCATTTTTGATATCAAAAAAATCAATTGCAATTATTTGAAGTGCGTTAAAAGTAAATTTTTGCATGTTGGTTCACATTATTTTTTATGATTCTACAAACAGGTTATACCAATTTCACTATGCTCTGAAATAAACAAAAAATAAAAAGTAAATCGAGACTATGTACTCGTATAATCATGAGACATAGAAAAATTCGACTTGGTTGTTTCTCTTCCATCGTGTTTTTACCAATCATAAATTGAATATGTTCAACGAAGATCTGCACTTGCGTTTTAGTAAATACAAGTGTCAGTAAATTCTCCATTCATTATCTGTCGTGTCTATTTTCGCAGACAAATCGCGATATACCCTTTAAAAATGCTTATGGTCATCGTAAAACCTACCTCTGAATTCTTTTAACATGGCTAATGATAGAGAATGGAGCTTTATAAACTATAGCAAAATTCTGGCTTTAATAAATTCTACTTTGTCTCACGTGTTTTTAATAAATGCATTCGTTTTCACACAACCACAGAAAAAAGCCGGCTGCCGCATACTACGGTCCCCTCACAGACGATTTGTCACCCTAAACGTTTCACATTTTCAGCCGCGAATGTGTCTATCGGAGTGTCTTTCGCTGTTAACATTATTTCCTTTTAAATGAAACTTGTATTTCACACTTGTGGCGTTTCAACAAAAACACACAGGCTTGAGTATTGAGACGATGGTACCGCCGACGAGTAGTAGGAAGGCTGATGTGATGAAGAGGCAGCCGGAAACTGCGGGGAGTGGTTCATATATCAGGGTAGGTTGATCAGTTCTCGGATTTACAATGTGGGACTGCGTTAGATGGTTTCATTTCTTTATATAAGGTCCAACGTTTCTTCAACGTAAGGATGCCTTTTCGTAAGTGCAGGTCCGTCAGAAAGAACGCATGTTTTTCGAATGGGTACTACATCGAGGGGGCTGGTCCCGTGTCGGTGGGGAAGGGTGTGTTGGATAGTGGGAGAAGTGCCGTTTCAGTTGGCAAGATGGTTTGGAACATTGAGCATCGTGTGTTCGCTGTACGTCGGTACTTTCAAAATGGCGAGTCTGTCGCTCGATCGCAACGTGAGTTTCGCGTTCACTTTCGTGTTCCACGTCGTGGGACAGTACCAGACTGTAACATCATTTCGAGATGGGTGGAAGCATTCAACACAACAGGTAATGTGATGAAGAAAAAACCGCCAGGGCGAAACCGTACTGTTTGAACCCCCGAAAACGTAGGCAGAGTGAGGACACGCTGCAAAGCCCGAATAGTTCAGTGCGTTTGCGTGCCAGTTCTCTATGGGTCCACACATACTCTGTACGGCGCATCTTCAAGAAGGATTTAGTGCTCCATCCTTACAAAATCCAAGTTTGTCAACAACTGTTACCAGGGGATTATGCACAACGTGTTTATTTTGCACAGCTCATGATTGACCAGTTGGATAACAATGACATGACGTTGTTTATGTGTGATGAAGCACATTTTCATTTATAGTACATGTATACGTCAATAAACAAAATTGTCGATATTGGTCTCCCCCTGTATACCCCGAAAGTTACAGTTTGGTTTGCAGTAGGCCCAACGATGATTATTGGCCCTTATGTTTTGAGGATGATGGAGAAACAACTACTGTGAATTCAGAGGGTTACATCCACATGCTGAACAACTTTTGTTTTCCGGAACTTCGACGTCGACGTGTCCGTCTCAGAACAGTGTGGCGACATCTCACACAGCTCGCACTTCGATGGAACTTCTTCGGCAAGAATTCCCAGGACGTCTCATTTCACGTCATGGCGATATTCTATGGCCCCCTCGCTCCCCGGACCTGTCAACGTGTGATTTTTTTTATGGTGCTACCTGAAATCAAAAGTTTATCAAAGCAAACCTCGGACCCTCGTCGATTTAAAGGAGGAAATAAAAAGAGAAGTAACCCATATTTCCTGCACCGATGCTGGCCGACGCAATGGGCTCATTTCGGGAGAGGCTTGATTCCTGCATTTCAGCTAAAGGACGCCATATGGCCGACATAGTTTTTAGAACGTAAATTGTATTTTACTCAAAATGGCATGTATTTCTGAGTATTTTGATATAATAAAATATTTTTCCCATACCTATTTTGACTGCACTACTCATTTAAAGAACATGCGTTCTTTCTGACGGACCATGTATAAGTGTGAAACGCTATTGAAATATTCATCTAACGCCATCTCAGATTCTTCATCCGACTCAAAGTGCTTTCCAGAAATAAATGTCTCTACTAAATCGTACCCCAAATCCTCTCACAGACCACAGACGCGAGGTATGTTGTCTAGATGAAAAATCATCTTTTCTTCTTCAAGCCATGCCTCTTCTCAAAAACTTTGGCACCCGGTAGGATGGAATAGTGTACGTACCATAACTGTTCTACCATTTTCAAGGTAATCAATTCACAAAATATCTTTCGCACCCGAAATACGTTGTCCAAGATCTTTCTGGTAGATGCAATTAACTTTTTCTCTTTGGTTCCCACCAACTGCTTCAATTGCTGTTTTGTTTCTGGTGATAAATCGTGGGCCCATCTCTCATTCGTGGCAATGAATCGCCGTAAAACGTCGGACGGAATTTGTCCAAACATTGCTGAGAAAGTTGCTTGCGCAACCGCTTCTGAACGGTACTCAGCAAATGCGCAGAGCCTCTTCATCCCCAGTTCTTTCTGTAAGAGGTTTCGCATCATTTCCTCCGATATGCTCACTGCCATCTTACCTACCATCTCATTATGGTCCAACATATCAACGACAGCAACAAAATTTTATCTCCAAATAATGTAAAATACATTATTTATGTATCAAAAATGTTAGGTGACATAACGTTAACACGAAAACGATGAATGGTTCTAAGTAGTCATAGAGACAATAAGGTTCTAGATCTATTGAAAATTTTTGTATTTTTTTTTAAAGAAGATCAAATTATCTAAGTTATTATTCCTGTACAACTGTATTCTACATTTTTTCCTGTGGAAGTGAGACGGTGAATAGGAAATGTGAAATTTCTAGTGTTATAGTTACCCACTAGTAGTTACTTTCCAAACAAAGAAGTTTTTCAAAGACGAAGGAGCAAATTCCCCTTCATTTTTTGTTAACTTCGGAAATATCCATCCAACAAGAAGAATATAATGACAGCAAGATATGCAGGTTAATACATTTAGATGAAAACCACGAAAGATTTTCACCTCAACAAATTGAGTAGACAAAAAACTTTAGAAAACAAGTTGAAACTTGTCATACTTGTGCACCATGAAGGAATTATACATTTTCGCTGATTGGAGAGTGATGTCTATGTCAGGTCGAGAACTTCCCACTTTATACTCTTATTCTGGAAATCCTTCCTTTACTATCATAAGTGACAACCTCATTATTATTCGGGAAAGCTATGTTTAACATTCCTGTTGGTTTTTGGATATCTTGTAACTTCTTGGCTAAATACGAGTCCCTAATATGGAAATCACAGCTGTTATATCATTGTCACTATATTTATTCAATACATATTATGTTGTAAATAATTTAATTGACTCGATATAAATAGTGTTTTTCCAAGAACCTTTAGATTCAACGACGATAAAAGTGCTCCCATACTGTTTAAAATATTTTTTACATCCCAGACAAGTATTCACTATTTTCAGCAATTATTTGGAACACTAGGATTGGAACCTAGGTACTTTTATTTCTTTTTGCAGAAAAATACGAATTTTTGTCAAATTTCAAGAACTGTGAAACGGGCGTCTTAAGCCCGGCCGACTTGTAGTATCAACTTGCATCCTGACTACATACTACGTAATCTTGGTTCAAAACAAATCGTATACTTGCTCCGTTTACCTGGTCAGAACCAACGAATTCGAATAGATTAGAAGGAGCCAAACCTGTATGTTTACGGTGCATTGCTTGTTGTCAAAATTACGTAGTTTTAGTGCGTACTTTTGACTGATTTGTCTAACTATTCCTACTAGAGTGACAGCGTTGTATAAACGTAATAATACTTACCGGTGGAAACATCTCCCACAATTGACTGAAGATACTCTCACTTTTAGAAAGTAACACTAAATATACGAATTTAATGAGAGCTGTAAAAAAATTGACTTATCTCAAGTGCACCTTTATCCTCCCTCACTTCAGCCTATCAGAATTAGGAGACAAACAAATCCTTGTACTGGCTCCTTCTTCGTAGCCTTAATTCGTTGGTTATTGTAGTTTAGGTGTAACCAGATATTAATGACACCCTGTATATATACCCCGAGGCATAGGACAGCGTATAGAAATTAGAATCTTATGGTTAATATAGTGCAATGTAGCCAATTATCGTGGATTTATAGCGACAGGACTAATTTAGGACAAGGTGGAGGCAGGTGTCTGGATTAATCTCGGAGTTTAGGGAGGTAATTCAGCTCCATAGCACGCCATCATTATTATTTATACGATTCCCGGTTCCGTATTTCATCACGCCTTTAGGCATTAACCGCTGGTGCCAATGAAGCAGAAGCGACTTGTAATATGCATGTTCCAAGTCTTTCCGACCTCACGCTACAGTATACTACCACTACTATTACATCGCTCAAGCATCACAAAGGGTAAATGGCAACATTGGCTAGGTTACTAGGTCTGCCGGGAAGATCTATCCGTTTTTAGGTAAAAACAAAAATATTTTTTTTCATAACTTGGATACGGCTTATCATCATTCATGACCAAAACAATAGACTCCTGTATATACAGGGTGATTCACAAGTCGTGACCCAAAATGAGACATCATAAACAGGATCGCATTTTAAGGGGGGGCATCTATATAACAGTTTTTCCTCGAGGGCGTCACTAATAAGAGTTGAGGTTGGGGTTTAAAAATAAAATATCTTCAAAACCGTCGACGGAATGAACTAAAATTTGGTATGTGGATTTATCTAAGAATTGTCCACATTCAAAGGTCTAGAAATTAACGTGCACCAGTGGCGGAGATACAGGGGACTAGTGCTGTCGTTCTTCCAAATAAAAATAGTACGCCACTGATTTTTTTTCGAAACGCCCAATTTTTAGAGTTTCCCCTTCAATTTGCTATAAATAATTACTCTTGCGTTTTTTCCTAGAGTGCATTATTTTTGTGAAACTAAAAAAAAACAATTTAAATAATCAAAGCTTTATTTCAATGAATGTTCAAAAAGACCACCAGATACAAGTGCGGCATCTTTTTAATATTTCCGCAAAATTTGATGAAACGCATTATCAACTCTATCTTGTGAATGTCACTAGTCCCCTGTATCTCCGCCACTGGTGCACTTTAATTTTAGGTAAAGCATTTTGAATGTGGACAATACCTAGGTGAATCCATATACCAAATCTTAGTTCATTCCAGTTGGCGGTGCTGAGGATATTAAAAAAAGTTGTTTTTTATTTTTAAGCTTCAACACCCCGTATCTTTTTAATAAAGCCCTCGAGGAAAAAATGTTACATAGAAGACCCCCTCAAAATGTTTCATTCTTTGTCACGACTTCTCAATCACCCTGTATATTCAATTCAGTGTGAAAAATTCTTCCAGTGCGTGCTAGATATCGTCTACATTTGTGAACTTCTTATACTACAGAACAGCCCAAAACTAGATATTACTTCGTGAGTGCTAGGAAACGAAAGTAGCTGTGCGATTTTTTGACAGATCTAAAAAGCAATACGTGGTCTGACATTATATTGCGATAGTATGTTTGTTCTTTTTAGTAAACACCGTCGCCCTTTTAATACCCAGCTCAACTGGGGAGGAAGAAAATAAACAGATCCACCTTCTATCTAATAAATTCCCTCGTATAACAACTCCAACGGATTTGAATGCGTTCCTAAGTTGCTACCCCCTCGATGTGTCCAAGCCCATTACAAAAACATAACCAACTGCAAAAACACAAGGAATTAAAGGACAAGCAGCCAGCAACTAATCGAATTAAGGTTAGCAAAAGGCCGTATAAATGAGGGTAAATGAAATTAGCACCCAATGTGTTGTCCTACCACTTCGCAGCAAAGTAGATGGATAAGAGGTCGGATGAAACACCCTGCTTCTAGTGCTTTTCCTTCGTAGGCTCGGTTGTTGTGTCAAAAAATAGGTACTCAAGAAATTCGCGGTGCTCTGCGTTGTAAAGTTCTTATGAATTTTACTTTGATTTGAAGAAGTGTGCTGTTTATTCTTTATGCGAACTCTGCTTCAATGTATCTTGAATAACACATATACGGAGTGCAAATTATCTTTTAATATAATATCACAGCATAGGGCCAGCAAAATTACTTTGGCTAATATTTGACAGACGAGTGGGTTTTATGCACACCTACGACAGCAAATGTTCTCAGCACACAGAGCACCAATATAACTCGTGATGTCGACGCGCTCGCTTCAGCCACAAGCAGCAATGGACACAGTAGTACTGGGTCGGGCTGTGTTCAGTGCTGGGAGCTGCGTTGACCTGGGCATTGTTTAGCGTTAAGCTGCTTAATTAGATTAGGGACCAAACAGGCTCTGCAAATGGATGACTATTTTGAATCAGAACAAGGGCCTTTAAAATAGCTTCCCCCAAAAAGCTACAAGGTAGCCTATTCCTATAGTTCCGAAGGTACTGCTCGGATTATAATACGATTTTGATACAAATGATAGAACACCTAAGTACTTTTAGCAATAAAGGCGTAGGAACAAGTAAAAATGGAGAAACAAACTTAATTTCCTCAATGTTTCCGGAATTTCTGATTTCTTGACGTCGTAGAAATGTCCAATAGTCATCACCTAAAAAATGTGAACATTCATTTGATATTTCTCTACTTTCTGGTTATTTCGGGCCTTCTATGGTCGCATATATTACTCACAACGCTTCTTGTGTAGCTAAAAATTCGATTCTCTCAACAGTAATTTATAGAAAGAGTGTTCATGTATTGTGTTATGTAAGTAAATAAGTTCTGAGACAACCTACTTGGTTCTACATTTTACTATTCAGTTCTCATATTATGCTGGAAGTTGAAATCTTGTAGTCTATAGTCGTTTGGCTATAAACAAATAGTGGATTACACAGGTAGCTCATGTCAGTATGCACGGTGATATATTGTGCCTGAATTATTCCCTTATTTTCAACAAGCCATTTCTGACTATTAAAGACTATACTGTCAACCATACAAATTGATGATAGCATGTTGCCTTGCTACGAACTGCTCTGATCTGGTCTGCTATGTAAGACCGTTCGAGATTATCAGAAATTCATTATTGGAAATAACCGATAATTGTACTGGGTGGAGCTTTCGGCTTACCTATTTTGTGATAATATACTCATCTAAATTACATAGCAGCCTAGGTTGACTTTCTAGTTATTTCATAGAGGTTTTTCGCAATGTCAAATAGGCCTTGAGGATGACACCAAGCTGAAGAAGTCAATGGATTATAGGTTATCGTTAACGTTTACTAATGCGGTATTTGTGATCTGGCTTACGTCACCGAAATCAAGAGTTGACTGAATCCGTTTCTCCTCTTCTATCTCATAACGTCCACGTGTCTGTTGCTCAGGCATCCGCTTTAACTGCAAGTATAGGCTTCAAATCTTTTCAACAAAGTATCGCCCGCGAGTGTATTCGCATCCGCTCTTAATCTCAATCTAACATAAATAATCTTATTCAAAATTGTGTCAAAGGTTGTTTAAACAATTCTTCAAACAAATTTTAAAAAGTTTTGTTTTTAGTTCCTGGCGAAGTTATGGGTTTATTGGACCATTCGGAATATAAATGTTTATAATAAAATGCACAATGTTGCCAAAGTTAATCATATTCGTCAAACATCCGATAATAAAATTCCAAATCATATCAGCGGGATTGCTGTCATAATACTTCGTTTTCTAATTGTTAATCCTGCGCGCGCTCCGGCAGAATTTACACTAAGCAAGTACTCCTTTAGCAGTTTGAAGAACAAGGGCTGGGATTATTGGGTATTTAACTTTGACATCAATTTTTTCTTCTTACTTCCCACACCCTCTGACAAAGAAGTATTGTAATAAAAAAAAAATCGAAAATGAAATATGTTTTTTACATATTATAACCGCCTATAGCTTGAGAAGTACCGCTCAGATTCTAATGAAATTGTTACACAATATTGCCAAAGATAAAAAAGCTTTGTAGTTTTTGAAAGTCAGTCCAGTGGGGCGGAGAAAGGCTGAAAACAAAAAATAATAATCTCGCCCAAACTTCTTTTTTTGACAAGTCCGAGTTTCTTGATTGTTTTCTGGAAAACTTCTGCATGAGTTGAAAAATAGGGGCTAGGTTGCAGGTGGTGGGTTTGGATATATTTCAATTTTCTGACGTTGGTTATTTATGTCTTCAACCCCACTAATTCTACACATATATTAGGCATATTTGGCTCTTCATAGATGTCCCCATACATTTAATACTATCGTGATCCCCCGACGGACAAGCATCGTCGTCGGTGGTCGTATGTCACAGTCGGCAAATGCTCCCGCGCTGTTGTGGGATGTGTGCATCGTGCATGATGAAAGCCAATATCGTCATTCACGCGGGATTGGCCTTCGTAACGACCATGTGCGCCTGCAGGGATTTCCCGCAGATCATTTAATTTTTTTGTGATACATGTTAGTAGCTATCTCTTTCCTCAGAAGCGCTACTTTTTGCCAAACATAATCCTCTACGAACTGATGACAGCGTTTCATGGGGAATACAAAAAGACTTACTTGACGCCATTTTTTCATACTGTTTTTCGGTCTCGAAAATGGCATACTTCGCATTTTATCAAATATTAAACTAGTTATATCTCACCTCGTATGAACGTTTTTTACATAATTTTGAACCTATCAACACACAGATTCGTTGAAAGGGGTTCTTAATGGATAAATATTATGTAAACAAATATTTTTTCAGGCGTATGTGGAGATAATCCTTGAATTAATACTGCATGTTAAGATTATGAAACGTCGACATGAGATCGATCCACAGATTCTGTACTTCGCGTAATCGCCTAAGCAAGTACTGAACTGTCCGTATTTTGACAAACGAGGTACAAACGACGGCAATATATAATACGAGTAGCAGCCGGCGTAAAAAATTGCTCGCTAACAAAATCAGGTCGAACAATTTATACGAACTCAGGCTGATGGAGCGAAAAGGGGAAAGTTTAACGCGTTTAAGTTCTTAAATTTAATTTGAGTCAATCAACCAGCTCCAAGACGGTTTGAGGTCAAATTTAATTTTGTGCTCGACGAATTTGCAATCGGGAGATGAGCGAGCAGGAGAGACACGTTTCATCAGCAAACGAAGCGACGGCGACGACATCAAGCGGAGCGTCCTACAGGAGTGCTGAAGGGTTGTTTTTCTCTCGTACAACATGTACATAAATCTTGAAATTCTTGAAAATTTGTAAGAAGAAAGTAGACATGGTAATCGATTGGAATAAAAATCAAGATATACTCCAAATTTCCATGCAGCGACGTTAGTTTCAAATAACCAATTTAATTTAGTCTCCGAACTATTGAAGACCTTCAAGCTTAGACGTTTTAAGCATAGTGAAGTGGAGACCCTTTCTGAACAGAGAACAGACTGCATAGATTTGGTGGTTTGGTTGGTCAAAGTTTCTAAATGACCTTCTGAAATTTATTACCTCCGCAATTTTTGTTTAGGTGTAAGCAGTTGTCAAGCCCACTTTGCTCACACTTCAATCATGCTTAGATTTTCGTGCAAGATGGTTATTACGCTGGGTTCCTATATATTCAATGCCATACAATTGGTAGAAATATTTCATCTTTTGTTGCCGTTTTGGATCTTCCACTTCTGGGATCGTCTGTTATGGATCCAAGCCCCATCGGAGCTGTTTTGACCAGCATTTTATTATGTAATATGATGCATCATACTCATAGACGTCAACCATTCTCTCAAGAGCTGTTTTCGGCTGTTGGCCCTCTATTTTGTCAGAAGCCACTTAGGTAGTCTAGCCTTAAGTTACTTATTTTTATCCACAATTCACTTCGTAAATTGGAAACTAATTATCAAATTTAACTCAAATTTTGCGAGTTAGATACATGTTACTATTTGACACATTATATGTACTTGTGCGTTTCATTTTACTTTTCATATCTAGAGAGATTTCTTTTCTGGTGTCCTCGTATTCTCTTCGTTTTTTAATTGTAGTTTTATAACATTCTGGCATTACATATGAAGCCCATTTTGGCCAAATAAAATTGTCTTTAATCGAAACTATAAGGTTATTGGCAACTTATCTGATATCGATATAACACTCATTAAAATTATTTTGAAATTATTTCCGGGAATACATTCTTAGTTTTACCGTATTTTTTAGTATTTGATATTTCATTTTAGTGAAAAACCTTTTGATTGTGGAGTAAAATTAGCATATAGTCTGATCACAAAGTTAGTTTTGAGTTATACGACTGATTTATCATATTGGACATAGATGAAACCTTGTTTCTTGCAAAGCCACTAGGAAGAGTTTTTTAAATCTAATAATAATGATAAAAAATGTTTTATAAGCTACATAATAAAAAAAGTGTTTCTTAATAATATATTTGTCTCAATTAACTAGTAAATAAGGAATAATATTTGGCATTCCATTGTCCAGCCAGCTGTGAATATGATTATCTAGGTACTTATCTGGCTTTAGCCAAGAGTCTGTTCGGATCAGACAATTATCAAGAAAAACCAAGTCGGTTTCATGCTAGGTCTTCCACTATTTCCAATACCAGGTATTCCGCAAATGTTGCTGTTTGATGTAGAGAATGTTTCGTGTTGTCCATCTTTAAAAATCACGAATTTACTTTCATTTCATTGCTCTATTCAGCTTATCCCCTGTTTATTAACAATAACTGAGCGATTCACATCCAAACAAAGATAGTATTTCTGCCTTGCTCTGCGTGCCTACACCCAGTACGAGTATCGACTTGAATAGATATCCTTTGCACCGAAAAGAATGTACTCCGATATATTGGTTTGTCACTTTGGTAGGCAATGGTAGTCAAATTAGTCAAAGTATTTACAAAAGCTACCCATTTTTTGCTATTTACAATGCAATTTAAGCGTATAGGCTTAGCTCCTTCGTATATATTAGAATTCGTTGGTCATAACACGCTATATTTTATAGTAGCGAATAAAAAAGCAAACGAACTGTCATCTGGAAAACAAATAATTTTGAAATGTATTGTCAGCATTTATGTGTACTTTGTAAAAGGCCGCCGTGGAGTTCTATCAGACAGAAATTGTACGTAAACGTCAAAATTCAACATAGAGCTGTGCATCTCTTTGAGAATACGTTAATTAATTGTGAGAACTATCATATAGTTATCCACTGAAGCATTAGGTAACGTCCTTCTACTCTTTAGCAAGGTTCGTGCTTCAAATGGAACAGTGTCGTCTGTTTTGGTAATCAGCTAATGACACCGCAGCTATTTTCTTCCAGTGAAACTCGAATAAGAAGCAATGGACGAAATCATTTACCTGAGTGGTTTACTTATAAAATAGACATGCAATCTACATTTTGCCTCACGCTTCACGTGAATAATAATATCTACTTAAGTAAATTAAAAATTCTTAGACGGGTATACAAATTAAGGAATTTGTATGACGTTTTAACGTCGTTGCGTGGGTTTCTTTTTAATCATCGATGCATGCGATGATGCGTCTTATATCCTTTATGTAATATAATCATTAGATGACATATCCACTATACACCGTGTTTATAATTATTCAGTTTTTGTAATACGTCTTAGTGCTTTAGATATTTCAATGATTTCTCATTTTTTTATTTGTTCTAATAGTATTAGTGTGGAGTCTGAGACAATACGGCACGCCACCGTTTTTTCCCGTAAGTTATTTTTATGTTTCTCATTCCTGAGCAATTTTTTTGTTTTCGCGTAAAACTATGACGAACACCGTGTTATGTCGTTGTTTTCTTGTATTAGTTTTTCAATAATAGCACTGTTTGTCTGCGGAAAGTAATTTAATTTGTTAATTCTGCTTAGAAGTGAACTCAACAACCGCCACCTTATATATTTTCCTTAGTTTTGGAATACATATAATGTATGCAGGGTGGACCAAATATACCGCAATGATCCTATTGTTCCTACATGGTGGTGTAGCATAAACGGCAGACGTACCTACCGGTATCTCATACTAGTGGTTAAGGTCCGGTAAGAGATATTGCTTGAACATCATATCTTCAGGCATCAAATATTTTCATAATTATTATTATCTAGTCCTCATAAGTTTTCCCATAGAGCATATTTTTCAAGTTAGTTTGCACCCACAAGAACTTTCACAGATTGAATTAATTGTGAACACTTCCCTCTGGGCGCTGCAAGGGAACTTGCTAATATCACGTAATTTCTTTATAATCCTCCATGTTTGTCTAGCCGCTGGATGAACCCACGTATGCTTGAAATACTGTAAACTGACGACGGCGTTTCGGCCTTTTTCAAGTACAATTCTGATTGAAACGTCGTCGCCAGTAAACAGTATTTCAAGCACATATGGTTTCATTTAGCGCCAGGCAAGCATCGAGAAATATCAGCGTGAAAACCACATGATAAGTTCCAGGAGTTACTATAATCATCACCTTAGTTTAGTGTCTTCTATTTGACATACAAACCAACATATATGGACCAAAAGCTAGTATACTAGTATACATAAAAAAGCAATTCCGAAAGCCCTCCGTTCAACCGATTGACATTAAACCTGCTAAGTGACCGTCGGCGATAAGGACGTAATGAGGGGCGCAGGCCGGGCTATGGGGCACGGGCCCCTTTGTTTAGGGAAATCGCCGCTTCCGAGGCGGTGGCCGCGGCACGTGGGGGTCGCGTGCTGCCCGATAACATCTGGAACGGGGGCCGCGACAGTATCGCTTTCCAAAAAGGCCCCTCTCGCCCCCCGTTTGCTTTACCCTGGGTACTGCTAGCCACATGGCATAGATAATGACATGTTGATTAGGCGGCATGGATCTACGGTGTTATTAAAATGCGGATTAGGATGTTTAACTACAATGAAGTCTAAGATTGTACGATGCGTATTCTTTTAACGGGTCAAGTTAGCAAGCTGAAATTCGGGACGATAAAATTACTGCATAATAACTATATTTTAGTGTAAAAGTGGCAACTAAAAATTTCAAGATGGCGGCTAGGCGCCATTTTTGAGTATTTCTTAAATGAAATGAGGAGTCCCGCAGAACCTCATTCTGAAGCTCTTCAAACCTGCTTTACAACCCTAGAATATAAAATTTTTACACAAACGACCGACTGTCAAAGTTCAACATCCCTCTTTCTTCTCTTGAAACATTCCATTAACAAATATCTGTGAAATATGTCCATAGTCTAATCACATTAGCAAATTTCCCCGAAATAATTGTCAAGTCTGGTTTTATTGGTGCAAGTTGTTTAAGGGGGTACTTAAAATATGAGCGCATGAAATGGGTACACCAGTTTTTGTGGGAAAACTTTTTATTCGACAACGAATAATGATAAAACGTGCTTTTTGGGATTCAACCGAAAGTGTTGACAGGAATGAAAAATCTTTTCATGTAAGATTTTTTAGGTATCTATGAGACCTATAAAATGAGACCACAGGTGAAAAAATCTGACTAACAGCGAAAATGTTATGGCCGAAAAACGAGGCAGAATGCAGATGTTGGCACTTGTTGGTAATGTGACGATAATAACAACAATAAAATTGGAGTATATTAATCAAGCAGTTGTTCAAGAATTTCTAATTGTTTATCCGAAAACATTGATCATCAACATCATTACTAGTTTATTGAGCAATATACAGGGTTCGTTCAAACAGCATTTAATAGCAAAATAGACGTGTTTACCTTGCCGATATGAATCACAAACCAATCCGAAAAATAAATGATATTTTTATGCGAAAAACAAAGGTTACGCTTTTTTCTTCCTAACAAATTCAAACTTTCATATTTGTGAGGAACTGAACAAATGCGCTACGATATTCGAAAAACACTATACTATACACATTTTAGAACAAAGCGAATGTGTCTATCATCTTTTATTGCGAATTACTCACAAGTACGAAATGTCTGAATTTGTTTAGAAGAAAAAACGTAACCCATCCTTTTTGCATAGAAATAACATTTATCTTTCAGAATGGTTTATGATTCACATCGACAAGGTAAACTTGTGTATTTTGCTATGAAATGTCCTGTGAACTAACCCTGTATATTACTCAATAAACTAGTTGTGATGGCCGGAAAACAGGTATTTTGGGATAAACAAATAGAAATTCTCAAAAACTACTTGATCAATCTACTCCAATTTTGTGGTGGTTACTTAGAAGTAGGTATCCTACGAATGTGAAGAATTTCAAATATCTGCGAGAAACTATCGTCGCATGACCAACAAGTGCCGAAGCCTGCAGTTTGCCTCGGTTTTCGGCACGTGTGGTCTCATTTTATAGGTCTCATAAATACCTAAAACTCTAATCAAAAGAGTTTTTCGTTTCTAAGAGCACTTGAATCCCAAAAAACATGTTTTCTCATTATTTGATGTCGAATAAAAAGTTTTCCCACAAAAATTGGTGTATCCATTTTATGCGTCCATGTTTTGAATACCCTCTTGAACAACTTGCAGTAGAAAACCAGACTTTACAATTATTTCGTAGACCAGGGGTATTTGCGTCTAATATGATTAGACTGCTAATAGAGTTACCGGAGTTAGAAAGCAAATAAACATATTAACCCCAAAAAATTAAGATACAGCCATTTCCTATAACCCAGAATCCCAATTTTTAAGCCTTACAATTTTTTGTTCTGAAAATGATCTGAAGCCTCTGAAACGTCAAAAAGGAAGGTTTCATAGATTTTTACTTTATTTTCATTTTTTGACTCTTAGCTCTGCCTGCTGACTCTAAATCGATTTTTCAGAACTGGACAGATTTTGTCCTTGATATAGTTTTGTGGCAAAATTTTATCAAACCCAGGGGGTCGTCAAGAATTCCAGGACAGACTGACAGTCAGTTCGACAGATAGACCGGCAGACAGACATACCGACGGAAATGTCTACATGGTTTTTCAGTATATTCATATACATATCATATTATTACATGACATAAAGACATAATATCTCATTTACCAATATTCTCGCGAATAAAATGCTATTTCGCCAGTGGCGTACGAAATGAAAGGGTTCACTCTGTGCACAAATACACTGGTGATCATTTGCAACGGATTGCCGCTTTCCTTGTCATCCATTTTAAGATATTCAATGAAATTTCTTATTCTCATATATATTCAGATAATATAGTCAAGTCTTTTCCCGTGAAGCCTTTTTAAACAGCGACTTAAACTTCCCAACTCTACCACCATGACTCGTACTACCACAGGCAAGCCAGTATTAAAATTGTATGGCACATAACTCGATTACAAACTAAACTGACGTCCAGCTAATCTTGTTTATTATAAATGCAGCTCCATGTAAATTTTATTATCCGCGTATTTCGGTGTATTACACCCGACAAATATTTTTATGTTTTAAATCACTCTGAATATTCTAGTTGAATTATCGCGTTTGTTGCTGCCCTGTGCCTGACAACGTAATACAGTTATTAATTTTTATACATTTCCACGTCAATCTGTTGCAATCTACCATTTTTACTGCCGCATTAAAACTCGGCATGGATGCAGTGTTTCGTTTATTTATGGCAACAGCCAGGATCGATGACATTTATGGGATGTTGTCTGTTGATTTCGAACCAATCGAATGGGCAGTTTGTTTGTGCGGGAACTGAATGCATCATAGAATCCAATGAAGTGTCGAATAATATACTGGTTTATTGTCCTCATCATGTTGAAGATTTTGAAGAAAATACTAGTATAAAGCTTTCGTCTATCCGACCACAGGCGACCAACCATGGATAGTTGTTTGGCATCTTCTCAACCTCAATGAACTTGGTCGCAAGTAGGACAAAGAACGAAAGCTGAGCAACAGAAAGCATTTTGTGATGTCCTATTTCGATTGATAAGGCGACTCTGAATGTCATCAGAGTCCTAGATGTAGACAGAAAACGTGTTCAGATTTATAAAGTTATTTCTAAAAGCAGCCATGATCGCAAAATTATAATATACCGGGTGTTTCACATCCGACTCTTATAATTGTAATCTCGGAAACTGTCAGAGATACCAAGTCGGTTAAATGGGGGGTAAGATTATGCTTTTAGGTTACTAAAAAGAATGCACCTCGGGAGCTTAGCAATTCAGGGTATTTGCAGGGAATGACGAAAAAAATAGTTTTTAAAATAGCTAGCGCATTGGCACTGTCACTTTTTTTTCTCCACAACGTGACATTATTAAAATTCCACTATGACGTTTCGTGCCTTGTCCTCCACCATCTACTTTATTATTTTTTATGGATTTTCATACAGTTGAATAGAGTTTCTTTTTATCATTTCAGTAATCTGCGTCTTATATTGGCATTGCCCAACCTTAATTCTTTCAAAAAATCCAAAGGTCGCTTAAGCTTTCAAGAAGCGCGTTTAAAAAACATCTAGTTAATTTGCCAAACTGTCCACCATAACAGGGGTTATTTTGGCACGACGAAACCTCTCACCATGACATTTCAGCCGTACACCGATATTATTCAAATGCCAGAATGTGCTTCGATCTAGAAATGACGAACATGATATATTAGTAACCTTCAACACCGTCGAGGCTCTAACTATAAAATATTTCTAGTAATTTCTCAAAATTATACCATTTACCGTACTGGGGGGCTGCTTACGTATTGAAGGAATGCTTGGCTCATTAGATTACTGTATGAAACAAATGACTCTCTGATGATTTATTTAATGCCTACTTGGAGAATAATTTTAATTGATGATTCACGACATCAATAAATGATATATTGTAAGTTTTTGAAATCAGAATTAAAAACCCTACCCAACTGTGCAAAAATCCAGTATGACGTCCATAAGAAAAATAAAGTTGACGATAAACGACAGGAGACTAAACGTCATATTGGAATTATAATCATGCCATCTCACAGAGGTGAAAAAGTGGCAACATTAGTGTGCAACTTATTTTGAGATTAGACCTCAAATACAGACACGAAAAGATCAAAGCGGTTTTGGGAAAAATCAGTTTTATTACGTTTATCCACGGAAAATCTGTGAATTTTGAGACCTTCCAAATGGCATGGTTAAGTTACCTAGATAAATGACCAAGTATGCCCCCGTTTAACCGACTTCGTATCACTTACCGTTTTCGAGATTATTCGAATGGTGAGAGCCGAAATTGAAACACCGAATATACATAAAAAGATCACTTTGCTATGATGTTGATGTTCCTGGATGAATCGGAGAGGATAATTTCAAAAATGTCAAATCTAGCTTCTTTCTATGCTAAGAATAAAAATTGAATAAAAAATATAGTACAATATTAGAAAGAGCTTACTGCAAAATAACAAGCAAACCTTTACCTTTCTGAAGGGAAACAACGCAAAGCTAAACTCGATTCTTCCCATTCCTGCAACCCTCAGTTACAAAAAGCTGAAAAAATGACCTCTCGCCCCCTGCGTTAAAAAAGTATTCCGACAGACCGTAATTAGATCTCTTCCATTGGCTGTATTATCTTATCTCAAAATTTGCATAGCCTGGCGCATCAGACTAATATACATACATATATTCGGACTTCTATTATTCCTACCCTTTCCTCGTGTTCTTGATATACTTTTATGCATAAATTTCATTAGGAAAGCAGGAGCGTCAGTGAAAAAGGGTTGGATATCTACGTACTGTCCACCAAATGAACAAGTCCAACAAGTCTGGAAACAATTTCCAGTGCCACCCGATGCAACCTATAGGTTATGGGTGGATTATGAGTAATCAAAAACAAATTTCAGTAAAACAATTAGGTAAAATAGATTGACTTAATGTTTATCTCGCAAGTATATAGGTCTGTATTTGAAATATTAGTACACGACAGCTGTAACCGTGATAAGCGATGTGGTGACTAAAAGATTCAGAATAGGTTTACAATTATTTCAAACTATTAGTTACTCTAACCAGTTTCTAGACCACTTCCAACAATGATCCGAAACCCGAAAGACGGGGTTTGCAATTCTGAAATTTTCAGTGTACCCACTGGCGGATTTAGAGGGTGGCGCGGGGGGCGTGCAGTCTAACACCATTGTGTTACTTTCTGTCATGGCTGTATCTATTGATATTTTTATCAATGCTGATATAACAGACGTGCTTGATTGTGTCAGTATTTGTACCATTTACCTGAATTGTTTAACGGGCAGTTCAGAGTCTTAATCCTTAAGCTTATTACATACTAGGTAGACCCCGTTGCGCAATTTGTCTATAGGCAGTCTGGAGACGGTCTCAAGACACGATCTATAGATGGTCTACAGACATCCTTCTTTGTCTTGTCTAGCGTTCATACGATAATGTGAATTTTTTGGTCTCATGTTCGTTTTCGCAATCAAAGACATTGTTTTGTGTGGAATGGACTGCGATATTTCCCGGGGTCCCTCAGAATGTTTTATTTATTTTTTGTCGGTTAACAGAGCAATGAAGTTTTTTATGTTTGAATCAATACTATTATTATAGTAGTTAATTATAGATGCCACGTACTTATTTTGTTCTCGTATAATAAAATATTGGCTTTCTGAGGATTTCTAAGCAATTTTCATGTTTTTTTTTCAAGCTGGCCTTGACCAGATAGAACACAATGGATTTAAGGAGCAATAGTAGGATAAATTCTAGAAGTTCCACTGAGGTTAAAAAGTAACCAGCCCCAAATATCGTTTGCGCCACCCCCCTAGACGAAATCCTGAATCCGCCCTTGAGTGTACGAAGGGTTACGTTTTTTCTTATAAACACATTCAAACATTTCATATATGTGAGTAACTGAACAGATTCGCTACTATATTCAAAATACATACGTTATTATACACAACATTTTAAAACAAATCGAATGTGTCTATCACCTTTTGTTATGAAGAAAACAATTTTTTTCCAAGATTTTTCAAGATTTCTTCATACTCTTGTGTATACATATTTAGAACTAAAATTTTGACACGGTCACAGATGAGCCTTAAAGTTTATAAAAAAATATACCATACTGAAATGCTCTGAATTGTTCATAAAGTTAGCATGCAAACTGAAGACACAACTATGTTTCAAACTGTCTTAGACTAGTTAGTATGTAGCATGTGCTAAATGGCTGCATTATTGATGACTGCATGACTTTGTCAAATAAGTTGGTCACGTAATCCAGCTCCTTTACGAAGATATACAATTCGCTAGACTTTTTTTTCTGAAAGTATTAATATAGTATACGTCTGTTTTCGAAATCTCATGTGATTAAAACGACTGCGAGTTCAAAATGTTGGAAAATAAACTCAAAAAAGTGAAAAAACAGTAGACAAATATCAACCAATTGTAGCGAACTGACCGTCTTAATAATTTGGCAAAATGCTCGTTATTAGTTCCTAATTCGTTATTTAAAGATTCAGCATTGTATCTTGTGTAGCTTTCAAGAGTACTGTAATTGCTTATCAAATATTTGATATGTACCCAACGTTCGCTTGACATTTGTCAGTGTCAAGTATAGTGATATAAGAGTCCAGCAAAGCAAGAGGCGTCGCAGCGTAATGGAAGGGTTGGTGATTGCAAAACCGCAGGACGGACGTTCGAATCCACAAAGCTCCTTTTCTCTATTATTATTTTTTTAATTTTGGAGAAATAAATGCTTTTTCACATTATGTGTACTTTCATCATTTATATTACCTGAGAGAGAGACTTATCGGTAAAATGTCTCTATTCAGCTTTCGCTATTGAAAGCATGTTTAGTGCACTACAAGTTAATTACTTCCAGTTAGTTGTGAAACACAATGTACAGACGATAATACTAAAAAATAAGCAGCAGCATGGTTAGCAGCTGTGGTTAACAAATACAAAATATGAATAATCTTTGATATAGATATAGTTTCATTCTAGACACAACAATACAAATTTTAGATGCAAAAAGAGTTATGTCACACTTTGAGACATAATTGAAATTGCTTAATTCTCTATTTTTTTTATATTTAACTTTAACTTTGTGTTGGGACATCCTCTTTCCCTTCACTCCCGAGATTACCTTGCGTTATGCTGCCATAATACAAAAATAAAAACTAAGCAAAAACATGTCTGCGCTGTTGATGAAATGAGCATCCTACGCTCAACAGTAATTTGATAAATAGCTCACTTAATTTCATTAGCATCCCCTGTGGCTCCAAGAGGTACCTAATTTGACTGCGTTCGAAAACGAGCGTAGTATCACAACAAAATTTCTGATGTCTTTGATTATTGTTGGTTAATAATTTACACTCCTAAGATATTCATCTTCAAAAACTGTCTGCTATGATTGGAAATAATGTTTCTGGAATTTTATCAAAGTAATATAAAAAAATTATAAACTATAATCCGTATACCCCTGGTTTCCTGATTGCAAGCTTACGTTGTCTATGGCGTGCAAAAAAATGTTTGATTTTTCCAAATTGAAAAAAAAATAATACAGAAAAAAGGAGTTGCGTGGATTCGAATTCTGTTCTGCGGTTCTGCAATCGTCAACCCTTCCCATTACGCTACGACGCCTCTTGGTTTATTGGATCCTTATACCACTACACTTGACACTGACAAATGCCAAGCGAACGTTGAAAGCATATCAAATATGTTATAAAAAATTAGAATACCCTTGAAAACTATACAAGATGTAATGCTGAATCTTCAAATAATGTATCGGGGACTAATAACGAGGATTTTGCCTAATTTTCAAGACGGCCATTCCCCTACAATTGGTTGATATTTGTCTACTGTATTTTCGTTTTGTCTAGTTTATCTTCCAGCATTTTATACCCGGAATCATTTTAATCGAACGAGATTTCAAAAACAGACGTATACTATATTAATACCTTTTTAAAAAAAAATCTAGGGAATTATATTTTTCTTCGTAAAGAAACTAGATAACGTGACCTGCTTATTTGACGAAGTCATGCAGTCATCAATAATGCAGCCATTTAGTACATGCTACATACTAACTAGTTCAAGACAGTTTGAAACATAACATAATTGTGTCTTCAGTTTGCGTGCTAACTTTATAAACAGTTCAGCGCATTTCAGTATGGAATATTATTTTTTATAAACCTTAAGGCTCATTCGTGACCGTGTAAAGATTTCAGCTCTAAATATGTATGCACAAGAGTGTGAAGAAATCTTTAAAAAATAGTGTTTTCTTCGTAACAAAAGGTGATAGAAAAATGTGTAAAATAACGTATGTTTTTCGAATATTGTAGCGAATCTGTTCAGTTGGTTTGTGATTCAAGTCGGCAAGGTAAATTCGTGTATTATGGTTAGACTATTTATTATACTTATCCTGTAAATAAATATGTATATAATTTTTTATTTTATCGCGTCAAACTGTTGTAATGGGTTTGAGCTACACTTGGCTGTCTATTGCACGGATGGTCAGTACTGAATGTCGTCAGATGGAGATGGCTGATATCGTTATTTTTGAATATATGTGATATCGTAGAAATCTCTAAGAAGAGATAGCAGAGGTTATGTGTATACTGGCTTACTGATATCCTGAGCAAAATACCGTGATAAAGTCGCATAGAACGAACTACCAAAACCTATAAGGCACTATATATACGTAAAAGATGATCTGCGTCATCGAGCGCACTCAAACTCATTAAGCTACACACTGCCAGAATACATCCGCTATGCGTATATATACGCTCGGCTGCGCTCTTCTTGGCAGAAACAGCTTACGGACAACGTTTTCGGGAGGCGGTTATGAACGTTTAGCATTGCAGAACAACAAAGTTATATAGGTACGTCTGCAGTCCGTTGATTTTTTCTTCAGTCAGTCGGTGGCATATTATATTATTAGTGTCCTGATCCTGCTATACTGTACGCCATTGGTGTGAAGCGCCTAGTTGCCGAAGTCGTGATCACGTCACACTGTTTCTCTATATTTCGCAACAGTTGTCATTCATGATCCAGAACTATTAATTATTAAATCACAGCTCGTGAAATATCTGCCACCTCTTATCACGACCCTGCGATGTTCATCTACCTACGTTATACCCTTTTCGTTTCCGGAAATGCATTTTCCGCGCAAAAACAGGAAGCGCTTGTTCTGGCGGACGCGGTGGAAAAATTGAAATGAAATGTAGAAATTGATAAACCATGTTAAAAATTACGTTAATGGATCGAGGACGTCAATCGGAAAAGGCGCATTCCCGCGGGATGCATTAGTTATCCCGGTAAAGCGGCGGCCGTGTACACGGCTACCAAGTGGAGTTATCTCTGATATGAAAACTGGCGTTTTAATGTAACTTTAACGAGGCGGGAAGTGCATTTTTAAAAAAAGTTTTTCGAATGGGATTGTTGTGGATCGGCTGGCGTTTTTCTGTTTTGCCTGAAACGAGGATGAAATTAAATTGCGTCTAGTTAAGTGTTCTACTGTAATCAAGGCAAACTAATCTTTGTACATATTTCTATTGTATAAACTGTTTAACAATGTTATATCTTACATTTTTTTTATTTTTACGGGATGTCAGTGTTTTGCCTTCAAGAGGGTTCTATGAACGAGGTGCGGCAAATTTTGCTCTGCGATGTGATGAGTTTCAACATTACCGATTAAGGCTTTCCATGCCATTCCTTAGAACTTGTCCATCCCTCACTTTTGCGACGGAGATTGATTAGGCTTTCATTCAATCAATGACACAGGCCCGACTTTTTCATCCCCCTTCCAATGGTTGTTAGTTTTGTACCTAAGTATGTGGATTTCGAATACACCTTTGCTTCTAGCACTTCAATATTTTTTTCAAGATATGCATATTTCACAAAATGCTAACTGATTTTAATGCAAACATAAAAATTATTAAATATGTAAGTAAATTTTTCCTGGTAGTACAGTTGTCGCCTAAGAAGTTCGACCTGTCCACTTTTCCATTTTTCTATGTATAGGACGGAAAAACAGTAGTCACGCAGAGCAGGTAACTAGATCGTGTCAACAGTGGTTTTTCTCTAGATTCTACTTTGCTCAATCATAAATAGCGATAACTGGAGATTCCATGCACGATTCAAACTCTGTGGCTCAGAAGCACTAAGCGACACAAAAAAGGAACATGCAGTAATAATGGATTTATTACGACTTTTTGTACACATGTCTCTTAGGCTTAGGTAAGTAATTGATCAAAATTTCAGAAAAATTCAATCCTTGAAAAAATGTAAAAAATTAATAATTTGTTGGGCCTCCTCGTTGTGGCTACTGAAATATTAGATGGAAACATGTAAACCACTTTTGTATCAACGTTTATTTATATCATATAAAATCTACAGGTAAATATTTCGTGATGCAAGGGACTATAAAAGATATATCAATTAATATAGAAGGAAGATTGTTAAGTTGATATACTTGCCTCATTTTTTTATGACCAGCTTACTACCGATCACACCCGCTAGCCCGATAAGAAAAGCCAATTCCCACGGGAATATCTTAATAAGTCTACGGGGGTTTTTGGGCGAGGTCTCCTGAGATGGTCGCCGCTCCTCCACAGCAGGTCTCCAGAGTCAGCTACACATCATACTCTTAGGAATTACCGATATTTCCTAAGTTGAACGCCTCTTTCAGCCGTTAGGGGATGCCCCGCATAATGGGGATTGTTGCAAACGCACACGATGGGATAGGACGGGACGTCGATCTGGGACGGGGGGTTCCGATATGGGAATCGGGATGAAAAATTACTCGTATAAAGTATGAAAAGGGCAGCATGACTACGCATTTTTCGCGATAAGCACTACCTTCTTTATATACAGTTAATAATCTCACATTGTAGGAAGTTCTCCAACGCTAAGGACATGAGGTTTACTATTTCCTCATGTTGTAATGCGAAGCTTTCTGAATATTACTGACAGACAATGGGAAATACATAGGTACATAGGCAAGAAAGTATGGTGTTGACGGGAATTTTAAAACTTCAAATGAGTTCTTCACAATGCTTCACGCTTCCTTTTGTATGTTAGCCAGTATTTCTGTCAGACTATCTGTCAACTATACAATCGTTCTCTTCATCGCCCCATTGTCACCGCATAATCTCAGTAAAACTTACACTGGTTCCATTGAAATTTTGGAAACACGACACTTTGTAGCCTCATTTAGTTGAAACCGCATATTTACATAGTCTTTCATAGCTCTCATTGACAAGTGATATTGTTTTACCATTACTCGATTTGAAGCGCTAGTAATGGAAACTAGACATTCCTTTAAAGTGGCACGTAAACGTTCGGTGGGCCAATCTACTGGGTATTGCCTTCCAACACTACGAAAGCTCAATACGATACTTTGCTGTCAAGGATTTCTATAGCGACAGCTTATTCTTGGTACTGAGTATTTCCAGAACTTAAACTGAAGTAGCAACTATATGCACGCTGAGGTAAAACAACAGACCTCTGATTTTAAAAGTGAAATTCGATGATTTTGATTTATAAGAAATAAAAAATAACTTTTGAAGAATCAATGTTATACATTTTCCAAAGCATGACCTTAGTTTTTCATCGTCCTGTATTTTCCACACCGTGTGGTTGTATACGATTGACATTGTACAGCTTCTACCCCAGTATTTCAAAGACCAAACACAGAATCATCTGCTTTTGCAGTGCCGTTTTAGTGATCTTAAGGTTCCAGACGGTCAGTTTTTTAGGTGCTTCTATAATTAATTCTTACCATAAAACCAAATAGTTTGACAAAAGGTCAATACGATGGAAGCCATCAATTTTTGAACCAAATACTTCAAAAACTAGATAATATGAGTAGATATTCCTACAATTATGCATAGAAGTGCCATTGCCCTGGACAATGCTTTCCAGATTTCAAATGACCAGTTTTCTAAACATCTCTATGAAATTGTTCCGTTTAAAAATGTAACAGTATGGTATAGTATCAAGTTTCGAATAAAAGCTCACGTCAATGTTACACAGATTATTTTAATACAATGGGATTCATTAAAAAGCCAATGTGAATTTTAGTCCAAACTTTGTGTTTGTTAGTATTCGTACAAGTCCTGCATGTTATCGGTTGTCTGTAATAATAGCGTTTAGCGGTAAATGCATATCAACAGATAACTTAGTATTTTTTATACTTACCTGTTTAACTGACATTGACGAGCTAAAAATATGTTTACATTAATTGGTTTGGATTAATATGTCTACATATTAATATCGTATAAGGTTTTCAGGCATCTCCTTAAGTGTGAAACACGCAGAAAAGGTACACATAAAGTATGGGTAGCCCTGGACAATACAATATTTTGAAGTCAATGGTGCTATCATTTTGGAACGATAAAGTGTTTCGCATAAGAAATAAACCCAAAGTATTGGAATTTAACGCCTACCTGTATACTGAATTGCACCTCTGGGAAGGTATATTCCGTAAAAGTTTAAAATTCCGAAAAAAGTCAACATCTCAGTTATCCTTGAACTTAGAAGGAGTAAATTTAGTACACGTTTTGAGTGTATCCAAGAGCATTAACAGACAGTAATTAATGTTCAATTGAAGCAATATAAAGGGTTGGAAAGGAATAATACATCCTTAAAATGTGGCAATCTTTTTTGACTCGTTGGTGGACCCAATTACTGAATAGACAAGACTAATTTTCGACGAAGAATGCCTGAGAGAAAACGGTTGTCATTTTAAGAATTTCTATAACGTATCAGTGCAAATTGTTTTATTTCAATTGTTTTTAAGTTGCTTATTTTCAATTAAATTGTTCTTGTTCTAGCTTTTTACCTGATTGTCGAGGCTGACGTATAATTTCACAGCCAACTTTTGAACTTTCGGTAATTTTAATTATAACACAGCTGCAATGCATGCTTTTTGATTAGTCAGGTCTTTGTTGGAAACTACAAGTTTCTCGAAAAGTAACAAGAGTAAAAAAGTCTTAGAACCAACTTCTACATAAATTGTAGCAATAATTTTTTGAGCCAGCCAACGTGTTGAAATGCACCCTTTTCGACGCTTCAATACATTCAGAACGTGTACCAAATTTACGAGTTCAAAAACAATTGAGATTATTTTTTTTAAATCTAAAACCGCACTATCACGGCTTACAACTTCTTAGGAGTGCAGTTTAATTTATAAGTATAATTACAATATTCAGGGTTTTCCTACATGCTCCTGCTCTGTGTCGGTTCTCATGCAAAACATCCTGTAATGTATGATGGCTTAAGCACAGTTTAGATGAAAATCAGCTATAAAACTCTCCTGTCATTGTCAAAAACGGCCGACATTCGGAGAAAGTCGCATGTAAAATCCTCCAGTACAACGATGAAAGATGTTTTAATGCTCAGTGGCAGCCGGTGTTGCCACGTAACCTGCCAGCGGCCGCAGATATTATTTACAACCGTGAAAATTATACTATTTCGATATGATCTGGTGTAGTTTGTGTGAACCAATAATAAAAACAAATATGTTTATCCAAAAACAAGCGACGAAGTGTTGGTGATTATTATAAAAAGTTTTAAAATACATTCATATTGGTGGAAGTATGCAATAAACAGTAAAATATTAACTTCTGCCATGCATTCTTTGCTGCTTTGATATTCTTAATCCCTTTCCTTGCAAACACTGCTAAAACACCTCAAACAAACCTGACACTTCTGACGACTTTTAATGTATAAGCGGTCAGTAGTTTGGATATATTGAATACGTACCTAGAGAAGTTATAAAAATTGTAGGCAACTAGAGGCTCCTTACTTAGAAAATTTGACGCTCTCCAGAATGTGATTCATAATTACCTGACAACACAAGCGAAGAATAAACACATATTCATGCAAAATGGTTATTGATGAACAATATTTCTTAAATCTCTCATTTAAGTATTTTTGTGTTCTCATTTTTTCGGCGACAACGACACCGAAATCCATGTGATTGATTGAAGGTTGTATTTGTCTGGTGTTTTTAGCACTGCTTAGGTACATTGAAAACGCAAGGGATTGATTTTATTGCAGTAGCTTTTTCATAAATAAATCAGTCATCCGTCGCTTCTTTTTGGACAAACATGTTTTTATTTATTTATTTATATACAGTTTGGGGTGTTAACAGGTAAACCCAACACACACCCTCAGTGAACTAAAACTAAACTTTTTATCTTCCGATATTGTTGAAACAACATAAACTGAGTGAGGAGTTCTAATTATAAGCAATAAACTATTAATTTAACCTTTTTAATAAAACGAGTATACATAATTTAACATTTACTTACGTTTAATTAAAACTGAAATCAAAATTAAATTGAAATTATACCAGAAATGATATTGGAGGTGATAACTTGAGTTATGTAAACAAAATAAAACATTTCTATTTTAGTCTACCATAGAGCTGTAATTCTTAACAGATGATAGGTTCTAAACGTTGTATCTGGAGTGTTAAAGTTCAAGTTTGTCAAAAGCTCCGGACAGTCAGTGAGGCCATTCAACAATTTATGAACACAGCAAATGTCAGAAATCGTTCTTCTATCTTTTAAGGAAATCATATTGAACTGTTTCATAATTTGCGTATAATGATGATCTGTAACAGGTTGGTGAATTTTATGTCCTAACATCTTCAAACATTTGTGTTGAATTCTTTCTATCCTGGCTATATGTACATTGTAAGACGGATTCCAGATTACTGATGCAATCATCAATTTGTTGTGTATAAGCGTAGTACAATGAAAGAAGCGTTTTTGGGTTCGTAAATTCTCTCCATGTCCTGTTTATGAACCCTAGCGTTCTATTTGCATCATTTACGTGAGTGATTAATGAGAGTTTCTCATCAATGTATACCCCTAGGTCTTTTAGTACATGAAGCTTTTCCAGTTCTGCCGTTCCTATCCTATATCTGAAATCTATAGTGTTCGCTATGTTTCTAGTAAGCCTCGTGTAATGACATTCTGTTAAACTCAGGAAGATACTGTTTTCAGTGCAATACTTTTGCAGAGATTCCAAATCGCTTTGAAGTTTTACACCGTCATTTACATTTCTAACAATAGTAAATATCTTTAGATCATCAGCATATAACAAATATTTACTGAAATGAAAAACAGAAGTAAGGTTGTTCATGTATATGTTAAATAACAATGGTCCTAAGTGACTACCTTGTGGTACGCCTGAAATTCTTAAGAATGTCTCCGAACGATACCCATCGATAGTCATCACTTACGATTACTTATATACGATGCTAGCCACTGCCCTAATGGACCATCTACACCCACCTCAGCAAGTCTCTCCATCAAGATAAAATGATCAATCTTGTCGAAAGCCTTACTGAATTCGGTATAAATAACATCCACCTGCAGTTTCTCATCTATTGCGTGAGAGGCATATTCTATAAAACTCACCAAATTCGTCTCTACAGATCTTTTAGGGAAAAATCCATGCTGGTGTTCCGTAATGATATTTTTTGTAAGCATCATAAATCAGCTTTTCAAAAATTTTTGAGAAAATACAAAGTTTAGTGATAGGTTGATAATTTTCCACAAGATGTCTATCGCCTCCTTTATGAATAGGCAATATTTCACCTTCTTTCCATCTCGTTGGAAAGACTCTTTGAGTTAATGATAGTTTGACAATTTGGTTGAAGTGGTAAACATAAGCTAGCGGAACAGTTTTTTATAAATACAGGAGGTATGCCGTCAGGGCCTAGTGATTTTTTAATTTCTAAGGACACTATTTGTTGATATATTTTTTCAATGGATATTAAGGTAACATCAATAGGACTAGATCCTTGTTTAAATAAAAATGTTTAGATTTAACATACCTATAAACTTGCAAAGAAATCAGCAAAGGCATTACACACCCCACTTCCGGTTTTAACTTCATAGTTTGAATGATTTATAGAACTAGAGACATGACATTTTTTTTTACTTGAAACGTATTTCCAAAAGTGTCGGCTGTCGTTCAATATATTGTTTTCCATCATTGTTATGTATTCATCCAGGTTTTCCTTAATTAAGTTTTATGATTTGGCTCTAAGATCACAGAATATCTGGTATGAGTATGGATCATTAAAACGTTTGTATAGCCTATGATACTTATTTTTTCTCTTAACTGTTTGTATTGTTTCAAGTTTAATGTATATTGGGTATTTTGCTCGAATTTTATATGTTGGTGTAAATTTGTGAATAGTTTCATTGAGTATGTTATAGAATATGGCTACAGCTTCATCTACAGATTAATAAATAATTTTTCCCATTCTATGTCTAAAAGAGTATTATTTATGGAAGTATAGTCAGCTTTATTAAAGTTGTAAAGGCATCGGCTCTGGTGCATTAATGGCTTAAGTAAAACATGCTTAAAACACAATGTAATTGCAGGATGGTGATTATCCTCAGGAACCAATATGTCAACCGAATTCGAAATATTATATATTGAACATTCGTTACTAAGTATCAAGTCTAATAACCGGTTATTTGAATTGTAAATTTTATTAAATTGCATTAACTGTAGATACGGCAATATGTCAAGTAAGGCACTCGTTTTCTCTTCAACATTAAGTGGCTCCATGAAATGTTCATCAAGCACTGGTTGCCAATTGACACTTGGAAGATTAAAGTCACCAACCGAGAACACCGTATTTTGTCGAAAAAAACCTTCATCCTGGTATAATTTGCATAATCCTTTTTATCATTTATTCACACAAGCTACACTAGATCATATCGAAATATCATAAAGAGTATCTGTGGCCGCTGGCATGATACGTGGCAACACCGGCTGATGCTGAACACTGAAACCTCTTTCACCGTTGTTCTAGGGGACTTTTCTCCGCCGAAATGGCGGCCGTTTTTGACACTGACAGGAGAGTTTCAAAGCTGATTATTATCTAAGCTGTGACTTAACACAGTGTATAGTACGGTCAGAGATTTTATCTCGGGTTAAAGCGGAATAGTATGCATGATAATGTACATAAGAAAGTAAATTTGCCAATTAGAGTTTCCAGGTGATCGTACTCTGCGAAACTGATATGCGACATCCTGACGACGCATTGGCAAATACCAGCCATATCTCTTGTTCAACCAAACCACATATCGTAGCGTGTATCTGCCAAATGGCATCAAACGCTATTTAACCCCCGAGGAATCCAATCTGTACGTGTATGACCTTTTAAGGGAGGTGAATTGTGCACACACCGTCACGAAGCATAAAACTTTTACGCAAAAATATTTCAGAAGCAGCGTTGGTGCCATGTATAGGCTTTAAGCAGCTTTAACCTAACGAAGTCTGTGTACATGTTGGATTGGAAAAAAAAAGTGGTTGCATATAGGACGATCGAATCTAACGCTGAGATCTTGTAATTTTCTTCGAAATACTATAGCTACATTTAATCTATATTTTTCTGCATGGTACCTACTAACATCAACCGACTTGTTCAATCGCTGCTCCAGCATTTCTATATTCCACTCACAAAAGTGTTGTCTCGCTGCCGAAAACCTGTCATCTACAGCAAGTGTCTCATTCTGATTGCTTGAATTTTTTTTTTTTCGTAAAACTTGGGGGCAGAACTGGTTTAAGGCAGTCGTAAATATGCAGAAGGTATGACTGGGAGCAACGTTCCTCTTCAAAATAATCTCACAGTTATGAGGATAATTTTACAAAATAGGTTTCCTGTAATGCTACACGTTCGTCTTGTATCACCGTATCATGCATTTTTTATGTGTTTTGGTTACATTTACAGGTGGCGTACTGCCATTTTAGTTTTCACAAAATGTTCTTCCACTAATAAAATCTCAATACTTGCGTTTGACTAAGAAACGCATAAGTAACTGCATACTCTCCAATAGTCGGCGCAATGTTTTGATGAATTTTAGAGGGAGATATATATTTTTTCTTACCACTCCATTGGCGAGGAAGTACTGTTATTGCGAAAATGAGACATATATACTTTGGATATTACCTATATAAGATGTGCATCACGAAAAAACCATGTCACTCATTTCCGATGGCCTTCCAGTCCGTCTGTCGGCTAATCCTTGGCAGATGTTGCTGGAATTCTCATACAAGGTTACTACGGTCCAAAGGACGGATACGTTTTATAGTTTTCAGATCGGCCTAGTGGCTACTTGACGCCATGTTTTCCCACTGAACTTCTTGTCAAATTTATGATTCTACTACAACGAGTAATGGTCGATAAAATGGTACTATTCTTCCTGTATGCCAACAGACCTATTCAAGAACTAGATTTTATTTATCTACTTTTAGTTTGTTACTGGAAAACTAATTTGGCACGGAACATAACCACAATCAGCATTATCTAAATGAACGTAATTAGCATCTAAACAACCATCCGTCTTACATGAATGCCTTTTTATCCACATCAAAAATGATTACAAAACCGTACTTAATGAAACCAAAAGATAAGATCGGCTTATAACGCAACGTAGGGCGCTCCCTATTCCATAACCAACACTGACTTACAGCCCTATGAGACGGCTAGTCATCGATGAGCCTGGAATAACCCATAATTACCAGGACTTCTCCTGCTGGGAGAAATAAGCCTGCTATTTTGCTGCCCTTGCATAAACACAGTGACGTGCGTGGGTTATATTCCTGTGTATCAGAACGTCATAAACAAAGCTTGCAGAAGAGAGAAATAGAGAGGGAGGGTTGGACTAATAACCTTTATTGAAAATCTTTTTGTTTTCTGAGTTTTTCGGTTCGCTCTTACTTCATAAGGTGCTTGCGTTTGGCCACAACTTACAAGACATACCTGCATTTCTGTGATAAAAAAGTTCCAGCGGCGAAGCAACTGAGAATATTAAAGTGATATGAAAAAGTAAAATAGTAGCGGATTAGTATTTTCCTCTGGATATTTAGCGCTAACCTTCAATCTGACCTCGAGGATAATCAAAGTCAAGACGATTTTTCGAATGAAACTTCATACTTCTGACCCCTGGAACGGTTAGAGCGGAGAATACGTACTATTTTGACCTTGAACATCTTGGTAAAGGTCATCGTAAAAACTCTTGTGTGGAAAGATTTCAGTAATGTTTCGGTAAATACAGTAAACATGAGAAACCAAAATCAGCAGGAGCTTCAGTTTTTTCATAATTATTCACTGACGACCCTGAAACTGAGCTGGATCATGACCTTGACTGCTAAATTAATTACAAGTAGATGTTGTTCAATAAATTGTATTATACTCTATGTTTTTGACTCTAGAGATAAAATGGCAAATTGTACGTTCAGCTGTGACCTTGGATGAAATATATTCTGTACATTAACGTCCTTGTCAAGGACACCGTGAAAAAACCATCGTGTGATAAAGGTCTAAACATGTTTTTACCTGGTACTGTATACGTTTGATTCCGAAACTTTTAGACATGTCATTGTCCAGCGACGCTCAAAGTCAAAATGCTTTCCGCCCAAGCTCATATCTAAATGTAAGCTTTTACAATCGATTAGCTTGAGGCCCCAATTGAAATGATCGTTTTGACCTTGATTTTTACCTCAGATCACCACTGAATATTCAAAAAAAATATCTTGCCATTCCGGGACTCTGTATGTTCACTGTTCAGGGCACCGGGAGACTGAATATTTTCTCCTGTTATTCCACTAGAATTTTACCACAAAAGAAAACTTGCCGTCTTATTTTCTGCATTTGACTTAAACGTGTAACGATTCAAGATTTGTCTTATCGAATTCTCATATTATTTCATGGAGGGGAGAGATTAAAATGAATATTTTTAATCCTCCCATGTAGTATTGCCAACTTAACGAAAGCACGTATGTGTGAAAATTTGATTAGCCGAGTGCTAATGCTCTGTATCAGTCAAATGGATATATTGAGGATTACTCGTATTAGACAAATCATCAAGCTTTTCAACATCGGTACAGTAACAACATCGATATACTTGTATACGGAGAAGAAGCAAAAAACGTCAGAATATTGAAACTACGTATTTTTATGGCACCAAAAAGTATTTCTTCTAGGGCTTAGGGATTAAGAAGTATATAGCTTTTCAAGCTGGTCACTTAGTGCGTTCTACAAAATATATTTCCCTGTTCATCTGAAAATATCCGAAATTTTGTCGGATCCAGCAGCTATACGTATAGTTCAAGATATAAAAGACGTTTATGCCTAACTTGAAGAAATATAATGACTCCACTGTCATTGAAAATTATGGTATCACAACTAGGTACTTCATAACTGACGGTGAAACTCCATATGTAACTCATTAAGGAGTGGAAGCAATCAAATACATCCGGCTCATCGGTATGGCGCTGAATGGACATATACAGATCATGTAATGTAAAAGACTATTTGTAAATGAGTAGAGGATCTTGAAATTATAGTCAAAATTGCCTGAAGTGGGAAGGTTGTCCCCATGTGCCCCCTTATTCACCCGCTCGAAGAAAACAGGAATATCACTGCCCCTCCCATACCTCAGAGCAAGCACATCCATCCTAAGGGAGGATTTCAGCCCCTACGCCAGCGAGATTAGGTGCTTACGTTTAGAGCAGTTGATAGATTTTTGTTTAATTGAATATATAACGGGGTGCCGGCGGTGTGAGCCCCTTGCACTGGGAGACCGGGATTAGTGGACAACAGCGAGCAACATGTGTTCGGGCCAAAGAAAAGGCGGTTAAGCACCGGGGGATTTGTTTTTTCGGAAACTGCAACTGGACCCTCGACAGGAGCTGAATTGAAATTAGCTGCGGGTGCTTTGTGGTCTTTCAGCTTGTATACAAGGGAGGCAGAGTGAGTACACAGCAGAGTAAATAAAGTAAATTGTGCTTGAAATTATCTCCAGCTCTATAAGTACAAATATTCGGTAGATACTCGTAGGTTCCTTATTTTATTTACTAATTACACCTATGTAACCTTCTATTATGCTAAATTACATAATCCATTTATTGCCAATAGTGTATAAGAATGATTTTAAAGATAAAAGATTGGTCTATTTTTCAAAGTAATCGCCATTTCAATCCATGCATTATTGTAGACGTGTCCGCCCGGAACTATAATAGAAGGCTACCTTGCCACATTACATAACATATATAACACAGAAACGAACAGTTTAGTTGACTTAAAACATCGCAGAATTGTTAGATTTATTGTTATCTGTCATTTATAATCCATACTTCCATTATATTTTCACCAATATATTTGCACAACTTGAAATTGTTTTAGTTAAGCTTATCCAGCTTTACGAATTACAGGAACAGCACTAAATAAGGAAAATACATAGTCATCGTATAACCTCACGATATAAGGACTCCTCTATTGTGCGGAACTAGCGGAGTTTTCTTATTTCGATAATAGAGAACGAAGGATTGTCTAGCTACCAGTAGAAATAATGATCATAAGCAGCAAACAAGAGCGCTAAAAGCTCTCTAATGTGATCGATGTAGCAGCTCTTATCTAGGCTCTGTACATGGTACTTAATAATTTGATAGTCTTGATGGTGGTACTAAGGATGTCAAACTTTTACTAAGAGATATCCAGTCTCTATAAATATCAAAACATGCATGTTTGAGTTTTGAAAGACACTCATACTATGTTTCTCTGTTTCAGGCAATCATTTACGAGGGTCAAGACAAGAACCCAGAAATGTGTCGGGTGCTTCTAACCCACGAAATTATGTGCAGGTAATGGCTATTTTTTAATTCATTATTCTAAGAACATTCATCGTAGATGCATAAGGGCTAGCGAGCGGGCTACAGATTATTCGTATACATTATCTTTATTGGAATTTGCTCACAAGATCATTCGCTTTAATAAAGTTTTCAAGTTGAAACGCCCCATGAGTCACATATATAAATATAATATTTGGTCTCTGGTACTTTCGTTTTAATGGAGACGATTTGTTTAACTAATTATAAAAACCAACATCAAGACAATTGTCTCCATAAATCCAGTACCAGGAAAGGAAATATTTCTCAGATCGTGGACAGCAGACTTGATAGAAGTGTACCAGGTAAAGTAAAAATATGAATGACCAGTAGCCTGACGAATTCCAAGATTGCGAGGACAAGGACAAAAATGTCCCAGGAGACGTGTTGTTTAGCAGAAGCGCTCTGTTACAAAGGGTATCGGATTCCGTGAAAGTAAAAACCATTTGTCATACACACCCCTGTCATAAACACTTTTCTATGGACTGTACATATAACAGAAGATGAATACTGGTAGTTAATATCTGAAATTATTCATAAAATAACCGGAAGAATAGATATATATATATATATATATATATATATATATATGTATATATATTGTGAACTACTAAGGCAACACGTAACTAGAATTGTTCGCTTATAAATTATTTCTTTCTTCTCTGAATTGTTGTTCAAAGTTGAGTCTCAATTAGTAAAAGGCTGAGAAACACTGTCTTAACCTTAAAAGGTACTCCATTGAAAACGGTTAAATTGATAATAATCCAGCCATAAAGTAAATATACCAAATAAAGTTCCTACGAGATCCAATAACCATTACTTTCAATAAATTTATATTTGCTTATCGACTTGCAAACATCTACGCGTTTTGGAAAACGGAAATACTTACTTACCTAGATTTTCGGTCCCGGTCAGAGAAGCACATTCCTGGCTCAATTGGAATACACGAAGTTATTTCCAAAATTCACGAGGGTTCTCTCGATATTGATATAACGATGAACGCCGAGTAATCTTGTTAGGAATACTTAGTAAATATTAGGACCTAGTACCTCATCAGTAATTATGTTACGAGCAAAAATTAATTCAAAACTTTTTTACTCAGCATCAGTGGGGTGAGTCAGTATCACAGTCAATATATTCTATGTTGGAGGAACGGTAACATGTCAAGATGACATCAACTAGTCCCTATCGTTCTTTTTAGGCGTATTTTCCAAGGCGCTACTCTACTCTGGCAAGTGCTCTTCCATTCCAAACTCGTATAAGGGTTGTAATATACTAAGTGACATATAAATCCGAACACCCAGTTTAAATGGTTTTATTTTAATAAAAGTTGGTGAATGTATTTATCTTACTGTAAATAACAAGTGAAAAATTTTCAGCCTTATCAGTTGGACATTCCGGTTTTTATACTGCTTTTTTTTAATTCACTAACGCTCTAAAAATGAATATTTCAGCCGCAGTAAAGAATCAACGTTGGCGGATTTTGGTTCTTGACATCCTTTACGATCGGTTACGATGCCTAGAGTACGGAGACCTGTACGATTTCGTCAACTTAGTGAGTTTGATAGGGGCCGTATAGTGGGACTTCGGGAAGCTGGACTTTCTTTTCGGGCAATTGCAGTTAAAGTGCAAAGAAGTGTAGTCACTGTGTTTAGGTGTTGTCAGGCATGGCTTCGAGAAGGCCGTACGCAAAGAGCATGGGGCACTGGACGCCGCCGTAGAACAACAGACCGTGAAGATCGCCGCCTAAGATTATTGGCCTTAAGGGACCGTTTCTCCACTACCAGGTCCATTGCAAATGAATGGTTTGCAGAACACGGAAGACCTATTGGCATGCGAAGTGTTTACCGACGAATGAGAAGTTTTGGCTTGTTTTCATACCGGTCACACTGGGTCCTCCCTTTAACTCGAGAACACCGACGTAATCGCCTTGAGAGGTGCAGACAACGGTCACTCTGGGATCAGGAATGGAACTAGTATTGTCTTTAGTGACGAGTCTCGATTTTGTTTAGGCATGCACGATGGTCGTGCTAGGGTTAGAAGGTGACGTGGTGAAAGGAGGAATCCACAGTTGTTTGCTGAAAGACATGTTCATCACACTGTTGGAGTTATGGTTTGGGGTGCTATAGCTTATGGTTCCAGGTCACCTTTAATCTTCATCAGAGGTAACATGAACACGCAGCGTTATATCCACGAAGTTCTAGAACCCCATCTTTTACCCTATCTTGACACCCTGGCAGATCCAACTTTCCAACAAGATAATGCCCGACCACATGTTGCAAAAGTCACAATAGACTTCTTTCAACGTAATGATGTCACATTGTTACCATGGCCACCAAGATCTCCCGACTTATCCCCAATTGAGCACGTGTGGGATATGATGGGTAGGAGATTGCTCAATTTGCAACGTCCTCCTCAGACTCTAGAAGCATTTCGAGAGGAGTTGTTGGTTGCCTGGAATGAGATACCACAGGAGGACATTGACCACCTGATCAGAAGCATGCCTAGGCACGTTGGAGAATGCGTAGCACATCAGGGTGCATCCACACATTATTAAAGGTCAAAGGGCTTTAAAGCAGTGCAATCATTTTGAAATTTTTATCATTTACTTATTATGCTTCATTAAGTACTTATACAAAATTTTATTAAAATAAAACCATTTAAACTGGGTGTTCGGATTTATATGTCACTTAGTATATATCCCAACGCAGTTTTATTTTTTTAATAGTAATAATAGTAATTTTTATTGGGGTATATTCACAACAAATAATATATAAAACACCTCAAAAGGCCGAGGGTTGGCAATGCCACTTTTCACCTCAGCCTACCAAACTACCGCTGTGAAAATTATTGACATATTATGGGTAGTAATGTTGAGTATACATCACTTTATACTATAGAGAAACCATAAGGGAAAAATTGTTTTGAAGAGCCTGAACTTAAGTGGTTGTAAGTTCAATAATTTGCAATTGTAAAAGCATTTTTTCAAATTCACTTCTAAAATTATAGATAGAAAATGCTTCGAAAAGTTAGGAATAATACTGGCCATACAAGACAACTGCTTCCCCAAAATGAATTGTCCAATTAACAGAACATCCAGCCTATCATAATATCGTCTCTTGCACAGAGGAGAATTTTTTAGCTTCATCGCGCTTTGTTGATGAGGTAAACAGCTGATTAGTAAATGGTATCATCGTGTTAAGTCTGTATTGTTGGAAATTATAATTATTTATATGGCAGAACTCGGGATCGTATTCGAAATTATTTACACTAATTACAGATGAAAATTTAGTGTCACGTAGATGCTTCCGCTACTGGAAATTAGACAACAAGATATACGAATTACATAGAGGAATGCAATGAATGACATACAAAATCTAGAAGGTCCAAAAAGCCACAACAAACTACAGCCACAAAACGCCATCTCCGTTTAATACGATCCTGCCTACAATTGAGGGTAGGGAGTGCTTTGAATGTCACTAGATAATCAGCTGTTATTCTTGAAAAATAGTACAGCTAACAATGTCCACTCGTAATGCCTGCGACAAAGCGAGGTGTGTGCAGTACTTTGAGACTAACGACTTTGTTCTTTCATTTCTCCCTTTCCACCTCAATAAATGGTAAAATGCTTAGAAAATTCAGCATCACCCTCTTAAGGAATTACCTCCTCTGCTTACAAATGTGTACTTCATTAAAAGGCCACCGCCAGGGTGGCTGCCGACTCGACCCTCTCGAGCAGTTTTCCTCCAAGTTGACGTGGCCGTTTCACGATGTAGTCACGAGAATTCCAAATATCCCTCCTCTACACCCCCGCACATCCCTGTTACTGCGAGGGTGCCTATGACGGGGGGTGGGGCCAACTCCCCGGGGAGTCTGTCTTTTCCCTGCTCCCTCTTGTCTTGCCATAACAAACATCGTTCTCATTCGGCAATCTTTGCGCTCGCTACCATTGTCTCTTCTTGCTCTTGGGGGCTTTCTTACGTACTGCTTTTTTGGAGGGGTATGCTAACACTTTGGGGTATCGGCGTGGTTGCTTGAAGTATGGAAGTAGACGAGCATAGTTTACTAAAATTGTCATAAGTGCTTGCAGTAGTGTGATAATTAATGAAGTATTATTAATACCCTGAATGCTACCCGTCCGATTAAAAAATGTAAGCTCAGACAAAATTAACATTTAAGTAGTATGAAGACGTTTTGTTACGTATTGTCTCTACACCAGTAACGGTATAGCTTACAGAAAATTACAGAATAACCTCTGCAGATTCATATTTGCCTTTAGAAAGTATGATTATGTATCTCCCAAGATCGAGAAGTTACAATGGTCGAGAATGTATTTACAGTTTTTGCTTGTTTTGATTTGCTCGCTCTCTAGCCCCAAGATATCCGACGTAGTTGACGAATCTCCCTCTGCATCCCACAATGTCTGCGCGGGTGTTCCCCAGGGATCGGTCTTGGTTCCGACCTTGCTACACTTACATATCAACCACCTCTTTCCATGCTCGATCAATCCGATCCACAGCTTTGCTGATAACAACACTCTACATTCAGGAATTCAGGTTGGAAAGCCGATCTCTGTCGGTGAGCTGGAGAAAAGAAGACTAGCTACCGGTTATCTCGGCTGCTCCGCAAAAGCCAGGCTAGTTGTTTAGGGCTAAGTACTTTTTCACATAACTTCCTCACTCTGTTCAAGACTCAGATAATACTTAGCATTGAGTACTGCTTACATGTTTGGGGTGCTATCGCCAGGACTTTTCAATGTTCAGAGGAGGGCTGTCCGACTGGCCCATACGACCGCTCCTTTGTCCCAAGGGTGTCGAGATTGTGGAGCAATCTATCTGGCTTTTCACAGTTCTACTGACCTCAATCATTTTAAAAATAGAATTGAGCTCCTCACAACAGCCGCGGTGCACTGGCATTTAAAAGTGCGCACAAGAAGACCTACATAACTTTTGAAGAAACTTGTACCAATAGGTAATATCGTCAATCGGAGAGAGCTAGCGACATAATCATAATTTTGCAGCTACTACTCTGCTCTATCCAAGAAAAGGTTAATCTTGCATGCTGTTGAGCTATACAACTCAACAGATCCCTCTTGTCTGGCTAAAGGCATGTGCCACTCAAGAGGCTGGCCCAAAAACAGCTGAGCGTTAATTTATATTTTTTCTGTTGTTTGTTTGTTCGTAGTGTCATACAGAATACTTGGTTATTTTTCTTTGTATATATGTATTCTATTTATTTTTATTGCTTGTCTCACACAATGGCGTTTAAGCTTCGCCTCACTAATGTGCCGCAATAAAAAGACATTTATCATCTTTACAAGCATTATTGCGAAAGGCATGTACTACAGCTTTCAAAAAGGTAGCTGATACTTTATTGCAAGAATAAGCTACTGCGATTTTTGGAGTGCCTCCTTATCAGTGAGATGCTGCGTTTCTAAGATAACGTGTCCATCAACTTATTTTTGATTCAAGTACTCAGAAATATCATAAATAAGGTTATGCTGGAGCGATACTTCAGATCATTCTAAAGCATTTTTAAGTACTCCTTTGCATTAATTTTATACAGTTCGTAATACTGCAACTATTGAAATCCGCTAGCGTATCAGAACTATTTTCAGCAATTATTGGTAAAATATTGCTGGAATCTTAATTGATTTGGAATGTCGTCAGGATCTGACGTTTTATCGATTTTTTTTTTGACACTATACTGTTTGTTTTGACATTATGTAGATTTTTCTACAAGATGATGACTTAGCACTTAGTTATACGTGTTTTCTAAACGTCATGAGGCTTCAGTTATCAGTTTTGTTCGGCTCTGATGTGATATGTACCTAAAATCTGCTTGAGAGATGGCATTACTGGAGGTCGAACCTGTAAGTTGTATGTGTTGATGATAATTGCATTGAATTCTTGTCTTAAATACACTTAATTGATAATATTCAAAGCTAGGAACTAGGTGCGCATCCACTTTTTCTTATCCATTCTGGAAATTACATAAGCAAATTTGCTGAAATGAAGAAATGAGAGAGATAAGAAATAATTATATTCACTGTCCACTGTCGAATTACAAGCCATATACATGCTAACAGTAATTACACACAGCGCAGGCACGGTGACGATTTCCCGTGGTACTCCTCAAAGTTTTTCTAATTTATAACTTTGAGCATAACCTGTCTTCAGTAAGGACAACATATAAATAACCCGTCGGGCACAGCTAATAGATATACTTCATTCAGCAAATATCACTGATTTTATACACAAGCAGACCAATACACATGATCATCCAGATGCGATATTGCTATTCAACCAACTTTCTTCTCACAGATAAAAACTATAGACACAGACCACTCAGCCTCACAAAACATAGGCAATCAAAAATGCGTGTAGCTTAGTTGAGTGATTCCTCCATAGATGGACGTTCACAACGATCCTAGTGAGTAAACGTGGAATGACTGCGATCTACAAACTACCTAGTCTGCAAGATGACATCTTATAGGTTTTTTATGACGTGTTATAGGTTTTTTACATAATACCACTTGCCGCACCTAAAATATTAGATATCTTGCAGACTATGTAGTTTTTAGGGTGCAAACAGTCATTCCACGTTCGCTCACTAGGATCTAAGCATCCATCTATGGCTACATGCATTGCTGTTTGCATATGTTTTGTGAAGCCCAGTAGTCTGCATTTTTCATCTTTGAGAAGAAAGTTGGTTGAATAGCAAGACCGCATCTGGATGATTACTTGTATTGGTGTACATGTGTATGAATCAGTGATATTTGCTGTGTAAGAAAATCATTACTGGTTATGCTGCCAGTGAAGTATATATATATATATATATATATATATATATATATATATATATATATCTATCAGCTGTGCCCGAAGGGTTATTCCTGTGTTGTCCTTTCTGAAGGTAGGTTATGTTCAAAGTTATAAATTACGAATTTTCCCGTTTTTTGTGTTTTCAATAACTTTGAGGGAATTACGGGAAATCCCACCGCGCTTGCGTTGTATGCAATCACTATTAGCAGTATATGACTTGTAATTCGACAGTGTTCTGAGAATATAATAATTTTTTATTTTTTTATTTACTTCTCTCATTTTTGCGATTCAACAAATTTGCATGTGTAATTTCCAGTATGGATACGAAAAAGTGGATGCGCAACTAATGTATAGCTTTGAACGTCAAGTAAGTGTATTTGAGAAGAATAAAATGGAATTATCATCAACACATATTATTAGCACTTAAATCCTCACTATGCACCTATACAGTACCGTTTAGTACTAGCTATAGTATATAACTTACAGTTTAGACCTCCAGTAATGCCATCTCTGAAGCAGATTTTACATCACATCAGAGCCAAACATTGATAACTGAAGCCTCATAACGTTTAGGCAACACGTTCAACTAGGAAACGAGATCACGTGTTCATCAGCTAGTGCTAAGTTAACATCACTCAACAAAAACCTACATAATATCACAAAAAAATCAAGCAAATGCGCTGGCTTTGCTAGGAAGTATAAACAGTACGAGATACGTCTCTGTTGCCTGACGGTGTTGTGAATTTGACTAAATACGATCAGCTGTTACTCATTGCTTTGTCGTCTTGGAATGCGTTGAGCTTAGACTATGGACGCGTGGCCTCACAACCGCTCTCAATTTTTACGCTCTATATTTGTATCTCGTATTATCCGTGACGAGTCATGTCACAGTCAAGCAAAATGGGTTAGAGATTGCGGTGTAACTACACCTTTTTCAAGTAGTGTATAGTGAACCGTGACAGCAAATGACAGCTGATTATCTAGCGATATCTCAAAATTCCCCATATCGACAAATGACATATTTTTTTGTGGTCTTTTGTACTCTACGGTTTCATACTTCCTAATAACGCTTTTGTTTCGGAAAGTTACTTTGCATACAAGAAAAACGCTACAATGATCATGGCTTTATTTTAAGTCAGGTATAAATAAAACAATTTAAACAGTTTTGAATACTATCTAGGTCTGTCTCCAATCAAGAAATTGGAGACCGACTGCAAGAGACTGTAGAGCAGCTTCAGAATTGGTGTCTCCGTTGGAGAATTTGATTGATCGCTGGGAAAACCCAGGCAATTTTAGTCACTAAAAGACGACAATCAGTTACCAGCCGAAATAATTATTTGTAGCCAAAGAATTCCATGGGCACATCAAGCAAAATATCTAGGACTAACAATCGACGCATGACTAACTTGGAAATCTCATGTAGAATCGATTAGAACAAAGGCTATAATTACATTTCGTAATTTCTATCCCATGCTCAAGGGTACTACAAAACTGAGCTTAACTAATAAACTAGTATTATACAAATATTATACGTCCAGCTTGGTGCTTTGCTGCCAAGACGCACATTACAAAATTGCAAGTGATACAAAACAAAATTCTACGAACTACTGCATGCCCCTTGGTATGTATCTAACGCGACCATACATCATGACCTGGATATTCCTTTCTTGTCTGAATTCATTAATCAAATTGCAAGCAAAAGTTACGAACGTGCAACTTCACATTCAAATCCTTTAATAAGAGATGCGGTGACATACGATCCTGCATCCATTCACAAACACAAAAGGCGTCGTAGATTAGCACTTATTTAACAATCTGAACATCTAAAACTATGATTTATTCTTTATTTCTTTACATTGACTACTTTTTTAATATACTAAGTGACATATAAATCCGAACACCCAGTTTAAATGGTTTTATTTTGATAAAATTTTGTATAAGTACTTAATGAAGCATAATAAGTAAATGATAAAAATTTCAAAATGATTGCACTGCTTTAAAGCCCTTTGACCTTTAATAATGTGTGGATGCACCCTGATGTGCTACGCATTCTCCAACGCGCCTAGGCATGCTTCTGATCAGGTGGTCAATCTCCTCCTATGGTATCTCATTCCAGGCAACCACCAACTCCTCTCGAAGTGCTTCTAGAGTCTGAGGAGGACGTTGCAAATTGAGCAATCTCCTACCCATCATATCCCACACGTGCTCAATTGGGGATAAGTCGGGAGATCTTGGTGGCCATGGTAACAATGTGACATCATTATGTTGAAAGAAGTCTATTGTGACTCTTGCAACATGTGGTCGGGCATTATCTTGTTGGAAAGTTGGATCTGCCAGGGTTTCAAGATAGGGTAAAAGATGGGGTTCTAGAACTTCGTGGATATAACGCTGCGCATTCATGTTACCTCTGATGAAGATTAAAGGTGACCTGGAACCATAAGCTATAGCACCCCAAACCATAACTCCAACAGTGTGATGAACATGTCTTTCAACAAAAAACTGTGGATTCCTCCTTTCACCACGTCGCCTTCTAACCCTGGCACGACCATCGTGCATGCCTAAACAAAATCGAGACTCGTCACTAAAGACAATACTGTTCCATTCCTGATCCCAGAGTGACCGTTGTCTGCACCACTCAAGGCGATTACGTCGGTGTTCTCGAGTTAAACGGAGGACCCAGTGTGGGCGGTATGAAAACAAGCCAAAACTTCTCATTCGTCGGTAAACACTTCGCATGCCAATAGGTCTTCCGTGTTCTGCAAACCATTCATTTGCAATGGACGTGGTAGTGGAGAAACGGTCCCTTAAGACCAATAATCTTAGGCGGCGATCTTCACTGTCTGCTGTTCTACGGCGAAGTCCAGTGCCCCTTGCTCTTTGCGTACGGCCTTCTCGAAGCCATGCCTGACAACACCTAACCACAGTGTCTACACTTCTTTGCACTCTAACTGCAATTACCCGAAAAGAAAGTCCAGCTTCCCGAAGTCCCACTATACGGCCCCTATCAAACTCATTAAGTTGACGAAATCGTACAGGTCTCCGTACTCTAGGCATCGTAACCGATCGTAAAGGATGTCAAGAACCAAAATCCGCCAACGTTGATTCTTTACTGCGGCTGAAATATTCATTTTTAGAGCGTTAGTGAATTAAAAAAAAGCAGCATAAAAACCGGAATGTCCAACTGATAAGGCTGAAAATTTTTTCACTTGTTATTTACAGTAAGATAAATACATTCACCAACTTTTATTAAAATAAAACCATTTAAACTGGGTGTTCGGATTTATATGTCACTTAGTATATAATTTCCATAACTGTATAATCTATCTTTGGCATTTTTTGTTAAAGATATCGCTTTTCTGACAATTAGAACCTCAGTAATTTTTGGACAAAGTGCCCCGGCCTACCCTGATGAGTAGAAGAAGTCAAGTCAATTTTTGAATACTGTCATGAGTTTCAACACTACAAAGATGTCACTTGGTGATCAGCTGCTTACCTCAGTAGACGTCAAAACGTAATGGATGTTCGTGAAAAAATGCTTTGTTTTAGCAATACCTTGGTTGAAGTTAACTACCGTTTAGGGCAAACCGGTTATTGAAAAACTTCTTGTCCGCAGTGAAATTGCAGGTGACCTAAGATAAAAAATCCGGGCTGGCAGGTCTGTGAGACAACGCGTTCATGGATGTGTGACAGAAAGGGAATGCCCAAAGCTTATGGCTGGAAATAGGATAATTGACAATTCTGAAACACTACACTACATCTTCTTTAACATCTCAAGGTAATTAAACAAATCATTAAGTCTGCTTGACAATTTTCAAATTTGTTTCAGTCGATGCTGCGACAAGAAAAGCTGTGGTAACCGTAACGAGACACCATCTGATCCTGTGATAATTGACCGGTAAGTACATTTGAGAGCTCTTCATTAATCTTACGCATTACCATGAATGCTATAAGTGAGAGGACGTCCATCAATGATATTCATTATCTAGGCAATAGGTCACCTGAGTTAATATGTTTGCTTGTGAAAATCAATACATTTTCGATGTCATCCTACCTTGTACAACATCACAAACTGAAAATTGTTTGAAACACCAGTGTACATATTCGGCTCACAGTTGGAGAAGCTGTAGCTGTAGAAGCTCTAGAAAACAAAGACCATAATGTCAAACACATTACCACTATTGTTTTAAACTACTAAAGGGGCTAAAACTTTATAGTTCTCTAATTTGTAACGTGATTCACAGTACAGATAATGAGATCAAGTAGTTACAATAGAAACGGAATAGTCGCAATATGATATCCAAATAGTCAAGCTTTTCTTTTAGATGGTTCTTTGCTATCCAAATCGATCCTAAAAGCTTTTTTCTCTGGCCTGCCCTCTCCCTCGTTTTATTCCTTTACGACTGTACAAGAATTGTTATATGATCCAAAGAGAAGTTCTATTACTATTCCCTCTCTGTCCCTATATATATATATATATACACGTCTCACCCGCAAGAAACGGTTTCTCCTCCCACCCCCATACTCTATCTAGTCAGTGGCAGAGATTTTTATTTTAGAGTAACACTTGGTATTCTGGGAAGTGTCGTTATTAACTTTTCCTAACTGTAACTTGATGCCTGTACAAAATTCGTCATCTGCAAGCTTTATTCGGTCCGTAGGCTTAACCGTTTTCTTTTCATACATTATGAGTAAAGGAGCTTTATATATATATACATATATATATATAGGGCTCCCTCAACCTAGGGACTGTCCTTCACAGGGAAGCTGTCCTTGTAACACATATATGATACTCTTAAGATAACCGAGATACTAAGTTCCGAAAAACTTTAAACAAGCCACCTGCCTTCCTTCCCTTCTACGACGAAGGGTTTTCTGTTTTGTGGTACCATGACTATGTGAGTCCGCGCAGTGTACAGGTTAACTTAGTCTATGAACAACTCGCATCTGAAAACCGCAATTGGCCCATTCCTACAACAATAACGTAGTTATTGATTTGATGTTAGTTACGGTGGGCGTCTTCAAGATCACATTGATACTCCGCGGGTGCACTCGAGTATTCAGAACGTCGCCGCACTCGATAATATTGCCATGTGAGCTACATAGGTTTGATTATACCGTGCAAAGACCGTCTGAGTGGAAACACTAGAAGACGTAGACAGCTACAAATGTTGAAAATTCAAGAAAAAATAAACACTTTTGTCTTTAAATTAGACTGCGACAACGTCAAACATGTGACAGAGTAGTACCTGAAATACCGTACCAACTGCATAGTGAATATTTTTTTCCATTTTTAAGTTTTTGGTGCTGTTTTATAAATGGCTAATCTTCCTTGAGCATTCCATGATCGTATTGTACGAGTAAGATGCAGCAATCACGTCACAGGGGATGTAGTGCATTGCCCTCCCGATATCACACTGATTTGGTAAGGTTGCTCTTAAACAATTTTTGTTTCTTATACATATTTATTCATTCTAACATGTTTTTGCTTTTTCTATTATTTTGGATCAAGTTTTAATTACTAACTTCATTAAAATTTCAGATATTTCATCTCTTAAAATTTTTCTATTTGTACATGCATCCGCCGTCAAATATTTTATGTTTGTATAATAATTGATGTATTGTTCAACATATAACATTTACTGATCGAATTCTGTAGCCCTGAAAAAGACCTCAAATAAATGTCGAAATGTCGGCTGTATGAGTAATCACCTTGAGGATTATATTCCAAGATCAAACGATTAAGGCTAGACGTGTGAGACACATTCAGAGGACTTCATTCACATTCTGAAAACATTCCAATAAATTTGACACAGCTTGTCGAGATTGTATTTCTATCTTCAGGCATTGCTATGTTTTGTTTATGTTTATATTAAAGATGAACTCAACTTACGCGCTCATGACAAGCAGGTGCTTCACCAATAGTGGCTTACTTCTCAAAAAGGTACGTAATGTACTATTTCTTGCTAATTAGCTTCTCTTGTGTCTCGTTTATTAATCTTTTACATGTACGATTTGGTTTGCACATAAAAAGTCAATTCGTATTAAAATCGGCCATAAAAATACAGGAGAGTCGGACCAAAAAACATATGCTCTAAAAAATCGATTCTAATCGTACAAGGTACATTTCTACATCATACTCGATACATACTCCTTGTGATACGCTAGTGCCCGACCCTTCGTACAGTCTGATATGCGTGAATTCTCCCGGGAGGCCATTTTCTTGCGATTTCCTACTGCTACTATCGAAACTCGCTGTGTACGAAATTGCTATGGACTTTGATGTCGTCAAGGTTTCTGTTTTTGTTTTTTCGCTGCTGGTATATTTAGCTTGTAATGCTAGTTCGGAATAGAGAGGCTGGCTGGATGCTTCCTAGTCGTTGGGAAAGACACCTACTTAGATTGAAACGCTGTTTTTAACAGGGGTATTACGTAAATATCGATAAAACGCCATTAAAGATCAGTATATTTTCAACTAAGCAGTCGCTAGCCCGTTCCACGGCTGCTCACTATGAGCGCCACCTATGAAAAAGTGGTTCGATGACCATGCTGCCTAAGATGCCGCATTTCACATTTTTCCAGCATTATTTATGTGTTGTAAGCTGTTGAGATCTATAGACTATTCTTGTGAACAATATGTGATGAGGAAAGCATGGTCGAGTCTTAAAATTGTATTTGGATGCTTGGGTGTATTGGTCTGCATGTCTATAGCATCTGCGATATTTGATCATTGATCCTATGCTATGTGAGAAAATTATTACGAAATATGCTGACCATGAAGTATATTCACTGAAAAGTATTCGATGTTAGTTAATCAAAGACTATGCTGGAAATTGCGTGCCGTGGGAGACAAATAATGTCAGTCATGTAGGTTTTTGCGATCAAAGTGGTTGTAAGAATTACCCGCCTGGGATGTATAGCCTTAATCAAATGTGATCAGTAGAGAGTGTTGCTTGACAAAGTCAACTGGTTCTTAGATTTGCATAGATCTTAAGTAAAACAGATTATTTGTTGGTACACTGCTCATCACTGCATCCGGCTAGAGTATAAAACTTACAACTTGAGCAATAGACGGTGTAAATCGCCTCCGACAGTGTCATTTTTGAAGCAGATGTTACATCACATTGCAGTGCAACCATACAGCTCAAGTGTCATGACGTTTAGGCAACACGCACAGCTACTACAAACAAACATGAAGTAAGTGACCGCTAGTTCCAAGGTGACATAATTTCAGAAAAACCCACTGCATGTCATAAAAGTCGATACAATCGCACTTTTCAAGTATGTTAGGTATAAATCATTTATGAAAATATCATATAGCAGTCAGTTATGACAACAAAATACCTCGTTACTTCATAAAGGGTATCCTTAAAGTTGGGACATTCCTTAACAAAGCGCATAGCTTATGTAACAATAAGCAAGCCTCCTTATTAACACATATATCAAAGCTTTTAATGAAACCGAGCTATAAAGTTCAAAAGGATCAGAATGAGTCGAAATTGACATAGTATACCAATATATGTTAAATAACCAAGCTATAGATTTCATGGTACTCTACGGATCGTTTTCCTGGATGCTTCGTCCAGAGCTGCGTAGGTTTGTTTATGTCGTGAGAAGGCCGAGTAGAAGTGATTACTTTGTTCAATGTCTCAAGTTCATGCTGCTGTTTTGGACACACTAGCTTTAACCCTCCATCGCTCGCGTCTCATTCTATTACACCATCGCTCGCGTGCTAGATTTTATCTAACATTCAGGTGTTCAATAAAAAAGCTATTTTTACTTGAATTAAATGTTTATATTGTCAAGTATACTATTAAGCTATACATTAGTGAAAAATTATTGTTATAAACTATAACAAAAATACTAACAAAACACTGAAAATTCTTCATCTAAAATTTCTGAACTGAAGGTTTCTTCTTCTGATGTTTCATTCTGGAATCCTCTAGAGGTGAAGGAAACCCTAAAAAAATAAATGCAGGGTATATATTGAAAGCGTTTACATAAATGCTTTACAAAACACTTACGCACTTTAGACATTCTCGTTACGTCCATAGCATTCACGACAGGTCAATGAAGTTATTGCTGTATGTTCCTTGCATATCGGTGATCTACAGATTGAACAATTTCTCTGAGTGAACCTGTTTTTTTTCAATGGACAGAATTCACATTTCACTTTGGCTTGAGTGGCTTGGTCTCTATTTGGGGTTGGTCTTTCTCCAGTTATGTGTCTAATCTTTTGACTAAGTAGATAAGGCAGACTTGGAATCTGAGAACATCTGTACAGGTGAGGCATGACAAGCAATTTACTAAGTTCCGATATAAATTGTCTTCTGGTAATAATATTGTTTGTGTTCTCTCGATAGATTATTAGGCTGTTGATGGTTGATATATTCAGAAGCCCACAGAATACGGTATATCGCCATCTATTACTGAATCGTGCTGTTGAATATTCAGATTTCATTTTGTCGACCACATCTACGCCTCCTTTCGTAAGATTATAGTCTGTAATAACTTCGGGCTTGAAAGCATCTCCAGTGTCCTCGTCGATCTTACCATCATCATGCAGGGTTGATAATAACAGCACGTTTTTGTTTCGCTTTGGTACATATGAAACAAGAAGGCACTTATTGGGGTTTTCATCCGAGTCTTCACCATATGCAAACAGGCTGCTCTTTACTGGTCTATTTTTCACATCTAGAAGTTCTCGAGGAATTTGAGGCTTATTTTTGCGCATTGTTCCTATTGTAGTTAGTCGATGGTTTACTAATAAGCTATTAGCCAATGGCACTGAGGTGAAATAATTTTCAGTGGTTACATTTCTTCCTGTACCACTAATTGGCTCTATAAGTCGCAATACAAAACTCGCTGCGTCATTTTTTAGTTGAAATGGTCCCTCTGGTTGTTTACCCGCGTAGATTTCAAGATTTGATGTAAAAAATGTTCTGACGTCTACTAATCCATAGATCTTTATGCCGTATTTGGCGGGCTTGTTGGCTATGTATTGTCTAAATCGGCATCTGCCCCGAAATGCCTCCAACATTTCGTCAATTGTTACGTAAAATCCCGGATAATAAGAGACATAGTAGCGATAAGAAGTCAGGTGCTGTACCATCGGTTTTCCACATTTCTTCAGTGTTGAGGTGTTGGGCTTTCTTTACGCCAGCCATATAAAGGATTCCAGTAAATGCTAGCATTTCCTCATAGTCAGTTGGAGGACAGTCTCGGGGGCGCTGATAAGATTCTCTCATCAAATCTAATTCAGATTTGTATATTTTACAATATCATTTATCATCGTATCTGTAACAAACAACTTCCAGCAGTCTATAATGGTTTTTGCATTTTTTGCATAACTTTTTACTCCAGGCAGATTTGTAACAAGATTATGGGCTTTTGTCTTGCCTTTGGGTGCAGGTGGTTTTTGTTTGAACCAAGGTGTTTTATCTTTTCCGTAAAATTTAGGTATACCATCAGTCAAGATCTCTGGAGATTCAGGAAATATCCCAACTGTTTCATCTCCAGACTGTTCTGTATCTGTGTTATACTCATTATGCTCTGAAGGCTGATCGCTCAGATCATTATCGGAACCAAGCAACTCTTCGTCAGTCTGAATCTCTTCATACCATTGCATCCACTGCTTTTGAATTTTTTCATCCATGGCTATACTGAAAAAAGATATTTGATAAATTGAAAATAATTAATAAAACAATAAAACTTACCGAGTCACTAGTTATACCAAATTTACTAAGGATAGTTTATCCAGAAATCCGAAAATATTACACACGCCGTCACTCGCGTCGTTAGATTTTATCTAACCCGCGGCCGAACGCCATCACTCGCGTGCTAGACTGGAACTAACATATGCAATTGCGGCACTAGAACAAAATAGCTCCCCCCCACGACCACAGATTCACATAGTAGATTAGTTTGAAGGAGTATTCCTAGATGGTGGGCCTGCTAAGCCGCGTAATTTAAAATTTAGGAGAAAAATTTAAAAAATGTTAGATTTTTTCTAACGGTGCGAGCGATGGAGGGTTAATATCTTAAACTCACTTGTTTCTGAAAATAAAACTCCTAACTGTCGGACATTTTGCATATCACGATAGCTGTGAAGCTATTCGGTCACTGCAATTGCTGTAAAGCTGTAAAGAATTTAAAGATATGTTACTTATACTCGTACGAGTCTTGGTCTGGAAAAAAATCGATAAGCAAAAAGCTCTAGAAAGAGGATGATGAGGGAAAAGTAAGTTCATTAGAAGGGCTCAAAAATAGTATAAAGCATAACCTAATTCTCTGCGTCCAGCCGGGGACCCAAACTTATTTGGCATTGGTGACCTATCTTCGCGAGGGTCACATTATCTTTACTGGTATACATTCAGCAATGGCTGGGGAAAGTAAATAACTTTCTCTTGTTGTACAAACAATAGACACTCATTCTTGGACCTTATCTGCCCTTTTCGCTATCAAGTCGCCGCTGCCGCGGGTTCGAGTCATTTATTTTTCTCGCTGTTCCTTATTCCCGTTCCTTCGGCCTCGCTGAGATAAAGGGGAAAAGTGAGCATATATTTTTTAGGAGGGAAAATGGTAAAGTGTCGGCCCCCGTAAATTTTTCGGCTAAAGTCGGCCGCAAATAACTGCTAAAGTAAAATGTGGCATCGCTTTGCTCGGATGACTCCGGTTGTGTACGATTATTTTCCATATCTTTGACCTTCAGAGGAATGGGAAAGCCAAACAGTAACCTGATGGATTCGAGGATAGAAATGTCTTCAAGCAGATTGACTCTTCCCATGTAATTCTGTCATCAGCTAGCACAAAATTTGTTTAGAAGATAGCTAAATTAAATTTTCCTATGACTTAAAAAAACAAAAGCAGTGCGCCAAATATTCCTGACACTGCTAATGGACTTTCCGCACACCAGTGGTAAATATACGCCAAACGTCTATGGCCTGTCTGCCCTTATGCCGTCTATGGTAGTCAATATGCCAAGGGCGGGTTCAGGATTTCGTCTAGGGGGAGAGGGTGTTCGCAAACGATATTTGGGGCTGGCATCCCCCGCACCCCCTCTAAATCCGCTACTGCAATATGCTGGTGTTTTTGGATGGTGAGACGTCTTGCAAAGCGTGGAGTGGGGATCGAAACCCGAGCATGTACCGCGAATATAGTATTTAATCAATATCGTAATTGGAAATTGTCAGTATTACCAATGTGAGAAGCTCTACCCCCACCCCCCCCCCCCCCCAATTTTCAGCCGCTACAAAACTGCTTCCGGAAATGATCAGGTGCTTCCGAAACGTCAATAAATGAAGTTTGTGCGATTTTTGTTGTTTTTATTTTGGCCGTAGTTCCTTCGCCACTAAATCGATCTTCAAAACTACAAAACTTTGTTATCCTTCGCGAATGTAAATTACTGTCAATATTTGCGAAAACGAATACAAATATTTAGTTTTCATCCTCTAAGCACATGCTTGAAGGAGAAGAAACTGTGAGACCTATTCTTTTGATGTCTGACATTCCTCTGTTTCAGCTTGATTATTAAATTGCTGTTTAAAAAATAAGAAAATAGCAAATGGGTTTGTATAGACCATTTCTTTTCTATTTCATCTAATTCAAGAAACTAATTGTCGTTTCTATTTCGTTTATTTGTAAAACATTTGTAACAACGCTTTCACATATTGGAGCCAACTTTGGCCCAACATCGTATGATAAGCGATCATTCAGCCAACCACGGCCAATATGCATCTGTAGCATTCACACTGGTGTTAGCCTACGTTGGCCCAATATGTCAATTCGACATTATACAAGAGTGATTAAAGTAATAAGTATACGCTTCTATTTTTTTGAAGTTATTATTCCATAATTACAGCTGCATTCCTTTTACACACAATCTCACTTGCAGCATTAGGGTTAAGTTTATTTTGCTTACGTGCAAAATCCACCGAAATCAGATTGTGAGACCGTTAAACTTGCTTACAATTATATTTTTGTCACGATCCATGTCAGTAAACTGCAAGAATGTCTTGAGTGTAGCTCAATGATAAATTGGTAAATTTTTATTTCTTAGGTTATGTTCTATTCCAAGTTGTCTCAGCTGCCCTTCTTGGAGTGAGGTGAACCAGACACTGACAATCTCGCTGTGTGGAGTGTCCCACTCTACTAATAAAACAAACAAACCCATTTTTGCTAATGAGAAATCTCTGACTGTTTATAATACAAAAAAAATATATGGAGAATGAAGTTCTTGTTTGTTTATATGCATCTCTATCGAAAAACACTGATACCTCTTGTTTTATTCAAGTAATTGGTATCACTTTCATAATATCTGCTTCTGATATTCATAGTCGAAAAATATTCGCATGTATTCCACAAATGAGATGCAAGTATCGGAAACATGCGAATATTCGCGAATGCGACGCTGTACAAAATTCTCACAGCCATTCTGTCGGATCGATTAAAACAACATCTGTTGAAGAACCATATTCTACCAATAGAACAGAAAGGATGCCGACAAGGTACAAAGGGGTGTAAGGATCAACAGCTTATAAGAAAAATGGTTACGGAAGACGCGAAGAAGAAAACAAAGAATCTTAGCATGGGTTGACTACCAAAAAGCATATGACAGCGTACCCCACTCTTACATTCTCAGGACACTAAACTTATATCGCACCAAACCGATTATGATACAATTTATAGAAGAATCAATGAAGTCATGGAACACAGAACTGTATCTTCACCATCAAGATGGAATGATCCACTCTAGCAGAGTATCAATACAAAGAGGAATTTTTCGGGGTGATTCTCTCTCTCCATTACTATTTTGTTTGTGTTTGGTACCCTTATCTAGCATGATCAATAAACAAGGAGTAGGTTACGAGATCACCGAAAACAACAAAATTAGTCACATGGATGACTTGAAAACTTTTGCTAAAAATGAACAACAACAAAGACAAATATTGAATATCGTTAGAATTCAGTGATGATGTACGAATGCAATTTGGATTAGACAAATGTGCTACAGTAACATTCAAAATCGGAAAATGTACCCAGAATGATAATACTCAACTGTATGGTGGAACAACTATAGAAAGTTTAGAGCAAGGTGAGCCCCTACAAATACCTGGGAGTAGATGAGAGGGAAGAAGTTCAGGACGAGAATATGAAAACCAACATACGAAAAGAATACATCCGCCACATATGTCTTGTGCTTAAAACAAAACTGAACTCGAAGAATAAAATCCATGCAATCAACAGCCTAGCAGTGCTCGTGATGTCATACAGCTTTGGCATACTGAATTGGAGGAGAGAGGAACTTAGAGAAATCGACAGAAGACGCAAAATAATCACCATGCATGGTATGCACCACCCCAAATCCGTTGTCGATAGGCTCTATGTAAAAAGAAGGAATGGAGATCGTGGGCTAATTGAGATTGAATCTGCGTCTCAGCAAATACATTTCAAACAACACCGACCGTATGATAGAATTGGTGAAACAACATGAAGCAAATAAGGCAAAATATCTGAAGGTGTCCGTGCGAAGTATCTCCCTGAGGAACAAGCTCCAACCGAAGTCGAAACAACGGGCGAACAAGTTGCTCTCAGAAACAACATTGAAGAGCACAGAATCGAATCAATTAAGCGCAAACCACTTCATGGTCAATTCTTCCATAGTCTGGAAAAGCCTTGCATAGATAGACAGATCACGCTATCTTGGCTGCACAGTTCAGATCTGAAGGGGGAAACTGAAAGTTTGTTCATACCAGCCCAGGATCAAGCCCTAAACACAAGATATCACCAGCGCAAGATTCTGGGCAAACCAGTCGATAGCAGATGTAGAAGGTGCAACACAAAAGAGGAAACAATTCAGCACGTCCTTACAGGGTGCACAGTCCTGGCAACAACTGAATATCTACATCGGCATAATAGGGTTGCTACATATATTGACAGGAAAGTTTGTAAAGAACTCCAGATTGACGTGCCTACATGGTATAGTCATAACCCGCTCCCGGTAATCAACACAAGCGAATGTACAGTACTGTGGGACCATTCAATTATAACTGATCGCACCTTATCAGCTAATCGTCCCGACATCGTTATTCATAATAGGTCAAATAAAACTTGCATACTTGTGGACGTAGCTATCCCAGACGACCAGAACATTACTATGAAAGAGGCAGAAAAGATCTCAAAATATAAAGATTTACAGATAGAAGTACAGCGCGTCTGGAAAGTAAAAGCTAAAGTTATACCAGTTATAATTGGCTCATTGGGAGTAATTAAAAAGGGAATGCATACCTACTTAATCAAATATCAGGAAAGCCAGATATATATAAACTACAAAAGATTGCACATACCTCAGAACCCTTGTTGGGTTCCGGTCGCTGGTACTGTCTGATCAGAGGAGGTCGAGAGTATGTAATTACAATAATAATAATAATAATAATAATAATAATAATAAATAATTTGAGATTAAACGACTTACCTAGTAAGGAAGTTCAATCGGAATTATTCGAGGTCCGGTCCACTAGAACACATATTGTAGAATGCGATTCGGTAACGAAGCGGGCCACCTGTGAAAAGTAACATGGATCCCCATCTCCAGACCGTGAGCTATACGAATATCTCATTATGCTTTTTATTTGCTAGTCATTTTATTTTTTGGGTATGCGGTACTACGCGTCTAGGATGGGGTGGGATGTGTTCTAGTGGACCGGACCTCGAATAATTCCGATTGAACTTCCTTACTAGGTAAGTCGTTTAATCTCAAATTATTCTTCAGTCCGGTCCACTAGAACACATGTTGTAGATGTTTAAAGTACTAAATGAGCTAGCAAATGTCATTATGTAATAACATAAAGAGGAATTAAGGAATAATAAAATTATTAGATATGCATTGAATATAAAGTATTTTAATACAAATTGTGAGAACAAAAATTTTTCATATATTTCCTTAACTTTTTTTTTATAAATTAATTATGGCAGAACAACTAACAATTAGTTTATATACAATAACAACAACGTAACAAGAAATAGAACATACGATACAGAAACGTCCTTATTCTAAACCTATATGTTATAGACCAATAAACGTAACTAGAGTCTAACACAATATTAAAGTAGGTAGTAATGTAATTAATCCCTGCACGACCTGAGTTGTTTGTTTTCCGTACCAGCTAGCACGCTATTTATGAAAAAACTGCTATCTAACGGCCTGTTATAAAACTTAAAAAACACGTTGGACCGTTCTGACCAGCCTACTGTGGCTCTTATAGTTTCAATGTTAGTACCTGATCTGTAGGCTGCAGAAACAGCTGCATGCCTAGTACTGTATCCAGAGAATGTACTAGTATTTAGTCCAGCCAGGCCTAGAATTTTCTTTAACCACCTGGAAAGAGTTTGAGTCGAGGCTGGATGGTACGGTTTTTTAATGGTCAAAAATAACTCCCGTATATTATTTTTTATGTTCTAACTTGTACTTAAATATTCTATCAATGTGCTAGATAGACATAGCTCTGGGGTCTCTCTAAAGAAGGGGAGTCTCAGTCTAGGTTGGATCCTATCGGGGCCTGATGTTTTTAGGATATCCGGTATTAAAATCTCTATGAAGTCAGTTCTTTGATAAATATTATCTATTTTAATTTTTGAAAAAGTTTGTAATCTTTGTGCTGTGCCTAAGGCGAACAGCATAACCAGCTTATAGGTTAGGTCTGCAAAGCTTAGGGAAGAAAGAGGATGTGAAGATGACAAATACCTATGCAATTACGGGATTTGGGTCCCAAGTTGCTTGATATTTTGGGAACACAGGTTTGATCTTAAATACACCTTTCAAGTACCTACTAATAACTTTCTCATCAACTTCCTTATTTATAATTAAATTAAGAGATGACCTAAACGTATTCAGTATTGTATAACTAGCACCCTCCTTAAAACTATTATCTAGAAAATCAACGAAATCTGCTGTTGAGGGATTAAAGCAGTCTACTGCTCTACGGATACAAAATTCCCACCATTTTTTATAGGCGGTATTGTATTGTTTCAGTGTATTAGGCTTTAATGAAGAGATAACTACTTCTAAAGCTGATTCCGTCAGTCTGCTTGGAGCAAGAGCTTCCCTGATAAAATTCCTGACACCAGGGTAAGCTTTGGCCAAAGCGGATGTGGTTCCCTATTTGGAGATAATAAAAGATTTCTATTAGGAGTTAAATAAACCAATTTTGACTTGAGGATCTTATTGAAAATTGGGTACCAAGGTTGTGCCCTCCACAGAGGGACCACCATTATCCCCTCCCCCTCATCTTTGATAATTTTATTCAACGTTCTCATTATCAAAGAAAAAGGAGGGAATGCATAGAAAAATATATTTGACCAACTTATCGTAAAAGCATCAACAGCTATTGATTTCGGATCTTTTTTCCAGGAAATAAATTGTTTACATTTATTGTTTAGCTGGGATGTGAACAGATCGATGTTAGGAAGGCCAAAAGTGTGAACAATTTTCTTAAAAGCTAAAGAGTTTAACTCGTATTCAGTTTCTGAATTAAGCGACCTTGATTCAAAATCAGCTACCACATTATGAGAGGATTCAATATAAGTTGCAAAAATATATATATTTTTAGACTCACACCACTGCCAGATTGCTTTCGACAACTCAGACAATTTCTTATATTTTACACCTCCCATACGATTAATGTAGGATATGGCGGTGGTATTGTCAACTTTTAACAAAATGGAGTAGTCTTTAAGGTCTCTTGCAAAACATCTTAGAGCATTATAGGCTGCTGGCAATTCAAGGTAATTAATATGAAATTTAGATTCCTGTAAACTCCAAAAACCCTGGGTAGATTCTGGACCTGCCGAGGCTCCCCATCCGACATTTGAAGCGTCGGAGTAAATTACCACTTTATAATCCTGAGGCCTAAGCGAGACAAGTGATTTTGGAATTGCTGTCATCCACCAATTTAATTCTCTTTTTATTTTGAGTGTTATTATCATTTGCAAGTTATAATTGTTATTCGAATTTTTCAATGCTAGATATTTATATCTTTCTAAGCATTTTGTGTGCATAAGACCGTATTTTATAGCAGGACAAATCGAGATAAGGTATCCTAAAAGTCTTGCAAACTCTCTTATTTTACAACTATTAAACTTAACAAATGTGTCAATTTTCAACAAGGTATCATGTCTTTTGCTAGCTGGCAGTGTCATGCACATGTTTATGCTATTATAAAGAAAACCTAAAAATTTGCAAATATTACTGGGTATTAATTGGCTCTTTTTGTTATTTACAACAAAACCCAAGGATTCTAAGAGTGAAGTGGTTACGGTTATATACGTCCGACACTGATCTATACTATGCCCTAACAATAATAAATCGTCTAAATAATTAACTGAATAAAAACCTTTGTTTCGTAAGAATGAAATAACTGGTTTTAATAGTTTGGTAGAAATATAAGGGGCAGAGCAGAGGCCGAACGGTAAGCAAGAGAATTCGTACAAAACCTTGTTAAACGTAAATCTTAAATATTTCCTATGTTTTTTGTAAATCGGTATACAGAAATAGGCGTCCTTTAAGTCTAGAGAGGCCATATATACTCTGTTGGTAATTATATTTTTAACAATTTTATAATTTTCCATTTTAAAGTGTTGGATTGTTACATATTTGTTTAATTGTTTTAGATTTATAACAAATCTCTGATTTCCGTCTGGTTTCTGTACTAAAAAATATGAAGATAGAAATTGATTTTTACACGGTTGGCATTTATTGATTGCGCCTATTGCTTCTAATTAATTGATTGTTTCTTTAAGGTTCTTAAATTCTATTTTACTGTAACTTTTGGTTTTTGGAAGGACTAACTGTTTAGGAGTATTAAAAAATGGTAAACGGTAGCCAGTTATACAACTCAGAATAAATCTGTCATTCGTTATAGATTTCCAAGATTTTTGAAAATACTTTAGTCTACCGGCAAATAAAGCAATATTGTTAACATTTACCTCTACTGAATTTGTCGGTTTCGGTAATCGTATCTGGCTAGGTTCCCTCTCGATGATCTCCATTGATTTCTGTTTCTCTCTTGTATTCAAGGCTCCTTTCTCTTGTTTAGTACAAACTGACTTTTCCGAAAACGTACAGATGTTTTGGGGCGCTGCCAGTTTAAATGGCTCCTATTAAAGATTTGGCTACTTGCAGGAACTCTACTCACCTGCAGCTCTACTGCAGATTTATTTATAGTTTGATTAATTTTACATTTCTCCATGAATGTTTTTCCAAAGAGAAAATTATCCATTTTAGATTCTTTGGCTAGTTTTTGCGTGTCAGATTTTAAAAGAGGATAGACTTGATGTCTGCGATGCATTGATAACTGAAAATGGGCGTTGCACTGAAGTTTTCCTGCTGTCATTAGATCAGGTATTATTTCTTTTACAACATTAGGGAGGTCTGCTATATCTAACAGTTTGCTTATCACTGATGATAAAGCACTTAAGCTTCCAGCTATGTCATTTTGAATATGACACATAAAGGAATCTTTTTTCTGATCGGTAGGCGAAAGAAGTGCTAAAATCTCTGGATTTAAGGTAGGTGAGTTGAAAGAGAGGCAGTTTTCAGGTGTTGGCCACTCGAGTCTTATTTTTTCTTTTTCATCGCTAGACATCCCATTGGTTGCGTAATAATTTAGCCTAGAGGCCACCTGATCACTCACTGGCTTGCCCATAACCTTAGGCATGGATGGATCAGTTCCCAGTATTTTATTTATACTATCTATTTTATCAGAGGGTATTGGAGAAAGTTCTGCTTCTCTGTGAACATCGACCTCTACGATATTACCCTGATTAACCTTCCAGTACTCGCGCGGGGAAAATCACGTAGGTACTCGCGTGGGGTACTGAGGTACCCCAACCGGTTTTTGTGTTTTTTAGTTTAAATAAAACAATAGTTGGAGCTTTTCTTTGAAAAATATATTCACACAATTTTTCTAAATGCTTTTATAGCAACAAAAAATATTCACTTACGAAAGAAGTGCTGACATAATATTTATATAAAATCCTAACAAACAAATCAGGTCTCTGAAGGTATAATATCGCACAAGCATCTATTCGCTGTCACAATTGGTTTTTATTTCTCTGCTATCAAGGCAATTACGGCATACGAAATTTTGATGAATTTTACATATCCACTCAACACATTTTACGCATGTAATTGGCGTTTTTCTATCAGCTGATCTGGGACATAAGTAGCACCTACCCTTTCCAAGTTTTTGTTTCTTTGTAGTAGCCTTGTCTGTTGCTAGAGTAGTTTCCTCTATGTTCAGTAAAGCGATAGCCCTTTTCTTTATATTTCTTGGGATATTATCCATATAATATTCTTTTCACTATTTGTGGCCGTACTAACTCTGCAGCTAACTCTTGCAGGAAATGTTCTCTGTTTGGTTTTTCAAAATTATTGTTCATAGCAAACAGACAAAGTGCGTTGATACCAGCAATATTTAGAATGTCAAAGAAAACTGTCAGAGGCCAACGTCGGCTATTTCTAGCCACGTCATACTGGGCACCAAGTTTGTCTACGACATCCACTCCAGTTTTAGTTCTGTTGTATTCCAGGATTATTTCAGGTTTCAAGCATTCCCTATCAACCTCGTCATCGTGGTGCATTGATGAAATCAGCAATACATTATTGTCTTTTTTTGGAACGTAAGACAGCAAGGTAAGATCTGATTGAAAGGCAAACATACTACTATGTTCTGGTCTAGAAGCAGTCTGTGTGAATTCTAATGGAATCTCTCCTTTATTTTTCCTGAGCGTACCAGCCATAGTCAATTTATCTTTCAATAAGTCCCTAGCAAGATGTACACTGGAAAACCAATTATCCATTGTAATGTTACGACCTGTACCTTTTAGAGGCTCAACTAACCTTTTTACGACATCTCCAGGACTGTTACTCAAACCATACGGCCCGTTCGGTTGTTTACCTGCATATATTTCTAACCTGTCGACCAATGCAAATATTTTGATTCCATATTTGCTGGGCTTATTAGGTATATATTGCCTGAAGGCGTATCTTCCTCGAAAGGCAACCAGTTGTTCATCGATGGTTAGAAAAGCGCTTGGTATCACTGAAGACTAGCAATTATTCACAAATCGCTGAAAAATGTCCCTAATCGCTGCCAGTTTGTCATACATACGTCGATCTTCCCTAGTATTTACATCATCAAATCTGATACTTCTACACAGGAATCTGAAGCCATTATAACTCATTGTTATATATATGTTTTCAATTCCCAGATTTCAAAGATCACGCCAAATAAAGTATTCCTATAAAAGATCTTATCTCACATACGTCAGTCAATCTAGCATCACGTTCTCTATCGAAATTTGCTTGAATCTTTGCAATGTATAGATTGGTACATTTCACAACGATTTCAATCATTGAATCATCAATAAATTGGCTAAGACAGTCTATAGAGCGTTCTTTGCGTTGCCTTCTGGCCCTGGAACTTTCAATATAAGATTACGAGCCTTTGTTCTTGACGTTGGTGGTTTGTTTTTACTCCATTTAGTTCCTTTATCCTTTCCCAAAAATATGTACCACCGTTTTTTACAGAATCTTCTTCAGTTATATTCGAAATATCAGCTCCCTCTTCAGACTCTTGCTCCGTATCTGAACATTCACCTTGTACTTCCAAGTTATCTGTTTCTTGCTCCGATGGATCATCTTCACCATAAACTTCTTCGTCGTCACTGTCAAGCATTTCATTATACCTTTTCAGCCATTGCTGTGGGTCTACTTGATAAATTTGCTATATTTTTACCTGCATAACCGAATTTGAGGAAAACCTTACTTCGGCTTGCCCATAATCTCGAGGGATCTTCCTCAATTCGGTTTATCTCGACTCAATACCCACTGCTAAGAGGATAGAGAAACTGCCATTTTTCATTTTACTATTAATGGATCCCACGAGTACTGTTAACATCGCTGTGAACCGAATCTGATGAGGAAACACTTATGCGGCGAATTCTCTTTCTACGGGGTTCTATATCCTGGTCACTCCCACCTAAGAAACAAGAATGCCAGTTTTTCATTTTTAATTCAATATGTCTAAATAGCGAGAAAGGCTATTCAAACTCTGCTTAGTAATTTTGCAAAGACAGCAAATTACCTCGACTCATAATGGTATGTGGGATATTTACTAAAAGCAGTAACTTACAAAAAACAGCGAGCAAGGCTGTTTTTTAGTTATACATATGTATGGCGAGTAAAGCCATTTTAGATAATAGCATATTTTTATCATGATGAATCAAACGGCGAGTAAGGCCGTTTTGTACGAGAAATTAACCTTCAAGTAGTAGAATGCTAAATTTCGCCTACAAATCATTTAAAAACAAATTCATGATGTCGGTAGATGACGCCTAAGGCCATTTTCACCATAACCGCGTTTCCCTGATACACAAAACAATAATAAACATCGTACTTACTTGTAGAGACGTCCTGTAGCATTTCCTCTAATTTCTTCAACTTTTCTTTTGATAATCACACGTTTCCTATATGACGACATTGTGAACACGCAAAAAAGGTAAACAAGAGGCGACCACACTCCTTCGCACCAAAAAGCATAATGAGATATTCGTATAGCTCCAGGGTCTGGAGATGGGGATCCATGTTACTTTTCACAGGTGGCCCGCTTCGTTACCGAATCGCATTCTACAATATGCGTTCTAGTGGACCGGACTGAAGAATAATAATAACAATAATAATAATGATTGTCTTTATTGGATTAACCAAAAGGTGGAGTTCACATTCCGTGCTCTTCCACTCAACCTTAAGATACAAAAAAAATTGTCCCAATAAAACAATGTAAATAGAAGTTGAATGTCCAACACAATCAGTTAAAGAATAAAAATTGAATATATAAGTGATGACATTTCATACTTGCTGCTTTTTTAAAATAAAAGATGTAATTGTCTTCTAAAATGGTAATTCCCTCAGCCCCAGAAACTCCTGAGGGGTGTTGTTATATTCCTTAGCAATTTGGTAGCCAAAACTCCTTTCATTGGTTCTATGGGTAGGAGGAGTGATGAGGATCTAATATTATTATTGTGACCTTCTGTTCGAAATTTAAGTTTTTATAAAGTTAGGTAGGTCTCGTTTGTGTAGTAATTTTATTACATAAGGTAATCGCAGAAATTTAACAGTTCAATTTTGCTCTACATTTTGGACACACACCCTATAGATACTACATTATTGTATGTCGCCAACATCACGCTATCATCACCACTTATCTTGTACATGCTACAGACCAATTCATTATTAACGCAACAAGATTCGTGCCACAAGCACTTACATTACCGCCGAATTAAACTAGGGATAGGAACGTCTATCACTATCGCTCGACATCACTATAAATAAAGTCACAAAAATTCCGCGTTTCATAAATAAATAATCGTCGTCGGGTGTCGTCTAAATGCGAAAACACACGAAGATAAAGATCGCCCGTGTCCGCCACGTAATGTGATGTCGGCTGACTAGTATCGGTGGACGGTAAAAAAAATAGTGTCGTTATCCGTTGATTACACCAGTTTTTCAATCAGCAAAGCGCGCACTAGAAAACAGCTGCTTCTTTCTGTCACTTCCTTGCAACTACCGGGTCTTGCATGAAAATCAATCAGTTAGATATTTTATGCAAATTCGCACGAAGTATACCAGTAGAAGCTACCACAATCATGGTCGTGTTGTAAAAATGACCACGAAACTTGACGCCTAGAGTACCAGTGGGTTGACATATTGCGGGACTTACCCCTAATTTTGGAGGATTTTTACTTGAGGAGTTTTTTCGGGATATAATACTATGGAGAGATCACACGGTTTGCGGAAAGAACGCATCCCCTCGCTCTTTGAACCAAACTTACTCCTTTCCATTAATTAACTGCGATTTAATGGACTTTTTTTAAGTTGCAATTCTGAGGGATATTTTGTGCTTATTCTTGGGAAATTTTATCCAGCCCATTTGGCAACGCTGTCCTTTGACAGACCGCCGCGCGGACACCAACAAACGAATTGCCTTTAATTCATTGTAAAAAATGTTTGCTTCAATCAAAAAACTGTTGGAAATTTTTATCGTTATTTCTTTGTTTATAAGGAAAAGTCTCCGTTTGTGCGGTGATGAATTATTTAGCGAGGGGGAACAGTTTCATTATCATTATTTAGAATTCCTGCTGTAATTCAAAATGTAAATGACTCAATCTTTTGTTCAAAGAACAACAGGATTTGATAGAAAAATAACCAAAACATGCAAGAATTTGTTCCAGGTGTTTTAGAAAAGGTGATGTGATGAGTGTAATTCAAAACTATTAAACGAGGAGTTATTAGCAAAACCTGTAAGTTGGCACCTAGCTGATTAGCTTTTGGGGCCCTACGAGGCATGTTTCATGATCTAGTTTAGTATCAAACTGTGGTATCAGCAAAGGTCAATTTGAAATTGAAAACCAAAACTATAGGTAAGAAACAAGACAGTAGAATGTCATTCGTTTAGGTTGGCTAGCCTTGTTGATCTGAATCGAGAAAACAGGGCTATCTTGCAACTGCAAGTAATTGGACACAAATATCTTGCAGACAAAACAATGCCGTCTTGTAACCGCAAGAGCTTGTATGCAAGGATCTTGCGAACTGTAAAATGGTTTTTAGGATGCTCCGGTAATTGAGGGTGAACCTTCAACGTACGGAAGTAACCTGGTAGAAAAATTGTCATACAGATTGATTCAAGAGACCAACATAGTACACACATGACCGAAAACACTGAGCCCTACCGATAGTACTGGCCTTCTGGCAACTTGCTATGACTAACCTCGTTACGCCATCTATCCATCGCTCATACCTCGCATAGGCGTATCTACATTTGTGAGTGCGAGTTGAAAATATGTCTCTAACATTCTAAGTTTTTTGGGGAAATTTACGAGGAAATCTATGATGTGTGAAATAGGTATATCTGTTACGTGCTTAGAACTACAGGGATTGGAATTACATCAATATACTAATGCCAACAAGTTGAGATAAGCCCTACCCCCACTGCTTACAACTACCAACCTCCAATATTTAATCTCTACAAGGATGCTAAGGAATATCTGTAACGTCAAAAACCAACGTCCGAGCTTTTTGAATTTTTTGTTGCCTGTAGCTCCGCCGCGACTAGATCGATTTTCAAAAACTGTGACGCTGTTTTGTCTTCGGCGTAGTTGTAACCTTGTTTCGTAATTTGGTAAGAATCCGACCAATATTTTAAAAGTGGTCCCAACAACTAGCCAGGCAGACAGACATACCGATGGAAATCAGTGATCTTTGTAGCTTTTTTGTTGTTGTGGCAAAGTTCCGAGGAGTAGTTTCTATATTATAGAGTGATCAAGGATTAGCAAAAAGACTAATAAACAGGTAGACAAATCGACCGACGAAAGTCAGTGATATTATTTTTTGTCATGCAAATGTCATATAACAATACACCCCATTTTCGAAATATTTCTCATATTACAATGCTTAATCGCCATTTAGCGTCGGAAGTATAAGGAAAGCTGGCCAAGTCGTTAGAAGACAGTTGTAATAAATACAGCATTTACTGTTACTTAACATTAAGCTATGATTTATTAACATTGGAATTATTTCAGAAAACTCTGTCATCCTGAAGACTAATAACAATGTTAGTTAATTGAAGCCAACCAAAATATCAGTAAAGTTTATTCCAACAGAACTTATCCTTATTGTTCAACTGTTAACCGACCCAACTACTCAATTATTATAAATAGTACTTAGAATATAATGGTAAATTCTACATTGTTAACCATCATTGCTTTGAACAACATCAAAACAAGCATCTCCATTTGATAGGTCATAACAGCAATACATCTAACCTATTGTTCGTCCCTATATGTACCATCTCATCCAAAATTTAAATGCGATAAGAGATATGTCAGGCGCAAATGTGTCGGCAATATGCCCGTGATCATTCGGACCGGACTATCAGAATGACAAATTGTATTGCTGAGAGCACGTTAATGTGTATGAGTTATTTAGCACTTGATTGCACACAAATGTCAACCTCGCGTCGTTCCGTCCAAATTTACGATCTGCGTTGTCACTGTCATCATTCCCTTTGAACCCCTGTTGCCACTCTTTTCAAAAGCTTGATGAATTTAGCCTAAAATGACCTTTGTTTTAGAAGACGTTCATATGTTAGTTCAGGTTTCATAGTTTGGGAGACTCCATGAGGAATGTCTACAGTCGGTCATTTTTCCTTTACCTCAACATGATGACGAACAACGACGAATAGTATGATGAAGGAGACACATATCGTTAAATTGGATGCCTTTAAAGTACAATAGTAGGGGAGCCCAAGAGGCTAGTTACTTGAGCGTTGTAGGGACCTACTGGACTGTTAAGGTTAGATCGAAAAAAGTAAAAAGGTTATATATGATGTATACCCTTTTAGTGGTGAGGGGCACGTCTACAGGTTGTCAAAAATAGTTACTCAGAAACATACAAGCGCATCAGATATTGATATTTTACATATATGCTCCACGAGTCCTGAACTAGTGAAAACCGCATATTGTTATCTTCATTCGTTATATTTTTTGCAAGTTTGCGACCCTCCCACGTCTTTACGTCATACTCAAAGATTATTGAAATAGGCACCTTTCAGCATATAACTCCTATCTTAGTGTGGCCCGCACGAGTATATCCATATATATATATATATATATATATATATATATATATATATATATATTATTACTCAGATCGGCTGCCCTAAACGTACCCCCTGTTTAAACGACTGATATATGTTGGACATACTTAACAGGATACAAGATTAACCCTCCTTACCTTAATCTACCGTGCTCGAGTATATCCTAAAATCCCCTATCGGCTCCACTGCTATAAAGGTAGACAAAAGCACATGCGCTAAGGCAAGTTCGAGAGCTAAAGCGGAAGACGAATCGAGGGGGGAGTTGGGTAACTTGCATTAAAGTCATTCCCCTAAATATGAAGCCCTTAGCTTTTGTGTACCTAATGACCAAATCAAGATCTAATGTAGCTGTTGTGATTAGAGCAGCCTTCCAGTCCTGCAGAAAGATTATGAAAATAAAATCAAAATGATCTCAAGGAGTTGAATATCCTTAAAGGTGAAGGTAGCCTGAGTGATGTTAAAGTGAGTAATGTTACACAGGTGAGTTGAATTGAAAGCAAATGAACACGATATTTCCAAGACATGAAACAACATTTTTATTCTAAGATTAGTTTGTTAATATACAGTTTTATAAAAATCACTTCATTTCGTAGATACCATGATGTTTGACAATAAAATGTTTGTTAGCAAGAACTATTTGTGAATCCTGCTAATATGTAAAAAAATCCAAATCTATAAATATCTCTAGCTGAAAAAGGCCATTAACTATAGATAAGCATTTGATTGATTGTGGTTGAAACTGGTTTTTCGATAAAAAATAAAATAAAAATCATGGGAGCCACTGAATTTTTTAGAGACACAAATGAAACTGATTGAACAGGTCGAATGATATCATTTATTATGGGCTGTTTGATTTTAGAGAGGTTATTGCACATGAGAAGTTATATATTTTCCTTGGAAAATTTCCGAACACATAATGAATCATACAATAATTTTAATTATAATTAAAACCTCTATCTTAACAAGAAGATGACTATGGTGTATTTGAGTCCGCTTGTCTAGTCGCTAGGTGCGAGGTGGATGGTGGGAACCGACAAAACGTTCGCAGTGCGCGATGTGGCAGAGATCTTAAATGACACTTTTATCACAGTGCTATATTTCATACAATTCAACACTAAATTTGTTAAATACAGAGTGGACCATATGTAACTGACTGGTTTGTATCTTGAATATTTTTGAAGTTAAATAAAATACGTCCAGTTTTTTTCATCTTAGTATTTTATTGAAACTTAGGAGTTATGTATGATAAGTTACATCAGACAAATGTCCGCCTCTAGAAGCCGCCCAAACGTTCTTGGTTACATTTTCCATCGCTTTTTGGTAGGTTTCGGGAGGAATATTTTCAATCGCTTCCGTAATAATGTCCTTCAGCTGCTCTACAGTAAGTTTTGGTGGCCTGACCCTATTTCCCGGAAATCCCCATAAAAAAGTCAGGGATTGTGGTGACCTTGGTGGCCAGTTGACATCAATAAATCGAGAAATTGAATTTCCCTAAAATATTGTTCGCAAATGATTCATTGTTTCCCTAGCTGTGTGACAAGTTGCTCCGTCCTGCTGGGACCACATGTGTTGAAGGATAAATTGTTGGATTTGAAGAACTAGAAAGTTTCGCACCATATCACGGTAGCGCTCGGAAGTGACAGTAAGAGAATTACCTGCAGCGTCTTCAAAGAAGTAAGGTCCAATGACACCTCCATAACAAACACCGCACCAAACTGTGACTCGACGGGGATCTGGTCGTTGATGGATAGCAGGAGGGTTCTCCAATGCCCAGATACGACAATTCTGCTTATCAACAAATCCGTTCCTATCGAAGTCGGCTTCATCGCTCATTATCAGTTGTCAGTAAAAATCGTTATTTTGGGCGACTCTCATGGTGACTAGGCTGTAGTTCTTGGGTTAACTGGATTTTGTATGGCCGCAAATGCAAGTATATTTTTAAAACAGTGCATAATCAGCTGCGACGAATACCCAGTTCTTGAGAACGATGTCTGGTAGACGTCCCAGGGCGCTCCACTACACTTTCACGAACTCTCTCGATATTTTTCGGAATACGAACAGCTCGAACACGGCCCGGCCCGGCCTTGGTAAGTCTTCAGCTTTTACCTGTTTATTCAAATTTCCGCTACTGACGAATATAGTGTTGACACTGGGCACGTTATTTCGACCGAAATATTGTCGTAGCTTTCAAATTGTTGCAACAATCGACTCATTATATAAGTTAAACGTTTTAACAGTACGGACGCGTTGTGAGATCGTGTAGCGCTCCATGATGAATTGGACACTACTACGGCGCCACCTAATGAAGTGCGTGTATCAAAAACGGCGAAATTTAAATCAGTCTGTTATATATTGGCCACCCTGTATATTTACGTGAAAACGCATAAATTCTCGAAATGGATCACAATAAATGCTGCATTGTAAACTGTAAAGACTACGGCAAAAAGTACATGCAATTTTTTCACGTTACCTGTAGCAACATGAAATTTAGAGCAAATAATTAAATAGCTGCTGTAAATAAGAAAAACTAACATAACATAGTATGATATGAGTGTATTTTATATACTATAATGTGTGCAAAAATTACAACAAAATAAACACTAAAATAATTAATATATTCCATTAAATATATAGGAACTCACATTTAGCGATGTTTCGTAGGAAGTTGGTGTCACAGACGTTTGTTTTAGGATCAAAGCTATTATTAAGTTGCTTTTTCCATTCGTCTTAATCTCTTGATCATCTCTCACATGCTGTGCTAACACTAATGTCTTCCCTTTTTACATATCCTTGAGGTTATACATTCAAATCATATCTTATTGGATTCAAATGCCGTACATATTATCACCTTCATTTTTTGTTCAAATACGCAAATTACTTAGTTTAGTATTCACCATAACATTGTTAACAAAACGCCTGGTCCCCAAAAAAAGGCAGGTCCCGGGTCCCGAATAAATATGGTCACTATGCGGCGCTGTCGTCGCGCATACAGCGAATTGATACTAAACGACTTATGATAGTTTTTGTCAGATTGTTTTTAAATTTCCGTACACCAGAGCCAGACTAGGTTAAGTCCGTTTTTGTCAAAAATGATTTTAATAGCTTATGATAATATTGTGAATTTTCATTTGCTACATGCAACGTCCATCTATCTATAATAATAAGGACGTTACGACTTTTTAACTCATGCCAATTCGCATACAATACAATGCATGAAAAATATTTCAAATACAATTATCTCAAAAGTACTTATTTGGACTTAAACTAGTCTGGCTCTGAGGTACAGATCTAGAAACATCACCTGTGTTTTTGCGAATAAAAAGATGTTATTTTATTTCAAAACTGCTGCAAAATTATTTCTCCTTCCTGAAAAAAAGCAATTTGTAACGAAACCGGCAACCCCGCATCATCCAATATTGCATTCCGCACTTGTTATGATGGCTTTATATGCGGATGATACACGTCGAATGGAATTTGCAAATTATTATTTGCAAAAATAGCATTGCATTCGGACAGGTTCATTAAAATGCTAACTGACAGCGAATTGCATATGGGGGATGTTACTACTAACTACCTGCGCCGTGCTATATCGTTACATTGCCGCATGGCGGCTCTCGCTTTGCTCCGTCCGTAGACTGTCCATCAGTATATTCAATAAATTATGGCCTTGCCCAACTGTGATCGTCATTTTTGGTATTTCCGCAATTGTTATGGATTGTACGGCGGTAAATTGGAAGACTGGATTAAAAGAATGTTATGGATCATGGTGACAGAAATGCGTTATATGGATTGCGCACGAAATAATTGCTTATGGCAAGCGTATAGGATGGCTATTCAAATATATTTTAGCGAAAACATTGTTTATGCTGTTCAAAGTCTAATTTATCACTCCTAAGGCCACCTCTCGCGATACAAAATTTTGTTCATAATTTGGTACGAAATTTTGTGAGAAAATGCGTTCCCCTTTTATTTACAAATTACAATCCAGTCACGTTAAGAAACGTAATAAATTTCGTACAAAATCATGCGCAGTCGGTAGAAAAAAGTATAACTGTCAACTTCGAACTGCATTTTTCGTTCGGACTTATCACTTTAAACGAATAAGAAATTCTAGAAAATGGAGCGATCCCGTAATTCGCATATACAGGGTGATTGGAAATTCGACATATTCCCTGAAAGTGGTGATTCTAGAGGTTATTTGCGATAAATTAATTCCCATCAACTGGGAGTCGGAAATGGGCGGTGTCCGAGAGATCGGCATTTCAAGATTTCTTAAGAATTTTCTGCTTACAACCAATACAATTTTTTTTTAAATCTACTCATTTCTTGGAACTGAATTAATGGTTTTCTGAAAAATCTGAAACTAGCAAATAATTGAGATAAGAACGCTATACCAAAAGTTTGAAACTGTTAGAAATAACAGGCTGTTAGTGAAGAGATTTTGATTTTTGTTTATTTCCGAAAATCATCATGAGTTATTTGAAATAAATTGTATGCTATTTGGTATACATATTACTAAAATAATTGCAGAATTTCATGAGCTTTCCAAAACCATACAAATCTTATTAACTATTTCAAGCATTTGAAAAAAAAACAGCAGCCATCGATTAGAGGTAGTAGACTTCGTAAATCCAATTTTAACAAAACAGCTTTCTCGGAATAAAGTGCATCGTATTTCTACGTGTCAAACTGACTCATTTAACTTCGTAAGTATTCGGGTGTGTCCATCGGAGTGTCCAATGAGGTTCGTGTTGCGTCATGACCTACAGTTTGTTTATCGCTTAGTACCAACTATCTTTGGAATTCAGACGTATTGTATCGCGTTGTGATCTTACTAAAAATTCCTGCAAATTATGTATTGTTACGGGTTTTGTAGTGGTGACTCTGCTGCAGCACGAAGGGATTACCAAAGGCGTTTCCCTACCTGATATAAGCGTGCTTGGTACTACTTACCGACGCATTCGAGAATCTGGCTCGGTTCATCGACGACAAATAGACGCTGGCAGACCTGTTATCCATAATGCTGACGAAGAAGAAATTTGAGTGTTTTCGAGCAGACCCCACTGTGTCAACTAGATAGGAAATCCTGGTTTATTGCTCATACAGCGCAACTTTATCCATAACATTACACTCCAGTGCACGCTATGGAGGGCAACCCTGCACGAAGGATTGACTTTTGTAGATTCTTAATTCATGCCGATATTCAAAACCCAGACTACTAAAATATCCTTTGGACTGATGAATCGAAATTCGATCGTGATGGTATTACAAATTACTACAATGCCCACTATTGGGCTCCTAAGCGCAACATCCAAAACAATTCAAGGAAGGCAAGCACCAGAGAAGTTGCTCGTTAAACGTTTGGATGGCAATTATACATAATAAATCGATTGGACCTTTTTTCTTGCCCGACAATTTAAATGGCACCACTTATGAAAACTTTTTAAGAAATTAAGTAGATGCATTACTAGAAGATGGAGGACCAATATGATGTACCAGCATGATGGCTGTCCAGCCCATTATTTTCGAGGTGTACGACAATGGCTGGATGAAAAGTATCCGCAGAGATGGATCGGTCGATGAGGCCCAACGCCGTGGCCGGCGAGAAGTCCAGACGATTATTACATTTGGAGTCACATGAAAAAATTAGTCTATAATACATCCGTTGCAGATATCGAAGATTTGAGGCAGAGGATTTTGGCAACCACCGACGAGATGAAACGCACTCTTTCAACAAAAGTGACAGTGACCCAACTACGCCGTAGGCATACGTAACAATGGCAGGCAATTTGAACAAGATTTATAGTTTTTAAGTACCAACGCTGTGTTTGTTTCATTAATTCTTGATGCAGTACCTGTTTTTCTTTAATTAATTAGATTTCAAACTTTACCTAGCAAATTTAATTTAAAAATTTAGTTGTACCTACAGTACCCTTTGTACGGTTGTTGTTAGGATATGCCTGAAGAAGTTAAATTTGTACTGTCTTTGAAAGCTCATGAAATTCTGTAATTATTTTTGTAATTTGTACGCCGACTGTCATACATTTTATTTCAAATAATTATGTTGATTTTCGGAAATAATAAACGAAAATGAAAATCTCTTCATTAACACCCTTTTATTTCAAACTTTTGGTATAGCATTTTTATCTCAATTATTTGCTAGTTTCACAGCTCTCAGAAAACCATCAATTCGGTTCCAAGAAATGAGTAGATTTTTTTTTTAAATTGTATTGATCAGTAAGCAGAGAATTCTTAAAAAATCTTGAAATGCCGATATCTCGGAAACCGCTCATTTCCGACCCCCAGTTGATGGGGATTAATTTATCACAAATAACCTCTAGAATCACCACTTTCAGGGAATAGGTCCAATTTCCAATCACCGTGTATAATATGCAACTGCGGAACAAGCGATCTACATTGCAGCTGCCCACCTAATGAAAAAACGAAGTAAACGAAATCGTAAAAAAATTTGGGGTTGAAAATGTATCAGAAAGAGGGACCAGGGAATTGGTGCGCTTCAGATGTTGAATAAAGGGCCTCTAGTGGAGAATCCACTGGCTTATCGGTCTAATTGACTCTAAAGTAATTCTGATTTTATCCAACGCAGCTTATTTGGCGTTTCTGTTTTTATAGGTCTTGCTTTTTACAACATAAAAACAATCATATTTCTGATAATCGTTTAGTAGAATGTCACACTGCTGAATTTACCATGACATCTTTTAAGTTCTTCAATCTACACGTAGAACAGCATAAGCAAAGTTTCGCGAAATTGATTAATACAATTGTTCACAACAACTGATGAAAGTGCTTGAGGTTGGGCTTGTTTTTGCCAACCAATTATCACCTCATGTAATCATCAAGAGAATGTCAAGGAGTTAACATAAAACATGTAATTCGTTGTCACGTAGCGCTTTTATCAGCCATTGACCTGCTCCAAATGCGCAGTAGGCGCCTGCTCACTTTTAGCATGATATTATTTAGGATAGCTTCTAAAAAAAAGTAACACTTAATTTGATCATTCAAAATTATATACTAAAAGCTCTCTGACACTATCCTTAATTTTCAACTAAATTTAGAGTACTAAATTTAGCACAAAATTTTGAATTGTGACAGGCGGTCTTTACACTAATTTATAACAACACTTGTAACTAATCTATTACAAATTTATAAACATGTCAAGTGGACCATCGCGTTCTGTGGTGACTCATCGCCTGCTGTCGACTGCTCGACCTCCTCGATTTTCCCTCTGAGCCTATTTATTTGAAATTGGGATATACTCGTGTATATAGAGGTCGATCCTTCTTAGAAGCTGTCAAATGTTCGCGACACGATCGCAATTCTGATTGGTTGGTTCACCGCCAATTATGGAGGAATATTTCTTGTGCGTAATTATTATAATTACGCTATACTAAAATTGCGTCTATGCTTCGCTGGGCAAAAGTTATGGTTTTCGACCCTTGGCCAACTGTGATCGTCATTCTGGCACTGTTTTTATGAACTAAAAGGCCTGCGTAATCAGCCAATAGGTTACACTATCCATAAACATTATATCTGCATTATTGTCTACATTCACCCTCAAGGGTCCTAGGTCCTGATGATATAAGATGATCAAATGACTTGTAAAAGTGATCTGGAAAGCTAAAGATGTGTTGATCAAACTGCCCGGTGAGGCTGTAAACTGATGCTATCATAGTAAATAGAATACAAAATACAGTGTCATTCGACGGTTAGTGAGGGAAAACCTTTTACAGCGGACCCTTATGTATGTTGCATCGCTATAAGATGCCGTTCTAAGCATGAAGGGGGTATAAGCATCTGACATGGAACCGAAAAAATGCATCTAAAGTTTGAACATCTGATTAATTTGTGAAGGCACAGCAGACATGGATGTAGGATCTAAAGGAAGCTGTCACTTGTTGCGACCCAGAAACTTTGCCAATGAGTATAGAAGATGACTCAATTCGCTGGGTATCAATAACCTCATAAGCCCGAAAACAGCAGACTGTGCTGAGCACAGCAGTAAGAGAGGCGTATTACTAATTTTTCTAGAAACTTCCCAGTTTGCCACGGAAAATTCCTCATTCAGCCACAGCCAACTTATAACCTGTCAATACCTCAGTAATTTTTCAAATAGTTTATTTGAGTAAACACGGTTATGTGCTTGCCACTCACAGTCTGTTCTTATCTGTAGTAAAAAGTGCTATTCATATTTTTATCAAGACATCAGAGATATGAATAAGACAATTGAATATATGAACGAAAAGGACTTAATGGCATTTTTTCAATTTTTTTTTAAACTGTATTACATTTTATGGAAGAACTTGCAGGTAACTAAATATTTGCTTTTCAATTATAACAGGTTTTCAAAATCAGAAGTACGGCATACGGATACGTCACTGTTAACTGTGACATTTACCACAAATGAAGCATCGACTCAAATGTCAGATATGGTTAACTCTATCAATCAGTCAAGGGGAATTTGAATGTCATCCTATTCATTTTTCAATTTTCTTGAGAAATATTTAATATCCTGCAAACACTTATTGTTTTAATTACGCTTAACATGGTATTTGAGTTTTGAAGTTTCTAATAACTGTCACAGCTCAGTAGTTCATAACAACAATGAGAAAGGCCGACAGTGCTTTGGCGTGAAATATAATTTAAGCGAAAAATGAGAACTGAGTAAAAGATAGGAAACAAGACGACTCTAAAATAAGTAATTTTAGGCAAAGCGAATATATGCCTGTTATTGGTATTTTCTTGCATATATCTCGTACATTTGCACTGTTTTTGAAATCGCTCATTCAAGCTTCCGCCATCGAGTAGTGCATGCAAAGCTACACAAGTACGTTACTTATATTGTTTATGCAATTAACCTCGACTACGCGGTGTCAGTTGAAGGGGAAGGTATGTACGAGTATTAAATCGCGAGGGGTATACCCATAATGCGCATGTTAGAAAAAATCGACTTGGGTGATATTTGAAATGACCGATTCAAATCAATCCAACACCCAGTAAGACTAAATTCAGTATCTCAATCACCCTGTATACCCGTACCACGTATATCGCACGGCTGCTGCAGGATTAGCTTTCTTTGTCGCTCACGCAGAGGCTCACGCACCAGTTTCGACAGAAAATCGAATCAAAAGCCAATAGAAATCCACGGCACGCGCGTTTCTAAAGAAATTTGAAATTCAATTTGGAAATCTCTATGGTCGTTTTGCCACTACCCTGCATTGTAATTTTTCGGCAAATCCACCGGCGACACCATCGCCCCCGCCTCCCTTGATATGCATTGCTACATATACATGGGCGGAGTTATATAAGAGATATATTTATTTAATGAGTTGAAAATCATCATAGCATCTATGATAGCCCAGTAAATAAACACTTATGATATAAAAAAACTCTTAAATGGATAAAAATTTATATTTAGGATATTATAGTATTTTTCTTTACCATGACGAAAAGCTCTGGACTCTACCGTACTTGAAGATGTCTGAAAACTTTTTTTTTGTTACGGTCCTGTAAATATCATATATACAACGTTGTAACCCGATACATAAGCTTCAAAGTTGTCTCTAAGATATTTTCATATCTACGTTCATCTAGGAAATTATGCTAACTCTCAAAATGATCATATTGAAAGACTCTTGTAGATCTTTATTTTCCATTTGTTGTAGAAGAATTGTACTGATTAGCAAATACAGTAGGCCGCGCGGATCGAACGTCAGTACTGAATCTTAACATCACTCTTTAGTAAACTTAAATTCAAAGTTTCACAACACTACAGTGATTTTTTAGGTGTCACCAAGTCATTAGAAAAATGGAACTCAACCGAGAACATTTTCGCGCCATAATTTGTTACAACTTTCAGAGACAATTGTCGCAACAAGAATGCCTTGCTGAGTTACTGTCTGCTTTCGGCAACGAAGCGCCACATCAGTCAACAATTTCCCGTTGGTATGGAGGATTCAAACGTGGACGGGTGAGTCTTAGCGACGATCCCAGGGTGGGCGCACCAAAAATGGCAGTCAACCAGGAAAACGTCGATGCTGTGCGCGAACTCATAATTGAAGATAGACATGTGACATATCGCGAGATTGAGGCGTCCTTGAAGATCTCAAAGACCTCAATTCAAAAGAGTAAGAAACTTTGTTTCTCGTTGTATACCCCACCTGTTGACTGAAGAGCAGAAAGCAGCCAGGGTTAATTGGTGTCAAAAAACGCTTGACCGTTTCAATTCCAGAAACTCAAAAAATGTGTACAGCATTGTTAGTGGTGATGAATCGTGGATTTAATGTTATGAACAAGAAAATAAACGACAGTCGGCTGTTTGGGTGTTCCAAGGCGAAGAAAAGCCAACAAAAGTCATCCGTTCTCGAAGTGTTTCGAAAAAGTCATTTAAAACTACTTACCGTGTTGTTTTATTTCAATAGGCAAAACTTAAAACTCGTAGAGGATGACGGTCTAATTGCCATTGAAAGCTATAAATACTACTTTCGTCCATCCGACCATTGAAGGCCAACCATGTAAAGCATTATAGCTAAAATGAGTATTAATGACAAAATGACAGCAAAGGATATATAGGGTGAGGTTCAAATTCGACTAATGTCGTACTGTGTATGAGAGAGAAGCACGTGGCCTGGTCACTCGGGCTGCTAGGCAACGAGGTTCTTCTGTCTATTTCTAACACACGTATTGTACGCTGCTCGCTATTCTCCTTCGTACATGTTACGACGTCAGTGGTATTTGGTTTTCAGTGAATAAACCTAAATAATTGATCACACAGTGAATTCCTTGAATCCAAAAAACAGTGTACGCTCATGGGAATATTCAATTTTCCTTCAACGAGGCGACTGCTTTAATATTCTGATCGAGCGTATTTAAATTCGGGATTAAAATTAAATGTAAGGCTGCTACAGAAGCTAAATATGCCAAAAATGTGTCAGAAATACTTTTTGCGTGGTATTAAAAAGTTGGATATTATTTCCTAATAATAAAGTTCAAGTTGTTTCAAGACTCGCAAGTCAAAACAACTTCGTTGCTGTATGTTTTAGTGAGTTTTGGTATTAATCGAATTTGGTTCATGTTCAACAATAAAAAATCAAACTGACTTACGTTTTTAAAACATGTCATATTCAGCAATACTTAGATGGTGATAAGGAATGGTTGAGGAGAATTATAAGCAGACAAGATCTGAAACTAAAGAACTAAAGCGCTCACACGCATGTTCATCCATAGGATTTATGATCTATGATACTAGACCATATTTGACCTTCAAACTTTTCACCTCTGGATATGGAACACCAGATTAACTCGAACAGAATACACAATATTATCCAGTTCCAAGTGTTTTTTTTTTTTATTTTTAAAATACAAATTCTTCGACTCATTATGTTCTGAGAGTGAAGAGGTCTTCACAATCTGCTGCCTTCATTCACTCGCTGAAATAAATTTCTGTATTCAGAATTCCAAAATGCTTTGAAAAATCTACCAGAGTTTGCGACTATTAGAACCCTCTTTTCACATAACAAATATCTCCCCACATCTACCACACCGTGTTTACAATACGGCCTGATGCTCATACAAAACTTGTTAAAGCCTCCAATAAATTTGTAACAGATGTTTGCCCGGGGACAGTCTAGTGTGCGAGGCTACACCACCGCCACGCAAAATCAGCGATTTCAAGCTACAACCCCACAATCGGCCTGCATCTATATGTTAATTTCCTGAAAATGTCTTTGACACTGTTACCGCCCAACAGGGCATTGTACGCGTATTAAGGGCATTGTACTGCTTTACGGTAAATGCAGTGATACTAGGGAGCAGGGGTGACAGGTATTTAGGTAATTGTTCAATTCTGAAGTCTGCCCTATATAGAGTACCGACATTAAACAAAAATGAATAAAATCAAAAAAAACAACTAAGGGCGGCGAGCACCAATCAGGTGATTTCATTCCACAGCTTACTTGATTCTTCATCCAATTTAGATGTCCGCAAAAAAATGATGTCTAACCCTATTTTCAGCAAGTACATTTTTCTCCTTGCTTGACTTATATTTTCGTACAGTAACTCTTTTCGCGCGTTTTTACCGAGTAGTTTGTCCACTTACAATTTTCTCGGGAACTTAATTCTTATTTCACCAGATTCCCTGGATTAACATCAAATGCGTAGTGAACGTGATTATCTTGTCTTGCCTATAATCATCTCCAGCACTGGACAAATTAACCAATAGGTGGATTCCGTGTCCAATGCTGATAAGATTTTGAAGTGAAAAAATCTCATCATCCTTATAGAATCTGCTTCCGTTGTAGTCGGTCCGTCCTCTCTATAAGATACTGATAAAACCGATTTCCTGGAAGCATTTCCGGGATGCATCTATACGGAGTACCGTCTACATCTACGATACAGGATCGCTCCGCCCTCACTAGAGAACATCTAGTCAGTAAGAATCGGGCAGTGTATGATAAATTGAATTGGAAGGCATCTAGGGGGAGATGCACCCTTCTCTTCGCAGGAACACTAGAAAGTGATAGAGATCTATCATCAAACAATCCAGTGAACTTAAGAAATTTAGTCATTTGGATATGCTCACATTGATGCACTTACGGCTTTTCTGGACAAACTTTTATCTCATGACCTGCTAAGGAGGATTTGTAAATGATCATAGACCCGCCGCACTTGTGATATTTTTCCTCTTCCACAATACCATCACAAGTTTATATAGACTATTTTTCTGTAGCGTATTACTGACCTTTTTCTTGCCCTTCCTTTCAATCTCAATCAAAGTATATATGAGTTTTTCAAAACCAAAAGCAACTAGAATACAAAAAGTATGTTGGCTGTACTGTATCTAACGCCATAAATAAATTAAGATTAAAAAGAAATCCATCAAACCACTTGTATGAGATATAGATTCGAACTACTTGAGACAAGGTTTAATGAAAAACCTGCTGCGCTGAATTCAGTTATGATAAAAAAGCAAAGGCAATGGGTCAAGTATTTCTAACAACACACAGTGGCGCAGAATCCACTTTTAGCCGACAATGAATGAAAATATGAAAGTTAATGTTACGATGTAAAATGTATGTAATAGTCTGATGCATCATGTGCTATGATAAATATTTCATTCATAACCTGTTTCCCCCCTCCATTAAAATAATAAAGTTTTTATCAGTAATTATTCATCGGGTGGAGCATAGATAAACAATTTTTGTTTTTTCTCTTAAATATTTGGAACGATTATTATCTTTAAATGAAAGACCTAGTGGTAACTACTTTTTATCTATTTTATTACTTGTACTACACAGCATATCTGTCTTCCGGTCCTTGATCTGTGACCAATAATTTTCTAACAAAATATTCAGTCTCCGTAGGAAGTTTGGGCCTACAAGAAAATCCTCGCAGATTCCCGTTGAAAATTTCGCCTTACTTGTAGTTCATACAAAACACCGGATATGACTCTTTTCCTTTTTCAGTAAAATGTAATCTCACGAAAATATAGCTGGATCGATGTAGGCACATATTACAATCACACTGACTAAGTAGGCTATAATGTCATACTAACAGATGTCAAATAAATTGGCAGACGTATGAAAATATTTTATGGCTGGTCAGTCGCTTCTTTAATTGTAGGACGCCTTTATGACCTCCTTGATTCTCATAGTTTTCTACTCTTTCGTGTCAGCACTCTATTTTGAGATTATGTTACAAATATATTTCTACATCAAATTGCGCATGCTTTTGATTTATATCATCTGCAACGCCGGGAATACACTTGAGCCGAGGCAAGCCGCGCACCGACTGAGGCAGCCTCGGCGCGCCGCGATGTGATCTGCCCCACAATAGAAGAGCGCCGACGCTGACTTGGAAAATAGAAATATCTCAGCCTTTCTGAAAGAGAGAAAACGCTATGAAAACCGAGGAGGTCAAAAAGGCGTCCTACAATTTATTGTAGGAACTACTGGCGATACGGCCCTTACATAGCATATTTACCTTTTTAACCTTAACAAAATATTCAGTCTTCATAGAAAACTTTGGAACCTGCAAAATAGTCACTGTAGATCCCCGATGAGGTTTTTACCTAATTTGTAGTTCATATGGTTTACATTAATTTTCGTGATCATCCAAAAAACATAATACCTCACTTTCCAACTTTTTTCAGCATACTATAGCATCTCGCCTGTTGACATGGAAGCAAAAATAGATTTTCGACTTCTTAGTGTCATCTATTAATCACAGACAATATCATTGAAATCAAATCAATGCACCTCGTCTCGTGCTTTGAGCTTGCTTTGAGTGACAATGACCCTTGTATGTCTGGACGACCTTGTCGCGACCATTTTCGCAAATCCTGTTAATGAGCGAATGGGCGAAATCAATGCGCATTGTTTTAGCTGTCTCTGTCGCTACACCAGGAAAAGCAGCTGTTGGAAAAAAATACACATCTCATCAATGACGGCTTAAGGTAGAGTAATGTGAGCGCGTGTACTTCTACTAAACATGAAGCCATTGCAGGTCTGGATTTAGTCTCAGTGCTTATAATTTTGCTGGAGAATCACAGTTATCGGCACTACAACTACTAGATTTGGCTGTCTTTAGACTTTTGGTTGAGGCAGATTGCCAAAATCGGTGCCATCCATCAACTAACTAGATCAACTACATCATTTATCATGCAGGTGATGATATACTACCCAGTCTAAAAGTTGTTGTTTGCATATTAGAAATTTCTAGATGTTTCGATATGAAGTTCTAATCTACTGCAATGGCTTTCTGAACTCAATTGACAGCGAAACGACGTAGACGTGATTGAAAGAAGAAAGAACAAAAATTATGTGAGGTGAAACAGCAGCAAAGATGTGAAAAAAGAAATTAAGAAAGTACTGACAGTTCAGTTTATAAGAAATGTTGAGTAACCTATCATGGTGCTGTTCGCACTTCTTTCTCAATTTGCAACATTTGGGAGCTTCCTTGGTCTTCTACTAACTTCACCTTGACGTTCCTAGAAACAGTCCGTGTATATAGCTCTTTGTACCAAATAAATAACCATATGTGGCGCAGAATGGAAACGTCCAGGAAAACGATATGAATACACTCGGGGTGACACAGCAGCGTCTTAAACTCACCGTAAACTAACATTATGTCGACAAGTTCGTTGTTGCTAAGGAACGACCTGTCTTTAAATTCGATTTCCAAGGAAAAGTCTCTAGAGAAAGAGCTGTCTGCAAGAATACTGTCCGATCAAGTAACAGGAAGATTATTTTTAAAGTCATGGACAATGACGGATATCATTCTGTGCTTGGGCGAAACTGTTTCATATGTTCAGATGCGTCAGTGACTGGGGGTCCCTTTGATCTTTGTATCAATAACTATTTCATAGCTAGCCTACCAATTATCATGGGCACCCACAAGAATTTGCCTCCGAAATTCTTTGGAAAACAAAAAACAGCTTTGATTGAAGATATCGTTGTAAGAGCCCCCAAAAAGGTTTTTAAGAGCGTGGGAAACAATCCCTAGGGCGGCCAAATCTTAAAGATCTTACCAGAAGTCTTATGATTTGCAAAAAATATGGTTTCTTATTTTTGATACATTTATGTTAGATAATATTTATTTCTGTAACTCAATACACATTTTTATTGCAATGGCTTTCGTCTCTGACACTACTGTGAACATACGTCTTATGCAGTGTGTCCCAGGCTAACATCTCAATATCCCAGAAGTGTCCCGTATTCATACTAAATCCTACTACTACTACTACTTCTACTACTGCTACTAATAATAATAATAATAATAACGTTTATTTGTAAAATACAATATTAGTCTCGAACAAAACAAATAAACGCAGAGTACTCGCAGAAGGCAGATGCTTGTGCGCAGGTATTTACCCATACGAAACATTGTCATTTGCATACATTTATATTCATGTGAATTTAAAACTTTATGAATTTCTACAGTTGTAGAAGTAGGTGGTAAGTTTTTGTCGAGAAAATCTGAATGTACATTAATTTATGATTTGATTCATCATATACGATTGTTCTTGTATACCTAGACAGTTTTATACATTTTTTGTATGTATAGTAACTAGCGTGTTGTCTACAGTCATCAGGCAGAAGATTATAGACCCGTGCGCCTAAATATTCAAATGACATTCGCCCAATTTGCTTATTTATCCTTCGGGTCTGGACTGATAGTATTTTACACCTTGTCTCAGGGTTATGTTCTGGTCTTAGCAGTGTATGTTTGTATTTATAAATAAATAACAGCAAGTTCATACAATATAATTGTCCGATACTAAAAACACAAGAATCCTGATATACTTTTTCGGTTTGGTAAAGAATGTCTAAAATAATTTTCAAATTCCTTTTTGGTACAAATTCAAATTTTTTCAAGGCCCTAGGCCTAGTACTCCCCCTACCCGATAATGCTGTAACTTAATAGTGACTGGACTAATGCCTAGTATATTGAAATCACTTGCTTTGTATATAAGAAATCTCTAAAGAACTTGAATTTTAGTATTAGCTATCTTAATTTATTTGTAAGATACCCACCTGAGGATGCCATTTAAGGCGGTCATCAATCATTATCCCTAAATGTTTTATTTGGAACGCTCTATTCATCTTTTTACCATTATTATTTTTTATATCTAGCGATGATAAAGTTGGAGCAATTTTAAGACTATTATAGAAAGGTGAGAAAAATGTTTTACAAGAATTTATTGTTAAAATTTTACAGTGAAAAAATCTGATTATATTTTCAAAGTCTAACTCTGCTGTTTTTCGAACCGATACCCATGATTTATCCTTGAAATAAATTACTGTGTCGTCTGCGAAACTCGTAATTTTGCCTCATAAGTTCAAAGTGAATAGATCATTGACATATAATAAGAATAGGACAGGTCCTAAAACAGTAACCTGTGGCATTCCATAATTAATAACCTTTTCTTCGCTTACTTGAGCTCCGACTTTCATACATTGTTTTTTATCGGTTAAGAAGCTTTTCATAAGCTATAAAGTAGTGACAGCGTATCCTATAAAAAAGGTCTCCGTATCAGCTACGGGGATACAAGCTCCTTAAGGGTCTTTTCGGAATCTAATATCTTAAGATGGATGTGCTACTTGAAAAGTTTGCTTATTTCTTATGAAAACTATACGCCGTGTAAAAGAAGTAGGACACGCTGTATATCATAGTACGGCCCTGTGCTTTCTAGACGTGTAACCATGTATATCGAAAAAACCTTATGAGACCATATTTGTGCCCTGTATCTTGGTTTACTATAAATCATGTATAGGTTTCACGTGGATATATTATAAAATCTAATGAACAATTCCATGTACGATAGACATTTTCCATAGATATTCATATTGACCAAATACGTGTGGCGAGGATAGAGTTTTTGCCAGTACAGCTAGACTTGTAAGCATCCTGTACAAAAAACTGTTGCGTTCAATTTGGATCGTTTGTTTACATTAGGTTATCAACGCTGTTTTTTGCATTTTTTTGTCCCCCGGGCTCCTAAAATGGCATAGAAGAAGTGAAATCTAGACATATGGTAACCACAAACCGTTGCCAGTATCCTATTCGGTAGATATAACACTATGAAAAAAGTCCGGACAAACGAATGTATTTCTGTGCTGTAGCAGCCTTTAGGTATTGAATAAATGCGGATATATATATATATATATATATAATGAATTTTTAATACTAGCAGAATATGATAAAAACTGGCAAGTCATTGGAAGCATAACCATACTATGTTGCGAATCAGCACATTTTACCTCCTACGTAACGCTGTCATCAATTCATAGAGGATTATGTTCGGCACAAATTAGCCTTTCTGAGCTACGAATATGCACAAGAAGTAAACTCAAGCCAGCCAAACATGCCCATGCAATTAATGCACAGAATGTATCCCTACTCTACCGACAGTGCGACAATATGACCCACCTTGCCGTTCGCTGCAGTCAGCCTTTCGACACTCATCGGAGACTCTCTTATCATTCCAAGTTTTAAGGGCAAATGAAGTGAGAAATCTATGATGAGTGAAATAAGTCTAACAGGTGTGTAGAATTACCGGGGCTAAAAGCGTATAAATGAACTGGTGCCAGAAAATTAAGATGTTCTCTCTAAAGCCCTCAGCCCCCTATTTTTAACCTCTACAAAAATTTTCCAATACTTATCAAGTGCCACGGAAACGTCAAAATCGAGATTTGAGCGATTTTTATCTTTTCGTTTTTTACCCCTACCAGCCACAGGACCGATTTCTAAAACCTACAATACTCTTTCGTCCTTGGCATAGTAGTAATCTTATGTGAAAATTTTATCAACATCTGACTGCTACTTTCCAAGTTATAAGAGCCTTTTCACATGGAGCGTATGGTCAGCTCTGAAATATCAGCGCTGATGATACGTTACGCCGGGAATACACTTGAGCCGAGGCAAGCCGCGCACCGAACGAGGCAGCCTCGGCGCGCCGCGATGTGCTAGTGTGTACGCTGTACGGCGCGCCAACACAGCTGCGAACAGGCTCGGTTTGACTCATGCGATGCGCGACCTGATCCATCGGCTGTCGGTCCATCAGGGTGAGGACCGGCCGAGCCGTGCCTCATTCGTGCGCAGTGTGTACGGAATTTTCGATCAGCATTTGCCTCAGGGCGAATGTAGAGTCTATTTTTGGTTATTTACAAATTGTGGCACTAACTTCTGTACTTAAATATAGGCATTTTTCGTTGCTCCACTCCGATCTAAAAGATAAATTATTAATTTGATTTTTATTTCAATTCCCTCAGTCCTCGCGTGCAAATTCAATGAAATTAATCAAGCTTACGTAGTTTAAGTCGACATCTTCTAATCTTCTACAAGTGAACGAAGTAATAAAACAAAAGGAAAAGGAAATCAAAATGAACCCCAAATCACATCGCGGCGCGCCGAGGCTGCTTCGTTCGGTGCGCGGCTTGCCTCGGCTCAAGTGTATTCCCGGCGTTAGGCGTACTGATTTCACATGCAACGGATCGTCAATTTAAATTTGAATACCATGTTGAACAGTCGCAGTAAAATCGCTGTTGCCATGTCTTGGCTTATAATTAAAATGAGACGAGAAAACAAAAAGAAACGTTTATGTGTACATCCTATTATGATGTGCAAGGTATCTAAAAGGTGCCTTTATTACTTTGTACTGCAATAAATTGAATAACATAGAAGTAACCTTACAAAACGTGTACAGACAAGCAACGGCAACCTCGCTTGCCGGTACTCAACTGACCGTCAGTCCTTTGTCAAGTCGCTCATTAAACATATTGCTCGTGCGCGCGCTGATATAACGTTAACGCACGGGCTCAGCATATCGCCCTCGTAAAAAATCATACGCGCTTGCACTTGCTCGTCTGGCCTGATGATCTGCTGTGACCATACGCTACATGTGAAACGGCACTTAACGGGTCGAGGATTAGCGGACAGACAGAACGACAGACAGATTGATCAACAGATCACCAGACCAACCGAAATGAGTGACATGGTTTTTTGTAATGTATCATACATGCCATATAACATCCATAAACGTATTATCTCATTTTAGAACCTTTTCGCGCCTACTTATACTTCCTCGCCAGTGGGGTTCAGTATAACAAAATATGGACTTCGATCCTGGTATTTATTATGACTGCCAAAATATGGTGAAGCTTTTGCATGATATTTCAGTCACTTTGGTTGGCTAGCTCTTTAGCATGTGCTCCCTTATGTTCAGAAAAGAATCCTTGATCCTTTCCTTCATATTTTCCGGGGTAGATGGTGGATATCTATAAACCTCTTGCCTAACGTAGCCCCATAGAAGGAAGTCCATCAGTATCATACCTGGTGATCTAGGAGGCCAAGATATAGACGACCGATTATGATAATGCGTAGGTGTGTCGCCATGTTGGAAGTAGGTACATATGCATCCGAGTTTGCAGGTTGACATCCTCCAAAAGCAAAGGCAAATGCTCGATCAAAAAATTCAAGTATTCTGTACCTGTTAATCTGTGGTCGAAAAAGAAAAGCCCGTTAACTTGTCTGCCAATAACTCCCCCCCAAATATTCAAGCTCCATTTATTTTGGAAATCTACTTGCCTAACCCAGTGAGGGTTTTCCGTCGCATAATAATGCATGGTATGCCTGTTGACAACACCTATGCTGTTAAAAGTTGCCTCATCGCTAAAAAGAACCTTATCCAGGAAAGTAGTGTCTTCGCTCACTTTATTTAGCATTATTCTACTAAACTCCATCCGAAGGCGAAGGCCTTGAGGGCTTGATGCAAGCATAGATGATATAGATGGTGCCTATGCTTGTGAATAATCCTTTGGACAGAAGTTCTGCATATATCAGTTTCTGCTCCAATTTGCCGTGCATTTAAATGGGGATTTTCCTGCACCTTCAATAGAACCTCCAACTGATTTGCCTCATTGATTACACTTGGATTATTTATACATTTATTACTATATTCCACTGCACCACTTCATTCAAAACGTTCGCGTAGTGTGGAAGATGTTTCCGGCCTTGGATGTCGAATATTGGGTACCGTTGCTTATAAATGCGAGATACTAGGAAACTATTTTCTTGGGCTTCGTCCAAAACGAACACCATATTCACCATTTCTTTTGTTTCCAAGGATGATGCGATATTTTAGGAAATTAAGCCGTTCCATAAAAGACGTGCTAATAACCGAAAAAATAGCCGTAAGAACCCTTATATGTCTAGTATTAAGAAAAAGCTTATAAAAAAATGATTCAAAAGTTCCACAAATATATAGGGGATGCATTTGAAATTTCTATGAAAAACTTCAATTTGCGTTTTTGACCACGCTGTATGAGCAAAATTTGAAATTCGAAAACGTAACTAATAAGATAAAAGCTGAGGTGTGTAAGTTTTTTTTGATATAAAATTCAGCACTCCAAATTTCAAAATGGTGAACTGAGGGGTTGCCGAAGTGGGAGGTTTCTAGGCAAAACACCTTATATCTCAGTAGCTAATTACCAAAACTCCATAGTATATTATAACAATTTTCTTCTTTTGAATTGCCCTCCTCTGGACAACATCGAGCATAAATAATGTAGTCGGAACGGTAGCCCCCCAACCGTGTGATCAATGCTGCAGCTAGGTCTTATCTGGGCCCTGCCGCTAATCAAGCTGGAACGATCGAGGTGGTCCAGAAGGTCGCGATCTATGCATCTCTCAGCTTTGTAGGTTTTGAAAACTGATCGGCAGAGCTACGCGCAAAATGAAACAAAAACTATGTTCCTTGACCTTTCAGAAACTGTTGCTTATTTTGTAAAGGTTTAAAAACTATACAGTGCTAACTATACTATAAGGCTTTACGGTATACGTCCTTATTGTACAACAACTTTTGTACACGTCATTGTTAAGTGTATTAGTGGTAGTAGTAGTAGTTGCATTTCGATTTTGTTAAATTAACTTTATGTTAAGAAGGTCTACCCTATATATCACATATAGTTTCTTTCATAATTTTTTTTTGAATCATAGCTTCATTAGGTCTGGACACAAACCGAATATAATGTGATTATTGGAAGACTGACAACCTACTTGTCGTCACTTCTTTTAATTCGAGCGATTATTACGTCTATTTGCAGCATTCCTCAAGTGCTGTATTCAATATCAACACTTACAAATGCAACAATAGCATCTCATCCGTTTGCAATCCAGGGCTATTCCATCCCCGTTTTCCAATCAATTTGCAACCGAGGGTGGCAAACGAAGGGATCCATTAAGTCTCACTTTCGTCGCAACCGTGTTAGATTTAAGGATTGCTCTGCAAGCCCCATCATATGACAGGGAGAGCCTAGTGGCTTCTCCGTCTGTTTTCGTTGTACGAATGACCGACTATTAAGTTGATATGTATCCGGTCGATTACCCTCACCCTCAAGCGGGTGGTTGGAATTAATTTTTATGATGACTTAGAAAGGTTTCTCCTAAATTAAATCACTTAATCGGTCTGATGGTGTAGTCGAATAAAAACAGTTCGACACCACTATACTGTCCAGAAATACTGTAACTAATAAACAATTGTACAGGCAGGGTAATTTCAAGGACTAGGCAGTTAACGCTCGCTTTTATAATATACTCAGTGGCATTAGAAGTGTTACACCTAGAAAAAATAATTTTTTTCAGCTTGTCTGTGGCATCATAATCACTATATTTAAAGCATGCTGTGGCGACAATGTCAACGTTTTATATCTGTTTTTGTTTACCTTTGTTAAAATTTTATCTCTAAGTTTTTGTGAAGAAAGCAGAGCTGAGTAGTACAGAAATTTTTAGTTATTGCCCTTTCATTTACTAGTGTTAAGCATAACAAAATGCTTCAAGTTCGAAGGCGTAAAATTATCTCTATGTTAGCGACTTTGACAAGGATAGAATTAGTGCTTATCCAGATGTTGGTTTGTCCTATCGCGAAATTCGCCGCCGCCTTAATTGTACTGCAATGGCGGTAACGCGTGTGTGTCGAGCGTGAATAGAAGAAGGTAGAGCCACGCAAGAAGGCGAACTGGTCCACCAAGGCGTAGAGGAAAGGAACCAAATTTGCGATACTTTTTTTGAAAAGGAAAAATAAAGTACTTGTTGTTTTAAACGAGCGTATATTCTTAAATAACCTTGCGATTTGATGCTCCTAGCGTGCTCTAAAATAAAAAAATAATATCAAATGTATTTTTTTACAAACAAAAAGTATATTTTAAGAAAAGTAAATATTTTTCGAATTTACAGCTGGTTCCCTAATTTTGAGATACTATTAAGAAAATCCCTTTCTTTTACAGAAAGTGCATATGAAAATTTTCTACACAATTTTTATGTGCCCATCTACTACAATGGCTGTATTTTGCCCATTTTTCACCCTTCTTATCTTCGGAAAATCGACCTATACAAAATAAACATTCAGCATCGCTTTCATGTTGCTGTCTGAAGATGAATCATCCAACTTAAGGCTTCCGCAGCAGTCTGAACTTGAACTGGAGCGGAAGGCATCTATCGGAATTCTTTTGAGGATAATCTCCTTACTCTTGTGTTTCCAGACATCTGCATCTTGATACAGGGCCCTAAGTTGAGATAGTCTCAAATTAGGAAAACTTGGGTATCTCAAATAAAGAATTGTCCAATCATATTATGTATATCTAATAAAATTACAATATTGTAAAAGAAAATAAATAAGGTATTTATAAACTACCAAATTTATATCAGACAATTGTTCTAAGTAACTTACCTTAATTTTAGTAATCACTTTTCTCACACTATTAAAAATATTTTTAACTCTCAAGAAGTAACTAGCTGTGGTGTCAGAGCAAACTATGTGCAAAACTAAACTGTAAACACATGTAAAATACTACTGCGTCTTAGTTCACAACTTTTTGGTATTACTAGAAGATGCTGCTACAAACATACAAAGTTACACCACTGTCTCAAATTAGGCCCTTGTCTCAAATTTGGTTCCTTTCCTCTACTACAGAGCGTCAAGACAGGCGCTTCAGTCAACTAGCCCTACGAGACCGTTTTGCTACTATGCCTTAGGTTGTTGACCACTGGTTTGGAGAAGAAGGCAGACCTGTTACTATGCGTACACTCTACCGCCGCATTCGAGCCTTCGGACTTTTTTCATACCGTCCACAGTTAGTGCTTTCTCTGACTGCGGACCACTGTCGTCAACGTTTGAACTGGAGCAGTGAAGGCAGAATGGCATAATGTCATCTTCAGCGACGAATCGCGATTCTGTCTAGGTACACATGATGGTTGTACAAGAGTAAGACGCCACCGTGGAGAATGGCGTGATATTGGATTTGCTGTTGAGAGGGATGTACACAGTACTGTTGACGTAATGGTTTGGGGGGCTATTGCCTATGGCATTTAAGAAAAAAATGGTATGCCAATGGTTTTTTGCCAAATAAAATGTATCCTTGCATTCCCCGTTCAGTTTAAAACAAACAATCTCTCTTGAATTATTTTTTTTCGATGCGCCATTTTTGAGTAAGAAATAAAAGCGTTCTAATGTCTAACTTGCAAAATTATTATTAATTTAATTGGAAAAATTAAACACATTAGGGGTAATGAACAACAACAACTGACAACATAAGCATAACATTAAAAAAACCAACGAAATTATTACAAAAATTGTTGAAAATGGCCCCCTTCACTTAGTATGCATGCTTCCGCCCTCCTTCTCATGGAATTGCGCACTGCTTGAAATATCCCTGGAGTGTTTTTTATTCTATCACAAGCTGCAACTATTCTTTCTCTTAACTCCTCTACAGTGTTAACGGAACTTGTGTACTCTAGTGTCTTAAGATAGCCCCAAAAAGAGAAATCTAAGCTGCTGAGGTCGGAGGAACACCCTGTAACATATATAGCCTTTTTAAATAACTTTGTCATTTATTTGGCGATGCTCGCAAAAGACCAATTTTCATCAATTAATCTAATCAGTTCTTATGATAGGACTGACATTTCATATGACAAGCGAAAGGTCAGATATAAAGACAAAATTATATTGTCCGTGCTTTACAGGCTATGATGGTGGTGTAAAAGGCAAGCCAAAAGGAACCTTAGTGTATTTTTGACAAGTTATCTACTCCGTAGACATTTTGAATTGAATGATGGGGGACCATTGTTTTCACTCACTTTCTGAAAATACTGTTCACATTGAAGCACACGCACATGACAAGTAAGTTATCTTACTGACAGTATCAGCAATAAATGTGTCAGATTTATACGTTGACAGGATAGTTTTCAAGGGAGTGGGACAAAACTAAAAAAATGCATGTCTTTGAGTTCGCATAAACAAACGTCCACGCGGCCCGATTGCATATGTATGTGTAAGGGAGATAGATGTATGAAGGCAATGCTGTAGATTCACTGTAGCACGCCAATAACCGTGAAAATACCTTTAGAACAAAGTGTTTTTTGGCACTATCGACGTGCAACTACTACACGTGTCGTCAATGCTAATGATTACGAGGCCGAAACCAAACCACAAGCTATCAATAACTCACCCTCGTCAAAACGTGTCTAACAGGAAACAACCTCTTCATAGCAAATTAGTCGCCAAATTACTACACACAATTTCCGCTCATAAGTCAGTAAATTCTGTCAGCAACCATGAAACGTCACATGTATATGGGTAGCTCTTCGATTTTGTTTTTGTCTAGATGGGAGCCGTGAGGGAAGCTGCTGTCTCATGGAAAGGTGTAGATTCTTGTTTCTACATGTGACACAACTTCTCCTTATGAATTCTCAGATGATTTTTACAGGGAGATACAAAAAAGCGTGGCAATATTGCTAAGATTGAAGTATATCTATAAATTATAAATAAGACTTCCAAGAAATATATATCCCTGATGAGACCAAATAAAGGGAAACATAAATATTGTTCAAATAACACTATGATGAGACAATATTACTCTCATTTTCGGTAAAACTTCACCAGCTCTGGCGCATTTTGCGACCAATTTTTCTCCAAAAGGAGTAGTCTGACAAACATTGTTCTCAGGAGGAGCGATTCAAGCCCTATAAAAAGTGGTAAATGTTTCAAAAAAGACAATGAAGTTGAGGATATTTTTTTCTCCTGTAGGCGTCAAAATTCCCCGATTTCTACACTGTTGGTGTAGTTTTGGGCACACACTTATTTGTATGGTATACTAATTATGTTGTTAGTGCACCAAGTATAAAACTTTGAGTTAGTATTTCTATCCACTCCGAAGATATACTTTTCCCTTCGACTTCGCACTTCAAACTTCAACGCCCTGTGTTTCGATAAGGGAGCATTTTAGGACCTATATTTATAAAAACTTCTTTTATTATTTCCGGTTAGACTTTCTACTATAGAAATTCTGTCATGTTTTTCTGAATCATCCTGTGTATTATAATGGTACTAATTATTTGTAATCACTTTATAATTTTGATCAGCCATCTGTTATATGTCATTGTTTGGTTTTCTGAACTCGTTTATTGATTTATTAGAGCTGGGGAAGGACTAGCTTCTAAAGATCAGTATTGCATACCTGAACTACAGCTGAAGTTGTTCCCGGAAATGCTGTGCCTTCAATGGGTTGGATGACTTGCTATCTTAAAAATGATGCCACAGAAAATTGACTCAGCCGTACCACAAAATTGTTGCCATATGTAATCGTACCCATACAAAACACTCCTCACTTGAGATCATAGTTAAACTGCAAAAATCGTAAGCAGTCCTGAATAACAGTTAGAGGCGGCGTATGTCACACGTCAAGTACTTATTGTGATCCGTCAGTATTTACTTTGGAATGTGATTCTTGATGAACGTGTAGCCTGGACGTCAGTAACTATTCATCTATAGCGTTAATGATTAACAAATACTGATGGCATTGATCACCCTTAAATATTGATCATTTGACATTCGCGTAAATGTAAGAGAATATTTAATTTCTCCCTCTATTACCATATAATCAGCCTTTCTGGTGCTAGTACGATTTGATGTTCAAAGTCATGTTATGCAACCTCATTTCCAAATGAAATACTCGTATGCGATAAGATTCCGCAATCTTTGAGTCCATGGCCAGCTTTATGCCGTCCAATGCTGTATGACATCCAAGTTGAGCGATAAGATTTACGTTCTCAAGAAACGGTCGCTATGGTAACTGAAGGGGCGCTAGAGGGAGATTGCACACTACGAAACATGGTCATATCCGAAGACGTATCCTGGACACTTTTAAACACAATATGAAGTATTTATTTAGAGGGAATCTGAGTTTTTTAAAACGGTTAACCTTTACCACGGAGGTACGAGTACTATGCGTTATGTACTATTAGCTCACTGGTAGAATGATACTTGGTAGAACGAAAATAGAAGGCGAAACTATGTAAGGACTTCTAACAGAATTTGGATTTTGCTAATTTCGCCACTATGACGTTAATTTTCATATAGAAATTGTGTGTTAATGTCACTATAGCAGATTCATACGTACGACGAAAAGACAGCATCGAAATTAGTCTTAGCAGTGGATATTGAGCTAGAATCAAATTCAGTTTTCAACTCCTAACTTCTTGGTATCTGAAGATGGTTTCATTGTAGGCTGGAATTGGTAAGTTCCCTAGTTTTTCGCAAAATGCGGGTAAAATAGGGAAAAGTGAAAAACCACCTGGTTACACCTTAATGGTGAGCTTTTTTCAGGTGACAGTAGCTACCGGCCGTTCTTGTGCTTTTCTTGTGCTGATAAAACCTTTTCTACATAAAATATGCCACAAGTCAAGACATGTTAATAGCATGTCCTGATTTGTGAATCAATTTGTAACTTTGATAGGGGCGTGTGTTGTGCTGAAGATATTGTTACACAAGGTAGCAGATAACACTATCCACCACTTGATGCAACAACGATCATTCTAGTTGCACGATTGTATCAATTTTAATCCATCCCATCGGTACTATTTACACGCTGTACATAGAGGACTTAATTCGCTTTTAGATCGATCAGAGTGCACTTAGTTAAATAAAAAGCTGATGGGGAATACGAGCCGTGACAGCAGACGCGGAAGAGCATGCAACTACATCATTTTTTAACTTAATCATGCATGCCATGTCTACTTGTCTGCTGCCTTTCCCCCTCGAAGCATATGCTTGGCTTGTCAAATTACCCCTAATGTATAAATGATCATGAACTGTAATTCAGATTATTATTTCAATGACTAATTTTAACGAGATAAACTACTAAGATGCCAAGCTGTCGTCACGTCAGCTTTACTCGGCAAAAATAATATGTTCCGATTCCTAAAGTAATGTTTAGATAAGCAACATGATGTAATGCTTAGTATTTAGCAAATATAGGGAAGTATGATAATTGCAAAAAAATCAAAGCTAACGTGGTATGTAAGAAGAGACGTAATCACATGTATTTTTCAAATGGTAAAAACCATCAAACTGGCGACTCTTTGTCTATACAATTTATTATTGTTTTGTTTTTTGAGGGTATGGTTGAAATACGTTTCGATAGATGAATAATTTTAAATTAGCCGCTCCCTTTTTCTCACTCGAACAAAATATACTGCTGCATGCTGGGCGTCAGTAAAATTCTACGCACATGCTCTACAACATGTTTAAATGGAGACAGCATTTATGATGATTAATGTGCTACGACACGTAAAGTGAAGACACAACTCCGAAATGATGAGCACCCAAATATCTTCTAGTATTGCGCAGCTGGGTGAAATACATTTTTGACGAAAACGAAACCGAAGTATCGCTTCCTTATTAAGCTAACCGCATAGGTCCTTATTACTAATTACATCAAACAAGATTTTAAAGAATGTTTTCAGACAACCAAGCCCTAGTAGTTGAGGCATGACCTTGGTAGTATCAGGCCAACGACACAATCAAGATCTGATCAGTTTACTCCTTATCGATTATGTGCATATCTGACATACCAAAGAACACTAGTGAGATATGCACAAGATTCTAGAGCTCTGGCATGTGATATACTTGTAGAATGGTAACTTTGAATAAGGTCATCTTCATTATCATTTCCGTATCCTTCAATAGGTATGTAAGCTATCCACAGCTAATATTTGATAGCATTCTGGAATCTGAAGTAAATACTTACCCTCATAAACCCTGGGTCGGGTAACATATGACGACTTCCCATCATTTTAAGTTGCAGCTCTTTCTGCCTCTGTCTTGGCAAGGCATAAGGTCCAGTCGCTCAGATTCTTACCTCTGAAGAAACAATAAAAACTTTTTCAAATAGTCTTTGTGGTATAATAGTGGTACGACGTCGTACTGATACGTATTACAAAAATAATTTTTTGCCTAGCAAATGTCCCTACAACAGAGTTTTACCACTCGCCAAACCTGACAGTCAGAGAATCACGTGTCGGGTGTCAAATAAACCGTTTTGTCGAGCTGCAAAACTGTTGTAGTCATAAGCTACGTGCTTACCCTGCAAATGACGGATTTTTCGGGTCATGTACAATAAAGTAAAATATACAATTTCTCAGACTTCTTGGTCATCACTCGGAAAACACCACCTCAAAGTTTGAAGAAAATTCACCCCATACCATGGCGCGTGGTTCTTTTTGAACTAAGGGATCAAGCTTCCCAAAGATATTTTTGAGGTAATTGCAATACAGTGTGTTGATAGAATTTTGCTCCGTAGGGGCGCTCTCTGGGACTTATTTCTTAAGAACTTGCGGCTAGTGCTGCTGGGTCAAAAATGCTGATAACGATAGACGATACGTTTACAAAATGGTGAAAGATACACGATAAATTTTAAATTCATATCATGGTATAAAACACAGCTTCTTGGCCTTACGAGAAGGGTGAAGAGGGTGAAAATGATCCCACCTCCCAAGATACAGTAAACTGATCCACTCCAGTGGAAAAAATTGAGGTGGGGGACATCTGAATGGGTATATGACCAAATCATTTGTAGTAAAATGCGGTGCGTCGGTAATTTCAAAAGTTCATTTTTTCAGCATGCTTTTTTCACCGAAAACACCTCATCTAAAGCGACGCGTATTCTTGGTATGTGTTATATTCACCAAGATATCAATGTTCAATTCACCTGCTACAAAAATAAGATTACGGGCAGTATTCACTTTGCCCGAACTCTTTTATATGTTCCCTCAAAATCATTGACTCAATCCTCCTCATTTGTCTGACTGAAAAATTCTTTTGAATATGCGCTTAAGATTCAGATATCTGCTTTAACAGTTACTATAAAGATGGATTCACATGTATAACACCTACCCCAAAATGTGAAATTTTTGCTAAAGGAATGCATTTTGATACCTGGCAGTCAAATACTTAACATCTTGGATTCTTCTACAACCGATTGCCGATAATTGAATAGGGAAACATTTAGATCGCAAAGAATCAATGGCAGAATCAAATAAGATTTATAGATGAACTGCATGTATACCCTCCATAGTAGCCAGCTATATACAAAAACGAACCTCTACTTGATCTGATTTTCTGTCTCATTTGTAGAACACTGCAGAGGAAGCGATTTGTACCCAGGACGCTATACGTTCTTTCTCTTCCCACTTGCGCTCGTTATCGTCTCTTAAAGACCGGCAATTTGTCCAAGTTGGGAAATTAGTGAGGGCGGGACTGCTGCCTCAGCAGCTTACCGGGAAAAACGGAAAATTAGGTAATTTTGGCCGATGTATAGGGTATTCGAATAGCAAAGAAGTTCTGGAGATTGACGTAGTAACTATGAGGTGTGATAAAATCAATGCCAATTTGACCCTTTCCCATAGCAAGAAATGTTCCACAGGGTAAGGCAGCATAATTTCCTTTTGTCAAAACTTATTAAAACACTTTGCATGAACTAGAACATTTTTATTTATTTTTTTATAATGTAGGCGCATGTCTTAATGTTAGTTTTACATCATTTTAATGATCAAATCAGATAAATGGCGTTCCCCATTCTCCATAAACTGAGTTTAACGATTTCTCGTCTTTGTCATGAATTTTGTCAGCATACCAGGCATTATGTTGGCGAATTCTTCCTGAATGTTGATATTCAAATCTTGTAGGGTTCATGGCGATACACGTGAATTCGGGGTTTCAAAAAACCGATAGGAAAAAAGAGACAAAGTCGGAAGAGCGGGTCGGCCACTCCAAATCACTTGTAACTGAGATGAGGCGCTCTGGGAGGTGTTCCGTCGTAAACTGCTATCGATACATTTGAAGTGTGTGCCATTGCACCGTCTTGTTAGAACCAATAATATTCTCAAAGTCCAATTCATCTAGCCGTGGAAAACAATACCTGTAATATCCTTACATCCCGAATTTACTGTCACTGCGACTCTATTTTCCCCAAAGAATCGGGGACCAATCATTGCAGCTGAGGAAATTGTACACCACACTATGACTTTAGGTTTGTGCAAGGGCTTGACGCAATTCCCAAGTATTGGTGTCAGCTTAGTAACGCATGTTTTATTTGTTGACGGATCCACACAAATTAAAAAGGGAGTTCATCACTAAGAACACAATAGCCTCCTTAGGAACGAATCCAAAAAGACGCCTACTTACTTTTTCAGAGAATTCAAGTTCAGAAAGTTTCTTCACAATTCTCCTCACAGTATGATCGGAAAGTCCAAGAGCAGACGCTTGTTTTCGTGCAGAACGTAGTGGTCATCGCAACATTGAAGCTCTCACTGCCTCGATATTTTCAGGTGATCTAATGGGCCTAGCGACTACAGTTCTTTCTTCTTCTGACCCAGATAACAATTGATTTCCGGTCCTGGACAGGGGCCAGTGGAGTAAATCAAAGCCGCGCTGGGTATCGATCACAGAACACCCACTCGAAAACGCATGATGGCGACTGAACTGTGTCGGGACAAAATTTTATAATCCCCCTTCTCAAACCAGACCAATAACAATTCCACTGCGACAACAAGCGACTGGAATCGAGATACTTTTGCAGACCTTAGAGTTGGTATTTATGAAGTGTGTTAATCGAAAATGAGGTACGCCGAAGTCGGTCGAGCCGAGATGGATAAGGAAATCCTACAATTTTGGTGACTGTACATTTTCTTGGTGGTATCGAAAGATCCATGTTTCTTAATGATAGGTTCAAATTGTCAACATAATAGGGCTGGAACATTTGCGGCCATGTTGATGATAAACGCGGATGACCTAGAATTTTGAAATCGAAAACCATCGATCCTATGTAAAAAAGGAAAAGAAACAATTTTATAGAAAATTAGATTCATCATCACTTTTTTTCTATCAGAAATTGTCCTATAGTCGCATTACGACATGATATTTTAGTGCATAAAGGCCAAAAGCAGATACTATGAGTAAAAAGAACTACAATTATAGTATATAAAAAGGTCTTTTACGTTTTTTGATTCCTTGATAACTGAACATTTGTATAAAAAACGGTGCGCGATATACTCCGCATGCTACGTACGTTATCAAGCGAAGATAGCTTCATAATTATCAACGATCAAGAATACAATGTTAAAGTGAACATTTTTAGTACTACCTGAAAGTGTGGGAAGTGTAATAATATTTTTTGATAATTTGTAATGTTTTTATTATGAGTCACTCACTCCTATCCATCTGTTAATTGGCGATTTTGTCACTGAGTAGTTTCAGTAAACGTTGCAGCGATGGAAGCAGAAGGGCAGTAGATAGTGCTGGTCGTTGTTCGCGTTCCATTAAAATTCTTGCAACTGGTAACAGAGGCTACACAGTAACAAAATGTGCAATCAGCAGATTGATGGAATCGAGTGACTTGCATTTTCGTGATAAAGTTATAATGAATTATTCGAAAATATTTACATTTTCCATGCTTATGCGTGGCAGTAAGAAAATGGATTCACTTTAAGATGCTATTCTTCATCATAGATAATGACTTATGGAGTTATCCCCACTTGTAAACATGTTATAAGCTGACACGAGGATAAAGTACATAGAGTGCATAGTATGCCAAGCCACTGTTTTCAAGCGGATTTTCAACTTTCGCTTCATATACCAAAAGGATGGTAGTCTTATATGCGTAGGTTGTTAGCTTAGTCATTACAAGCGAAAATATCATTACATGTACCTTTACCCTTAAATTTCTCATAGCCTGACCTATACGACAAACTTTATATAAGGAAAATGATGAAAGATTTAATTCCCTTTAAAATTGTCCCAATTACTTCTTACATAGGATCGATGGTATCTGAGATTTTCGATGATCTCCAGCATTTATCAAAATGGCCTATCATGACGCCAACTTGAACTTATCAATTGGGAAACAATAATCTAACAATACTACCAAAAAGCTTACTGTTCCCAAAATTGTAGGAAAATTTGAGTCGATGTATTTATGGTTAATAAAATAGGATGAGAGAAATCTTCGTTTTATGAATGATAATGAATAACAGGATAAAACCGGTCGGTTTTATAAACAAATAAATGTGAAAAGCATTCTCACTTGAGCTCAGTTTACTACCTTATGTTCGCTTGTTCAAATGAAAGGTGCTTAAGGATATCCAGCAAGAAAAGCCACTACGATTAGATGGATTTTGCTCCTATTCAAATAGTAACACCTTAGTCGGAGCAGTAGCACCCTAGACATGTGAACGTATGTACATTAATGCAATCCGAAGTGCAAAGTAACACAGTTTAGCAGCGTCCCTTCGCGCATAGAAGCTCTAAGTTGCTTCACATGGTGCACCTTGTTGCTTGAAGTTGTTTCTTAACTAGCTTAATGAACGAAAACTCTTCTAGTAATTAGATCAACGTTGAAGTTGTTCGCTGTGGTTCACCTAGCCAGCGGGATGAAAGCGAGAAGCAAAATGTGTTGGGATATCGCTATTTCGCTACCTTTTTGGTTCACTCATAAGGCGTTTGAAGATGAGATGAAGTAAACATGGCGTCATCAGAAAGATACAATATCTTGTAGAACAGTCATGGTTCAATTTAATCAAACCGCTTCTATTATCCATCGACATCAAATAGCACATAGTGCCATCTATTGCCAGAATCAACCACTACATTGTTAATAAATAGAATAAGGTATAGGCCTTCCATCTACCTCACATATACACGTGCAATCTGCCCGTATGCGCGCACGTTTGATAATGTACTATATATCCAAAATGGCTCTTCCACATGTATGCTTGTCACTGTCAGTATGACAGTATGTGATATAAAACAAGTGAGTGTCTCAAGATATAACTACGCAATGTGCAATATCTTTCAGTGAACTTAAATTAGGCACATGGTTCCATTACTCAATATGTTTGTTATTTAGTTTACATTATGACGTAACCGCCAAAAACATAAGAAAGAACAATATCGCCGCAGATCTTTTCACATGATGTTTCCGAAATTTTATTCGCATAATGTGTGTGTATGTTCTCCAAGTGGTGACGCCTTCCTACAGCTACATACCTCTTTTAACAATCATCGTTATGTTATTTATATTTCTCCTGAACTGAAAAAAGAGGAATGGGCATACACTGCGCAATCATCCATAATTAGATAAATATCTTCACGATTTCCACATTTACGATGCGCCATTTCCATCTCCCGGTATTGACAGTTGAAATAGCGGAGAGAGTCAATAAAGAGATTAATAGCGTCCGATTCCTCATGTACCGCGTTGCCGAGCAGAAAGAGTAAATTTATTATTTTGATTGGTGTAATCCAGTTTTTAAAGTTTCCCTGGCAAAAAGTTTGTACAATATAAATGGCACAGATATGTTCGAGAGACGTCGAGGCATCGTTGCTGGCATGATTTATGGAGTGGTGTCGTTGAAAAATTGATGTCGAAAAAACGCGGTGCTGGGGATAAAAGAAAGGATGTGCCACAAAAACAAATAGGGAGGAAATAATCGTTGATTGCGGTGTCATAAATTGTCGGAATTAACTAGGTGGGGATCCGGACCGCATATCGTGGAATTTCCATGAAATTTTTAACGTTTGCGCAGCGGCTAGGACGGGTTAAGCATGTAAAATACAGATACTGTGTCGTATCAACGGTATTGGGTATGTGATAGATTATTGATCCAAAGCTTAAAGGTTTTTTTATCATTTTTAAATTAACTTAACTAATACAAACGTTTTGCAATACAGCTTTATTTATTGTACTTCGTTCAAAGTAATTTCCACCACATTCGATACACTTCTCCATCTGCCAAAGCTAGTCCATAAACTAGCTCTGCCAAGTTTCTCCCGGGAATGCGGCACACTCGTTCCAAGCCCTTAGAAGGTCCTCATCGCTAGAAAACTGTTTTCCTTTAGCTTCATTCTCACATGCGGAATCAGTGCAAAGTTGCAGGGAGCAAGATCTGGACTGTAAGGAGGGTGCTCAGTAACTTTCAGTCTATTAGATGTTATGGTGGAGGTACCAAGTGTCCATTATTGACTTTGCCGCAAGTTTTTCATAAACTTTCTGACTTTAGGCAGGCACTGTTCCGTGTACCACCTAGCTGTGACTCTCTTCTGTGTTTTCCGCAATTCCGCTCGATTTGAAAAATACAGCTATAATTTTTTTCTCAACAGAGCGGGATTTCGTGACAGCTACGGGTGTGTCCTCATCGTCAAAGACGCAAACTTTGTTTTGAGCCTTGGTCGGCACATCGTAATAATAAAGCTACGTCTTGCCACCTGTCACGATGCTGTTCTCATACCGAGATTGTCCCTTAACAAACATTTTCAGTATCTTTCGGCACCAAGTCGAACGAGTCTTTAACTCTTCGTCAGACTATGCGGTACCCAGAGAGAACAAAGTTTCCTTACGTATGCAGAATTGAATGAATTGCTGGTGCATGAAGGTGTAAGGTCTCCTCTATCTGTTGGTATGTCACTCTTCGCTCTTCGTCAAGCATTTTCCTCACAGCAGTCATGTTTTCCTGTGTTACTGACTTTCGCGGCCTTCCTTCCCTCTCAACGTCCTCCAGAGTGAAATTGCCGCATTGGAATTCTCTGTACCACCTGAATATAGTCGTACGATGAGGACAATCATTCTTTAATGCAAGCATCATTTCTTGCACTGGTCCATGCTTAAACCACGCGTAAAGTTACACAGTAAAACTGCCCTTGTCTCACTACGTGACCACGATGCCATAGTCCGCACTTTGCACTGTCAATACTAATGAACAATTAAATCAACAGACGTGCTACTGGCGGTCACTATGCACTACATGAGTATGTCTCATGATGCAGTAACATGCAGCCTCCGGCGTCCGTTCGTTAAGTCACGTTGCAAAACTTTTATAGTACCCTTTATATCATATGACTGTACTTAAATGTAATATCTATAAGATTCGTCAAAGAACGACTCTACTAAAATACTTGAGATCACACAAACATGAAAAACATAGTTTTTCTAGACATCCTAGCCCCTCGAAAATATCGTTCTTGCGTTAACGGTTTTACAAATCGAGCATAATGGACATGCTTCTGTTTTAAGTGCATGTATGACCATGAATAATCATGGAAACCTCACCAATGTTCTTTAAAGGACGGCATGAAGTATACGTTGATTAACGCGCAGTGATAGCTTTGATTTTACTTCAGATATGTCGCTTTAATTTAATGAAAACATTTCTTCTATGTTTGTAACAACTCTTCAAGATCACACACCTAGTAGCGAATAAATCTAAGTGAACGTGGGCCGTACTCAGATTCTGCAATAACGTTTTAATTTTACTCGAATTTTGTACCGTTATGCTTTTAATATTTCTATTGTCTTCCTTTATGAAATTAAATAATTTGGGGAAAGCATCCATACGACAACACTGACCGATTTGACTTTGGAGCCATATACATGGATATAAAATCAAATTTTGAGAGAACCGTTGGCGTTGTAGTCGTTGAAGTGACATGTGAACAGTCTTTTGACAGCTCTCTAAATTTGCTTGTGATAAAAATTGCGTTATCTCAATAACAAACCTCCTAGAAACAAGTGTCAATTCAACAGCATAAAATACAAAAATTTCGGGCATTTATATAAATATTTTAAGCAAAACCAAGTCCTACCTTAATGGACTGAACAGGTCATAATATCGCAATCTAGTAAGAGCATTCAATCATACAATATCTCATGTTTAACATCCGTGAAACATTTGTATTAAGCCATTATACATTTACAGATGTCGCTGGACAATCTGTGCTGCAGAAGCGTCTCATGAACTGGACAATCCATTTGATCTTAGTGTTCAGTGTCATTACACCCTTTATCTGGACATTCTATGTAATATTCCTCTTGTAAAGATAACGTAACGATACATACTCATTCCTAATACCCAAAGCACACTACATCTATTTTTTGTAGCCGCTTATTTACAATAGCACTTGCCGTATCGTACCGCTGAAAGCGATAATTAATTGTGATTTGTGAACAGTGCTCCAGAAACCCACTAATAGCGTATAATAGCGCGCGAGCCATGTGATGACAATTAACGCCAAGATACCACAGATGCTGGACGAGCTTATCAACAGATAAGTGGATTTGAATTATAAACTACGTGGTGCTCTCAGATATCCAAACCTAACAGTAAATTTTATTATTTATATTATGATATACATGTACCAAGCTTTGCAGTGGTAAAACAGACGATGGATGTGGTGTTTGTTCCAATAGGAGAGGGGGTAGATGTGGGCCATCGTTTTTGGACATTTTTCTATGGCCTCACTAATTTTCAGCTACTCTGCGTATTCTTTTACAACCTGGGACGCATACTCAACTTATTGTATTGGATTTTCAGAAATTGGTTCATATTATGGAAGAGCACAGAAACATCATTCTAACGATCCAGTTTTGTTATTTGAGCGCATTGTATGAGCTGGAGGCTACTGATTTTATTCATTTTGGAGCTGGAGGCTTTATTAATTTTATAACTTACTATTTAAGGTTATCTGCGCTGTACCAGTGTTAAATTTTTTTATATATCGAAGCAGCCGCGTAGGTAGAAGCCTATATACCGGAGCCTCGCGGCGACTAAGAGGAGCATGAAGAAACTTTGTTAATCCCATTTTTAAACTGCCGACGATTTAAGGAACCAGGAAAAGCCTCCTTGCTCTACAACCTCGATACCTAGCGACAAAGGCACAGTCATATCAGCCGATCGATGTACGAAGTTCGAGACGGTTAGGATCAGAGGCCGAAGTCAGGCGGGTCTGTCTGTGAGGCACATTGCGCGGCGGACGGCATCATGGAGGACACCTCTGAGGAGCAACGCCCGTTGACATAGGTGTAGAAGAGAACTACATTTCCGACGGCCTGTCGGTGCGAACGGGTCCCGAGACTGTCCGCTACTAAGAAGCTAAAGCAAAAGACAAAGGTACGAGCAAGGACAAAGGTACAGCAAAGTAGTATAGAACTGAAAAGATCAAGATTGATGAAGTGAGGAAAAAACAAGTTCAATAAGATAGATAGAAGAGTGGTTCTGCTTACTTTGCGGAAAAGAATATAGAAAATCAGACAAATATGATTGGGTCGAGTGTGTGATCTGTAAACTGTGGTCACACGTTAAATGTGTACGAGGTGGTCCTATTTCGTTTCGTTAACTGTGAATCTGAAAAATGTTCCTACTTTTATATGAATTTCATTTCTTTTCCATGTTGATTGCGATATAGTTAAGTGTTTAGGACAGTTGAGGTTAGTAAAATTAGTTGATTGAGATAACCTCTTTAAACTGCTGAACGAAAATAATGTTACATTTGTTTGTTTGCATTTTTCAAGATCATGTAGATTGTGATAGTTAAGTAAATATAAAAAATAAAGAATTATAAAAATGGGAGTCGAAAGATGTTTGCTATTAAATATTGCGTACTCACCTCATTAGTTCGTAAGAAATACAATTTTCTCATTATTTGTATGTTGATTTTATACTACAAGCCTTAAATAATGCAACCTATTGTTTTCATGTGATATTATTACTACTTACCCCACGCTAGCTACAACTTGCCCCAAAACGGGTAAGTTATAACAAGTGACTCTTTCCACAAAGAGACCTATATAAATGTAAATTAATTATAGATTCAGGAAAAAAATGTTATGAAAATGTATTTTCAAGTATATTATCACTCATTTAGAAGCCCTTTTCAATTAAAATCCTCAATGGTTCGGTCACTCCACCGAAAGAAAGCAAACTACTAGTCCCTCTCTTCTCTATGTTTTCATTGATTATACATAAAGTAAGTGATCGTTAAGCAGGTCGGACCTGTATTTGTTTTCTTGTTCCTACCTTTGTCGATATGTTAGCATACACCGAGTGCAAATTTCACAAAAATATGAGTCACTGGAGAGTTATAATTCCATAAAGAACTGGCCAAAATACCCATCACCATAGGCTATATGTAATCACCACCTCTCAATAAAACTCCCTGTATATTCCACGTAACGCAAACTATCCTAGAAGAAATCAATCCAATCTTGTGCCTTGCAACTATTTCGTGTACAAAAAACCTCAGAGCTCATGGTAAACCACCTCAACAGACATATACACTTGCACAATACAGTACATAATAGGTACTACAGCGACCATAGCGGATGAATATCACCAGACATAATCCAGTTAGCAATGGAGTAAGGAGGGTCCTTTATATCGTGTTAGTCTCCTCCGAGCTTCAGTTCTGTTGGTACCCTGGGGCTATTGGCTCTCTATTTATCTTTGCCGGTCGCGAACGGTGTTCAGCATACATTAGTTAGCGCAACATAAGGCATGCGGCACGCTGGGGAAGATGCCCTCAGGCTACGGTCGAATAGGGTGCTCGTACGGAGTTGAGGGTGGCCAGAGGGCTGTCGGTGTAAGAGAGAATGGCAAGGTTGTGCGGTGGCGATTGCTCGTATGGAAACACTTACGCACGAATGTTCCGTTGAAAGAACTTATCTTGGCTGTAAGGTTTCCTTTCCGTCTCTGTAATCGTGATCAACCGCAGGCTGCGCTATTTCCTGCCTATTACAAAATCATTACTACCACCAACAATTCATGACTATACTACATATGTTACGATCAATACACGAATTCGGGCATTACCCGAAAAGAATGTACAAAATTAGCTGTGAGCAACAATTTTTCCCAAACCCGAAATATTACCTTTATTCGGATATTGAGTGTTACAAAATAAGCAGAACTAGTTTTGCTCATTTTAAAGTATGCAAAATTAGTGCTGTGGTTTTATATATTACCAGCTTCAATTCTCGGTAATAAGTATTCAGAACCAGCTTTGTGCCTTTTTTAATCACTTAAGACTAGCACTGTGAAATCTGTAACATTCTTCTAACCACTTTAAGTATTATATAACACAAAGCTAAATATATTTTTAAATACATTTTATTTAAATTCTGATACAAATATGTCAAAAAATAAAACTTCATTCTAGACAAATATTAACCAATAATGATAACATCAATCAATAACTATTTATTTGAGCAGGAACTTGAATGATGACATGAGGTTTTGATTTGGGTTTTAACAAATTTGCCTCCTTAATTTCAGATAATGTGGCGCAGTAATGATCTTTCGACATAAGGTTATGTTTTTGGGTTCCTGAAGCACCCAATAGCTGAACTACTTAAGAGCCAGATCAACTTTGCATATTCATGTAAATATTTAGCAACAATAGTAATTAAAACATCCACAACTCACAAGCACTAACAAATAATTTTCAAAACATGAAGAAGGACATAACAATGCTTTTTATACGGGTTCCGGCTTCATTGAATAAAACAATCAAAACTAGTTCTGGTCATTTAGAAATGAGCAAGACTACTTTTGTACAATTCGAAATGCACAGTTATGCTTATTTTAGAACGTTCAATAGCCGCATAAAAGTAATATTTCATGTTTGGGAAGACATTGGTTGCTCACAGCTAGTTTTGTACATTTTTTCGAGTAATGTACGAAGTCGAGTATTGATCGTAACATAAGCAGTTAGTTGGGTACTTCGACAAGATTAAAGCAATGAGGACTCTTTCTACTTTATTATCTCGAGCTTTCGACGATCTATGCAATCATCATCAGGAGCTACAATAACATTGGGAAAAATAGCAACTACAGTGCAAAATTGATTCTACAACTACTTACAACAATAGACCGTATATATATATACCATGTGGACAGCGAAAGATTGCAAGCGAAAAATGCGGACAAAAATTGCGAGTTGTCGATGTTCTACATAAATGCGGTCAACATATAACATATTTAAGATAAATTGTCCGCTGAATTTGCAATAGCGGAAAACCAGGCCGCTAAACACCGGTCGCTGTGAGTAAACTCTTATCTATTGAAACAAAACGTGCTGATGGCACGGTCATTATAACCTATCCATAGCTAGAGTGGCAAATACTTGAAAATACTTTACTTTTAGTGGTGATATGGAATTCAAGCATGGAAAGTAGTCAAGCCAGGCAAGGGAATAATAGCAAACGTGATACGTGCTTGCGATGCAGAGCGCTAACAATACTTTCGTTTATCCACTGGTAGCTAGAAATGCAAGGGCGGCATATTATACGGGTGTTAGTGAACGAACTATAAGTAAAATTAGAAAAGAAGATAAAGACAGGCAAAATGCAACCTCCACACAGCCTTTAGCTTCTCCCGGAAAAAAGAGATCACGCCCTTCTGTGATCCAAAAAATTGATGGAGTCGATTTTTCCATTATTCGGAGAATGATAGAAAAATTTTACTGTGATTTTAAAGTGGTACCTACTTGTAGTAAACTTCTAATCAAACTGAAGGAAGAAATGGAATTTCCATTTGGTAAAGAATCGTTGAGGCTGCTTTTAAAAGCAAAAGGATTTTACTGGCGTAAATGCCACAACAAAAGGAAATTACTAATGGAAAGACCCAGTATTTTACATTGGCGATACAAGTATCTTAGGTCTATTAAAAAGTTCCGGGAAGAAGGAAGGCATATTATTTATTTGGACGAAACTTGGGTTGATAATGACCTCACTTTCAAGAAATGCTGGCAAAGCGAAGAAATTATGGGTGTCCTGAGCAATATAAGTTCTACAGGTAATAAAGTTTCTTTCACCTCGATTTTGCTTATTATACATTTTTCTCAATTTTGGAATATTCTTAATAAGTGCTCATTTAATTTGTCTAATTGAATACATAATCCCTTGCAAGTATTTTTTTCTCAAAAATATGTTTTTTATACATAGTGATTCAAAAAGGTGTTGGCAAACTTAAAATAACACTAAAATGAGGCTATTTATTCATTTCCAGGACGACTTATAATTGTTCATGCGGGTTCGCAAGATGGTTTTGTTCCTGGAGCCTGTCTCATTTTCAAGGCTGGCTGTGCCACTGGTGATTATCACGGTCAAATGAACCAAGAAAATTTCACGAAGTGGCTTACTGAAAAACTATTTCCTAACATTCCTCCTAATAGTATTATAATAATGGATAATGCACCTTACCATTCAGCTTTGGAAGACAAGCCTCCAACTAGATCTTCTCTAAAAAGAGACATCATCACGTGGTTGAGCAAAAAAGGTATAGAGCATGATCCTAATGCTAAAAAAATGGAGCTTTATGAAATAGCTTGTCTACATAGGCCACCATCTGATGAGAAAAATTATAAGATAGATAATTTAATAAGAAGTTTCGGACACACCCCACTTCGAACGCCACCCTATATGTGTCAGTTTAATCCCATAGAGATGATTTGGGCACAAGTAAAATTTTTCATTAGAAGCCATAATACAAGCGGCGAATTTACTATAAAAAAACTAGATGAAATTTCTAATAAGGCCATCGCTTCAGTAAGTGCCAGTGACTGGCAAAAGGTTATTGGACATGTTATAAAAATTGAAGATGAATATTGGGAAAAAGACAGTCTCATTCAAGAAATACAGGAAGAAATAATAATCAACATAGGAGGTGAAAGTGATAGCAATGACAGTTCCTCAGACAGTGATCATGACTCTAATCAGGATTGAAACTATACTAGATTGGCTACCTTTTAGAATTTTTAGATATTCATTTATTATACTATTGGTTTGTGGCTTTTAGTATCTCAGTAGAAAGTCTAATTCTATGTGTTGTTTATGGGTTATTTCATCAAGAAATTACTTTTTGTTTTCCTATATTTTTCTATTCAGTCAGATATTTTTGACTTGTTGTATTCTATTTTAGAAGAATGCATAATTTGTTTTGCTGTTCAATCATAATGCGTACATAGGAATATTACTTGTTGCCTAAAAAATATATTTATTTTGTTCTCAATATTCAGTGTTTGTGTATATTTATTTCTTATAATGTATGTTTGGTATCACGTCATTATGAATCGCAAAAAAATATTAATACTACCAGTTGTAATAAAATATAAATTCAATTAATAATTCAAGTCTCTCCGATCTCCGCCTATGACTCCATATAAAATCGTCTAATGGTAAGGTTTTTTCATCGCATTTCCCCCTTTCGTCCCTAGCAATCTTTGGCTGGTCGATCAATAGCAATAGTTATTGCGATTGCCATCGACCAGTTGGGCAAGAAATACAATTAATTGGGAAATTGTCAAAAATTTTTTTAGGCTTTTGTAAACTCTTTTAACGGTAATCTCGTGCTTTCGGCTCCTTTATGGAGCCATCTTCAGGAGCTGAAAATACAAATATGAAGCCAGCAACCAATACGGGAAGGGTTTAAATTATCAGACAACTTACTCGTCGCTGAGGTTGCAGTAAAATGTTGTTTCAAAACGAAAGCGTGGATGAGAGCACTTGTTATAAATATAAGACCAAAAGGATGGACACACTGGGTTTATTGATAATGACGGAAACCATCGTCAGGTGTTAACACTATATAGCAATACACCCGAACACATTAAAAATTATCGAAATGCAATTTTGAGGGAAAAACCGGTAGAGTCCCTTCTAACCTCCTAAATCTGTTTCGCGTGGAGAAAATGAGCGAACCGGAAGAGTGATGCGTCGACAGATGACAGGTGATTGTCGTGAAGAAATGTGTACATCATTGCCAAATTTCAGCTATAGTGTATACGAGGAACGCTCGGTAAAAACTCATCCTATTTCCCAAATTTGTTCTGGAAAAAGTGTAATTCATATGAGTGTACGAGTGTAAGATAGTGATACATACTTGAAAAGATGAGTTATGTGAATTTATATTAAAGATTGTGAGAAATTTCAATTAATAGGGTAGCAATTGGAAATATATTTCAGTTTTGGGACGACGTTGGATCGATTTGGATATGTTCTAGCTTTTTGTAATTCAACAGGTAGGAATAAATGACACTAAGCTGCTTAACATCAGCCCTTTTATTCATGCAATGCTCTGTCATGAAAATGTGGGACATTTCTAAAAATAAACGTTTTGAGAGTCTTTTTTCTTTGTCAAGAACCTCAATACTGCCATAATTCATAGAGTGACATGTGTTGTTAATATGTGATGCCAAAGCACATCTCTCTGGATGCAATCTGGCGTCACTTTTGTGTGAAGTTATCCTACCTTTCAGTGATCTCGAAGTTTGGCCTATATAAACTAAATTACAATTGTTGCAATTAATGCGATAGATAGTGTTGGTTGAATGAAGATGGTATGCTTGAAAAGATGGGTTGCATGAACATATATTAAAATTTTATTAAAAGTACGATCAGAATTTGCAACTCTTCAAACTGTATTGTTATTTGAGTTATTTGAGGAATAAACCACCTCAACCGAAAACGATATTTCGTTCACAATAATTCTATTATGATTTTTATTGATTCAAGGTAATAATTTTGCAAATCGTCATAGAAACGAATATGACATGACAACTTTCAGACGATGCTGACGATCCTGGGCGACTATTGCAATCTAATAATGAGGAGCAAATTTCTATAAATATAATACTGACCACCGACGTCAAAAACATTCTGAACTGTTTGGCTTACATAGAATCTACAGTCCGCAAAACTGCCTTTCTGATCACGTCCATTTTCCTACAAATGACTCCCGAAAATACATCGCCAGCGCTTCCCTTTAAACGAAGGAGAAAAACCCCCTTGACGTCTCTCTCATGGTATCGACATGTAGGTGATCGCGGAGACACTGAAGGGGAAAGCGGCGTCCTGCTGTATCTCGGTCCTTCTCTTTCCCAAGGCGTCCCGCTATATATCCGTCCCACTTCCTCCCACGCGTTCGCCGTCGGGGAGCGCGTACGAGATCCCACGGGATACGCCGAGTCGGCTGCTGGTTCCCCTGGGGTAGGTATTGACTCTTCTCTCCCCTGAGTCGGTCGTCAATACCACAGGGAGCTGCCGCGATGGCGCCCTGCAGGGATGGACTTGGAACACTTTCAAATTTCAAAATGTTCATTTGTTGAACAGTTGAAATAAAATCAACCGACAAGTCAGATATATAGGGATAACTGTTGACAAGAATCTTAACTGGAATCAACAAAAAATTGGAATCTTGGATAACCGATGATGTGCCTTATTCTAGAGTTTAGATTCTTTCAAGATATTTTGAACGAAAAACATGCATGCACTCTATAAAATACGTTGGTACAACCACTCTTATCATATGGATTATTAGCACGGTGACCAGTTTCTAACATGTATTATAAGAAGATTGAGGTTATTCAAAAACTTATCATAATGTACATACATGTACCGAAACATCCAAATAATATTAGGCAAAGGAGCTTTGCTCTTTTCGGACCAAATTGTATAATATAGTGCCTGTACACTTGAAAGAATGCGTTCATATTTACAAACCGAATAGAGATTTGAAAGGATGAATTAAGTTAGTCTAGACTTTCGATTCATCAGATGCGAGATTTGAGAAATACTTATTATCTTCAATGGTAACTAAATAAGGCTAGTCCATGATTTATTCATTGATTTATAATAATGATATAAATTAATCTGAATGTATTTTTCCTTATTTTTGACTACTCGCCTAAGATATTACATATAACCGATTTTGACTTTTTCCCTGTTTTTGAGAACAAAATCGGGGGCTGTCAGAAACGGCCAGATATATCTTTTTTAAATTCTTTCATATAGGTATAATGTTTTGAATTCACGCACAAATTGTTCAGAGTGTTTGCGACTACCTATGTTATTTAAATGTGAATGTCTGAAGTCTGTCATCATCATGACTGATGCACAATTCAAAGAGACGTAAAAAATTGTAAACTAACTAATTGAAACGCAGAGAAGGTTGTCGACATGCTTTTATCAATATCTCTCAAGCAATAGATTTCATAACGAAAAATGTTGCCGAACGAAGGTTTGAAATAATTCATCCAATGGTTATCTTGAACGTGACCCTGACTATGACTTTCAAGTGAATTCGAAGGTCAAGACAGTTTTCTTAAATGGAATCCCGGAAATCCGGAAAACTAAAAAAAATTAAAATTCTACGTTAAAGAATGCCTTGTCCATGATCTTGGCCTTCATGGCTATTTGAGAGTATCCAGAAGCTAGAGAAAGGACGAAATATCTCGGAAAATACATTTTATAAAGACATATATTGTGCAGTGAAGTTGTAAGGTTTGAAAACATTCATAAAATGCTGATCTTGAACATGACGTCTATGACGTTCAAGTTCATTAGAAGGTCACGATAGTTGTTCTTAAATGGAAGCCTCTATTCTTGACACCGGCAATGGGAAGGGCAAGACACTTTTGGTTCAAGGATGTTCATGACCTTAACTATGACCATCAAATCGAATGGAGATCAACTGAATTTCCAACGTATAGCATCTATTTTTAATACCTACCAACTATTTTGTTCGCTACAATTTAATTGCTGCCTAAATCATCAATTATCCTAGTAACATCAGAATTCAATCGGGAGCCAAGTAAATTGATTACGAATTAGTGGCTATACCGGAAGACTAGTTGGCCGTACAGGGTTACTGGAATATCATATATATATTTACGTATATCATGCCTGGGAAGTACTGAGTTGAGCCTCTTGAGTTCATTTTTTTCAAAGAGAGTGCTGGTCTTTCACTAGCCTTGGACCTAAGTCACCCCAGAATCCATTCCGGGCCTGATTCTAACTCCGTACGACGATCGCCGAGCTTTCGACCGTCCAGCAGCCGACTGCTCCTGCATCCCTCTCACTTTCTCCTAGTTCTCTCTCTCCTTCTTCCACTCTCTCTTCCAACAGCAGTCGCCGTTTATCAGTCCGCAAAACTCCCTGTTACTCGGTCTGCCTACATATTTACTACCCCGACACTTAATTAGGGAACTCTTTATAGACCTGTTTGGCTTTTGTTACGCCATCGCTTACGCTACCGGCCTTCTTGATGCTGATGTATTTTGGATATTTGTAAAAACGGTCAACAGTTCACACTACTTGACAGATGTTCTACAAATTAGTAACAGGTGATATTTCATCGATCACTATACTAAAGGTGCGGCTCCGTTCACGTAGAAGTAGTGTAAACTATAGGTCTTTCGCTTCGCAATAGTGTAAAGGAGATTGATTTCTTGCAACGTATTTGAGACTTGGTGAATTGGCTGCTGAAGACAAAATCTGTCAAAAATGATATATCTTTTACTCATGAAATTTGATACAAAATCAAATAGATTCCAAAATAACATGTAAACGTTAGAAGTTCTCGTGATATGATTATTTTCGTATTTTAGTAATTTTATTGAATGTTTAGAATAGTCTCGAAAGTGGTTTTATAACGCATAATGCAGCTACATAAAGCCCTTCAAATCTAGTCTTGTCCGCTTTCTGGAACTCCAGGGATTTAGGGCAAACATTGTGGCCGAATCAAACCTCTTATATGTCTTTCCTGGTTCATATAGTATTGTGCGGCAATAGACTGGACAGCGCTGTAGCTTGCCCAGATGATGCGAAGCCACCACTGTAGCTTTAAGATGGCACCGCGTAAAACCAGAGAAGCCCAGGTTCGTCTCGGGTAGGCATACCCGCTCTCAAAGCACGCCTTCCGAGAATGTCAGAAACCCACCCAGAGCTTTTGTCTATTCGGCCAGACAATGGAGTCCTACGTACATAAAAACTACAGGATACGTTTCAGTAGTTACATTAACACTTGTTTTCACTCAGCATGTGAAGGAAGCTTATGCACATTTTCGAAGTGCCATAGCGTCGCCGTGACCGATACATCATAAAAACTGCAAGCCGAAAGTTGGCAAACAATGGACCAGCAACGGCAGCTGGAAATTTTTAAAAGAGCATAAACGGTAAAACAAGTGCGAGCAAAGCGGTTCACGCGTTCCGGAAACGGAAAGCTCTCCCCAGGGAGGCCGTCAGCTCGCAGGACACGCTTGCCACCGCAACACGCTGGCGTTATGTTATTATGCTGCACCGCGTGAATTGTGCTGCTGTCTAGTTACAGCTGCAAAAGGAGTGATTTCGGGAAATTACGATTTTTATTTTATTTTGTGGATCTCCGTCATTCATATAAAATAGAATTTACAATCAACAACACCTTTGTATGACATTGGTAACTAATATGCCTCAATTGCATCCGGCACATTTTTATGTCCTGCTGTAGCGCCTTGCTAAGGTTAAGGTTAGGCTAAGCGGACCCTGGTAACAGGTACAAAAAGTTTGATCGTGACACATTTTTGCTTTTCATCCCCAAAGTTCATGAAAGTGAGTTTATCCGTTTACAAAGTCTTCCGCAAAGAGGCCGCTTAACATATTTGAATGACACAGACTTTCTAGGTGTACATTTTTCGCGTCTACAATAGCACAATTCTAACAATAGTGCTTATACAACGGAAACGGAATGGAAGACATAAAGTGATCTGGCAGCATCATTTGCAATGGGAAATTAAATCGTCGTCAAACACTCGTGAAGCATCGAAGATGGCCGATAACAAATTCTACTGCACCGCGAAACTCGCTGTTTTCATTTCCGTCGAACGTCCAATCAATAATTCCAAATTACACGTTCATTTACACATTCCTCTCCCCCTCTTTGCCGTCTGCTTTCGTGTTGACGTCGATCGAGTGCCCAGCTTATACCGTCCCAGAATGTTTTATGCTATTTATGATCGCAAGCCCCGAAAGTGTATTGCCACTCGAGTTCCCATTCATCATGGCCCAAGGTCAGAAACGATTTGATAACGTTAAGACTGTTGTATCTGTGTGGCTACTCCAGAGTCTTTTCTTTTACTTTCGTTTGTTTTCTTATAATAATAAACCGGTTTTGTTAATTATTACAGGCAAAAAATTACAATAGTGAAATGTATAACACCAGTGGCTAAGTCAGGCTAACCTATATTCTATTTGACTACTATAAAAATTCGTAAGGAGCATTTATAAATATGACGCTATCACTTCTTTTGTACGTTTGCATTGAAGTGAGAGTACATACGTCAAATTATTTACCCAGTTATTCAGCCATCAATCTTTCCGTCGTCGTTTAATTTTTGGGCCGCTGTAAACAGCCAAACGGCCGCCTTACAGCCGTAGCTGAATCTGAAGGGTCTCTGAGGGGCCATATCTAGTTAAGTCAGTTAAGCAGTTGCGGCGATGGTGGCAGCAGCGACGCTTGTCTCTACTCTTTTCCCCACACGAAATTTACAAGCGTTTCATAAGGTTGCCGATGCTTTGTCGACGAGCTGTCGTTCGCGATGTTCGTTGCAAATTGAGTGAAAGTTTTGAGCATGTCGTCAACATGGTCTTGTCTTGTGAGGATCTGGTGAACTGAGGCCAATAGAGAGATTCCACTCAACAAAGTTTCTTTGTATTTTACTTTAAACGATACGTACATGACCTCATGAAATTACTTTCGTTGCCGACTTAGTAACCGCTGAAACATGAATGTACATAAAAAGTGTGCGTGATGAATAACGACTAAAAATTTAACAAAAAAGTATAAAGTAATTAAATGCTTAGCAAATGTAATACCAGCAAAATATTCTCAGATTTCGTTTCCTGGGTGGTGTAGCTATGCTTCCGGAGTGCTGATACAAAAGCACCGATAGACAAGCAGAAGTCAAGAATTTGTAGGATCACGATACTTCTTCTGGTTTAGAGAGCAGGAGGAGAAGAAGGAGGGCAGTCTTGGCTGACTAGTTAAGGTACAAGCATAGGAATTTAAGTTTGTAACCACAACGCAGGGAAATTTAAGCCAGAAAAGTGTTAGATCTTTGTTCAAGTCAATCTTTCGAGATGTATACTTTCTTCATCAGGACATACTACAAATATGATTGTATAACAATGTCACAATTACAATATCATCATAGTCTACTTACAACGCTAGAATCTCTTCAAGGCAACCAACTCAAAAACGGAGTTATTCAGAAACAACGTTGCTCAGGTCACAACTTATAATACTCATCCATAGAGACACTGGATTTGATGATAATTAAAAAAAATAAGTTATATCTATTTGTTTTACCTCCCACGGCCACCTACAAACTTACCACTATACCAAGGATGAAAAAGCACTATAGCTTTTGAGAATCGGTCCAGTGACGACTGAACTATGGGCAAAAAACGAATAAAACAAAAATCTCTAAAACCTTGTTTTTTGACGTTACAGTGGGTCCTGGTTATTTTCGAAAAGATTTTATAGGATCATATCGAGAGTGAGGTGTAGGGGCCGAGAGAGGGTATATCTCTTTTTTTTGACGTTGGTATATTTCTCATCATAGATTCCCCCGTATATTTACTCATTAAACTTCCACTCCAACACAATATCTGGCAAATACTAATTCTAAAAAACGTCAAAAAAGCGACGAAATGTCATCTTGCAGACTCGGTAAGTTTTAGTCTGTAAGTAGTTCATTCCACGTCTGCTCGCTATGATCGCTGTTCGCTGACGTTTAAGCTATCACATATAACTACAAAACCGGTTCACAACAAGTCTAGCTTGTGCTAAGTTAACATCTTGTAGAGAAACCAACAAAATGCCACAAAAAACCTACGAAATTTCAAAAAAACCGACTTTTCAAGATACTTAATACCCAAACCATACTGAAGTTGAAGGGGATTAGTCATACCAACGATCATGTGCACCGGCAGGTATTTTTCTCAGGAAGAGAACGAGATTTTATTCATCGGCAAGAGACACCTTTGTGTGAAAGCGTACCTGCCTACAACTTTTGAAAAAGCTGGGGTTAGCATCTTTGCTCAGAGAGGACGCAAATTAAAATCCTCGAAATTGTACACGAAAGCACGTAAGCTTCAATTGTGGGAGCCGTGATCTATTTAATTTTCTGTTATACGTTTTCATAGCTAACTTTTTTGTCAGAAGGGCTAACTTGTACGGAAAATAATCCTTTATCAACCTGACAGCGATGCGTAAGAAATAGAGAGTGAACCTCCTTGACACCAATTTTTCACTGTTATCTGAGTTGCAATAGTCCATTGACAATTCGTTTTTATCTCTCTAGCTAAATCATGGTAACAAAAATGCCGAAATAGATAACAAATATATGTATATTAATGTTACAACATAACATGCCACCTAACGTTATGACATATTTGGATCCGAGTGAGAGATGGCTTTTTTTTATACTCCAACTACCACGAAGGCCCAAGGCCTAAACACCCATTGGGTACCGTGGGGCTATAGGGCGATACAGGGGAAAGGGGGATTTCTGTTCCATTTTGGCTATATCAGCTTGACATCAACTAGATATTTCGCAGTATTTATGAAATAAGTAGAATTGGCATTTAGGATATAGTAATCAGTAATATATCTAAAAGCATAGTGATTTAAAGTGTCAGTAGTAAACACAATTTTATAAGTACCTCGTTTGAAAAAGCAATTATTGATTTCGCATGACATATAAAATGTGCTCGATCATAGGTGGCCCACTTCTCAACCTAGGTATGTAGTGTACTTTCTTATTTCGCAAATTAACTATAAGTAGTCATATAGCTCATATAGCTCTGTAAAGCCATGCATTCCAGAGAAGCTTAACAAACATTCGGTTTCGGTTTTGGCCGAAACCAGGAAGGTTCGTTTTCGGTTTCTGCTGAAAATCCAGTTTTGGTTGGTCATGAGTAAGAAGTAAAATGTCGTTTCTCTAGCGAGTGCCCGAAAAACATTTCTGCGATACCCTACAGCTTATATAACCATGGCCCCTAATCTCGAATTCAGATATCGTTCCCTGGAGCTTGGTAGTTGTGTCTCCGGGACGCGGTGCCGCGGCCTGGGCCACTGACGCGTCACGTGGAGGATCTTCGCGGCGGTAGCAGTAGGCCATGCATTATGGAAATCCACCTTCTCGGCTGTCATCAATTAATAAACCTCATATCAAGAAGCGTTAATATTTCATGGTGCTTTGCATTAACCGAGCGCGACCGTACGGGGGGGGAGGAGTAGCGGAAGTGAGAGGAGGGGAAGCTTACCGCCGCTCAGGATATCTTCAGTTTTTCTCGGAAGGGTTTTGTGCTCGGGAGGGAATTAGCGCACAGAGAACAATTTATGAGCAAAATAATAAGCTTGAGGTTGCAGCCATTACCCAATCAAAAATCAGAAGCCCACAAAGAAAGTTGTTCTATGTTCCCGTCAAACTTTCTAAAATGTTTAATTGTTTTCCAGGACGTGCTACAAAAAATACTAAATGGACTCGAACATTCATTACAATATTAATAAGAAACTACTTACAACAGTAAAAGCATGTTTCAGGACAAGCGATCTTGAAAAAATGAAGAAAATCGCCAGAAAACATGAAGGCAACTTCGCAGGTCACAATATAAAAAGCTGATCATTGTTGAAGTACATTAATAAAGCTTTTAAAAGCTTATTTAATTGAAAACCATACTAATCGATGAAGGAATTATTAAAACAAACAAACAAGATGAACAGCCAATAGCGTGATTCACAACGTTCGGAGGTAGGGAGGGTGCAGATTTGTAACGCCGCTGTGCAGTACAGTAAAAATGTCGCCGGATGTTATATTTGATTACTGATTGAGTCCACTACCACCCTACCCTGCTGTTTTGTTCTTAAGATTAGTAATAATACAAAAAAAATAGGTTTACGTTTCCTGTAATTAAAGTATTTAATTTCAACTTTTACGCGCTGATGGAAGAAATGTTCCTAACTCTTGCGGAAAGTTTTGTTTCCGCATGCGGCTGCAGTTGACCGAACGATACGGAGCATGCGGAAAAGCATCACTTTCCGCACCTCTTAAGAACATAACTATTTCACGCTCCTATCCCAATTGATACTTTTTTACGGTATAAGGCGATGGCTCACGATGCTGTCAAATGTGGGGAGCGGTAGTATTTGTTACTCTTGCTACGAGTAGTGGTCAATCCGCCACCGGCGCCATAGTTACTTGTTAGGAAAAAGCTGAGCGACCATAACATCGAAACTATATTTTATATTTTACACTACGACTTTGACTGATAATAAAGACGAAATCCTTATTTGAAACAACTTACCTAAATGTTTAGCCTCCAATTTCGCATAAGCTATGTCTCTGTTGTTTACTGATCATTTCCAGTTTCCATTTTGAAAACTTAGACATAAACTTCAATTTGATGGTATATGTTAACGCATCAAAGCTGTTGGCAATAACATTTTTAATAGACGTTAGTTAGGTTTTCCCAAGATATCTTATAAATGTCCGCATGTTTCCACACCTAAGCTATACAGGCGGTTATCTTCCCCAACAAAGAAATTAATGTCGCAGCGCAATGGCAGTCGGTCTTTCTCGACGCTGGCCAAGCACATTGAAAAGAACTTCTCACACAGTAGCCTTCCACCATTTACGTGTCAGGATGGAACGATCGTATCCGACTCAAAAGCCAAGACGGAAATGCATGCCACTGGACGTCCACCCCACTCTCCCCCCATCGCCCAAGTGCCGTCAATTCAAAGGGTTTCCTATACTATGCGGGAAGTAACATTCAGGCATAAGACCGTAAGATGGATACTCTTCTCGCTCGACATCAACAAAGCTTCTGGTCCGGTCTTGATTCCTGCTATTGTACTAAAGAGGTGTGCAACGGAGCTTGCTCCAGTTCCTTCGCCGCTCTTCCAGCTATTTTATGAACTCGGCACCTTCCCAGAAAACTGGAATTTGCTCATTTCCAACCCATCCCAAAAAAGGATCTAAGACCGACCCTTAGAATACCTATACCCTCTGCTTTCTGTTATAAGTAAGGTGAAGGAGAGTTGCATAAATCGCAAGCTTCTGGAGCACCTCGAACGCCACGGCTTAATTTGCGACAGGCAGTATGGTTTTCGGCACCAGCGATCCACAGGGGAACTCTTAGCTTACGTCACGCAATTGTGGAGTCAACTGGTCCAGTGTTATGGTGAGGCTCAAGTCGTTGCTCTTGGTATCACGAAAGCGTTCGATCAGCTGTGGCACGCTATCCTCTTGTGCAAACTTCCATCCTATTGCCTCCCAGAAAAGCTTTGCAGATGAGTGGCTGACTTCCTCTCTGGCCGCAAGTTATGTATCTACGGCGAATTGCTATGGCCCGCGGCTGTGACATCAGTTTTCAAAAGGTATTAAAAATAAATGTATGTTGACCGTACTATTGCCATTGATAGTTGATCCGCCACCTAGCGCGGAATAATTAGGAACAGTTGGTCTCTATACCATGTTCAACATAGGTTAATTTATACAGCGGGCGTTAAAGATACATTACCGCTCCACCGCCTAGAGGAATCCGTAAGCTAAATCGTGAGACTGAGCGTTAGAAAAAACTATTCATAAAGTACCCGTTCGTAGGTAGAAATATTTGATTGCCTTTAGGAACTTTTCAAGCAAAATGACCAATCTATTTCCGACTAAAAATATATTAGTATCCTTTTTGTTTTATTTGTTATTCAATTTATTCTCAATAAATACCATTCCATGGCAAGTTGTAACTTGCAATGATTGATAAAACTTGACTCACCAATCCAGAAGTTTGAATCGAAAGACGCGGAAGAAGTCGCCATGCAAAACGCGTGTATTTATTGGTTGTCCACGCTTTTACCAGTTGAATTATTAAACATTGTGTAAACAACCGTTTCCGAACCGTCATAACTGGAATGTTTTTTTTTGTCGATTCCGAATGTTCTTTGAATGTTCATGCAAGACATTTTAAGATGATAAAATCTGCTGACCCTAGAAAATGTACCGGTAAACTCTACACGTGAGCTCGTAAAAAACAATCGAATCATTAATAAACACATACCCCACTTCTCTGTAGCAGATGAAGTGTGGCTCTATAAAATATCAAACGTGGAGAAATGGAATGTCTCGGATATCAAAAAATACTATTAGGCTTATACAGGGCAGGTGCAAAGAACACCGAAAATGCTTGTAGAAACAGGAGGTATATGTGATTTTATACGTTATATGAGGAGGTACAAAAAATAACGGGAATAGCATTGCAGTGGGCGGAGCTTGTGTAGTTACACATTTCTGCCCCTAGGGGCGTACAGCGCAACTTATTACCAGTGCCACCTGAGTTGTCCATCTGGCTTGTTTCGTTCCTCTGTAGTCATTACTTTTGCTAGAGCTGTTTCGTGCTTCTTTCGTAGTTTTACGATGGCAAGCTTTAGTAGAGTAACGTGCGGCTGTCAAATGTTGCTTTCTAATTGGTAAAAATGCTGCTGAAACTGTTTTAATGTTGAAAACGGCTTACAAAGATAATGCTAGGGGAAAAACTCAAGTGTACGAGTGGTTTGCTCGATTTAAAAATGGCGATATCTCGATTGAAGACAAATCTCGCTCTGGACGTCTTTAAACGGCCAGAATCGACGAAAATGTTGAAAAAATTCGAGAGCTTGTGCTATTTGGAGGTTTTAAGACGATTGCGAAACAGTGTTCGGCAAGAAAGACCCGATTTGTGGCAGTCAGGAGACTGGTTCTTCCACCACGATAATGCACCTGCGCACACAGCCATCTCTGTTCGACGGCATGGTTCCGCTGCCTTACGCACCTTGTTCGCCTTACCTGGCTCCGTGCGACTTTTTCTTATTCCTACGGATGAAACGATGCATAAAAGGACGTCGCTTTGACGACATTGAAGAGGTCAAGAAAAAAACGAAGGAGGAGCTGTCAGAAATTTCTAAGGAACACTTCAAAGAATGTTTCGAGCAGTGGAAGCACCGCTGGGGCAAGAGTATTAGTTGAAGGGGATAGTATTTTGTAGAAGACAAGGTTACTTTATGAAGAAGTTGAAAATAAATAGCTTTTAAAAAATAATTCCGGCTTCTTTTGGGTGTCCCCTCGTACTTTTACATCAGAGGCGGAAGCCATTAGAAGTTTGGTATATAAGCGATCAAAAATATAATCTGGAATTATTTGTTAATATGTGAGTGTTAAAGCGAAAATGATTATAAAGGATCCGCCACAAAGACAGTTCATAAGTATAGCGGCTGTATTAAAGAGTTAAATATGTACAACCCTGCGTTTTTTCAAGTGATAAAACATTGTTCTGCAAAATGTTCCATACTTTCAATATGTCATAAACAGAGGAATGGTCGTAGCGGCCAGTCCTAAATGAACATGCTAGAGACTGAGGTGACTGAAACGCTAGAAAACTTTCAATCCAGCACCTGTGGTGTCAGTGGCGGCCAACAAAACACTTACGATAACCTAATTTCTAGATTAACCTGGTATTACCATTATTTTAACGCTGTTAACACGGCGACAAACCACTGTTTGACAACACCAACTGCACGTCGCAAAATAGAATTGAATTTCATTAAAAATGAACACCATGATTCATCACTGAACGCATCAGATCCCTTCGCAACCCTCACATGTATGAGCACCACCCGATGTCCCAGGTGGTCAGATAATTCAGTACAATCAACCTTCCCCCTTCTTATTCTATTTTCGGTACAGGCATATCTTAATTCCGGTAATGTATTTGTCCTGGAATGAAAATCGAATTTAAACTTGATACTTGGAACTGGAGGGGCAGAAAATACGATAGTACAGTCGACACAACCCAAATGACAAAGATGCGGTTTCTAAAATGGAGCAAAATTTCAACGGATGATGATAATTGAGAAGTGGCAGTGCAGTATTATTCCTATTTGGCAACTTGTTATTTCACAGACAAGAGATGCGCATGGGACTACTGCAGGTCCTGTAAATGGCAAGCTGTCCAAGTAGGTGGGAAAACGCCATTCAACAGGACAGCTTATTTTTCATGACTTCATCATTTGTATGTATGTATATTGATGTCCACAGCCGATCAACAATTGAGATCCTGGTCTATTTATAACCTTAGGCATGACTTCTATTTCACAATAATCATCTACTTCTATCCTCCCAGATTACTTCCCACTAGATGCCTGCGATATATAACGAACGTTCATGGTATATTTCGGATGAGATGCTACATCAACAATACCCTACACGAAAAATGGATATGACGTACTTTATTAGGCATATCATCTATCTCTCTCTATATCTATCCTTTTCTGACTTTGTTCTAGAAGGAGGTGCTGAAGGATAAGTTGCTTTCATCCATCTAACCAACCTCATGCGCCACTGTGTCATCTCATAAGGGAATCAATAATACGGTGTAGGTAGAACAACTAATCAAAGTAATCTCTATCAGAAATGGGAATTATACGCAACGTTCGTTTTACTAGCCGACTTGAATCTACGGTCTCTTGCATTCTAGGTCACCAAGCCACGGTAAACCATGGAGAGGAATATTAAGCTGGTGTTCTGAAGTGCAACTCTATTTCCATTTTTTCTAACCTCTATCATGATTACGCACCAGGTCCGTGCAATCTCAAATACGTACAACACATCGCTGGAGCTGGTTTATTCAATAATTATTTACTGATAGATAAGCATGTGGGTGTAATACAGTGTTGGTACAACGGGATCGGCAGAAATGGCCGGAGGCGTTCTACTTGCCAGACTTCGCTAGCCCTCTTCTACTGGCCTATGTCATTATAGCTATAGCTTTAGTTATACTTGAGCACATAGATTAGGAGAAATGAAAGTTGTTTATTGCGTTTAATACATCTCGCCATGGATAACCTTGGGTGGGTGGTTAAGTCGTCCGCCTAGAAAATGGGATGTCGCGGGTTCGAGTCTTTTCGGTAGCAAGTTTCTATTACCTGTATTGCTTTTTGAAACTGTTATATCCATAAATACAGTAAAAACCATGGACTAGACTATCTGGTAATCGTCGCCGTCGGCGACGTCAAGGGAAAAGGCAATTTGTTCAAAAACAAAGTGGCCTGTGGACGATCACGTGTCGGTCGCGTGCCATTGTTTTGTTGGTGTTTTTCGTAGGCGTGCCATGTAGGCTGTCCGTAAAACGTAATTATGATTTATCCTAGTAGGCCTGTAGGGGCGCTTAAGCTACTTACAGTACCGGCTGAGATTAAAGTGGAATGCTGATGGGAAAAAGCCTAATACCCGTCGGTGGATCTGAAAATCGTTGTTGTTATGAAAATCATTAGAGTCTAGCACTCGATTTTAAAGATTATCGAAGTACTTCATTTGCTCACTTGTAGCAAGAGTTTTGGTGGGAAATTTCGCAAAATATGTCACATTAACTGAACATCTTGAGGCACGTGTCTGATCTCCTTTTCCGTAAAAGCAATCCAAAAACATCAAACCCTTGCTAATTCCTTCAGATCCAGATAATACAATTTCATCTGTTTGCAAAGCCAACCGCCTTTTTTCACCTGACTGAGTTCCGTATATCGCATTGTCACAACAGCTCGTGTCACGCGTTTCATTCGTTCGATCACCGGTTGAGGGCGCGACGGGCGGCTGCTTTGTCGGCTTTTGTTATTAGCACAGCCGACTTGGAATTAGCCAAGCACCCGCTGATCTGTGGTGAAAACAAAAACGCACCGCCAAAATCCTGTGGGAATATGGGATTCGCTTTGTCGTGAAGCGATGGGGTTTCTAGCCGGTTGAAAGTGAGCTGGCGCTTCGATTCAACCTGAATGGTGGTCTTATAGAGGGGGGTCACGCATGTTTAATAGTCTAAGAGCCTAGACATGCAATTAGTTTATTTTTGCTTCTGATAAATATAATTCACGTTAGGTACCTTTTTAGAAAAAACATCGTCTTTCACCTCCATTATGGCCGTCTGTCACTATACGAAGTGCTATACGTAATTCTGAAAAGAGTAACAGGCACAAAACACACGCAATTTCACTACAGTCAACTTTAAAGGAAGTGAATAAACTGATAGTTCATGTTGTGCTAATAAAATCTTCCAAAGGGCGTGAAGCCCAAAAATGTTGGAGATGTAGGGCGATGAGGTTTGATGCCTTAGCCCGTGTGGGTACGCCTGTCTGCACCACTTTACACAAACTAACTCGACTTTGCTGTACTTTGGGAACTTAACGGTATTATGAAAATCTCGTGAACACATAAGATATAACGGTATCTCAACGAAAAAGGAGAGCTATTTAATGGAAGTGCTATGTAAGATATTCGACAAAGATTCGCTCAACAAGATTGTCATCTTGTAGACGTGTATAATATATCAACAATTTGAAAATAGAACCCTTTAGTATGTAAGTTTCTTGTTTGGGACACCACGTCGTAATGTATCACCCCGTAGAAATTGAAATATTTTCCTAGTAAGGAGCATTCTGCTTGCTACAATTTTTGTAATTTACTTTTTTAGATACCCTGTGCAATAACGAATTTATCGATCAAGCCCACACTAAGATCGCATGTGTTATGACTTAATTAACTATGACTCCGACGGATTCGCTAAAATCCCGTATGAAACGTATCCTTGTAGCTTTTTCAAAACATGCCTGAACCTGTCGCGACTCTTGCGCTTATGCTAAAATCATATCTTGATAATACGCACTTCAAAGATATACTTGGGTGACTATTTCCCCCGTCTTAATTTCTACCAATCACAAATGCTCAATTTTGAATTACAAATGGTTGCTAGATGGAAAAATTGTATGACAGCACCTGCCAGCAGTTTTTTCGATTCTACCCGAGGCAAAACCTGTATGCAGAATAAACTGTTACTCATGAAATAGTCTTGTCAAATACCATTCGGGCATTTAATTTTTTCCTGTGAATAAAATCGAAAAAACAATACAAAGTAATATTTTTCCAACAAAAAACATTCGTGCAGGTGGAAAAATTCTAGTCTTCGACTCGGATTTTTGTTGCCACCAGCACTCATGCATCTTGTTTAAATATTACTTAGCAAGGCGTTTTTTCGATTTTTTACTTATGAACAATATTTCCACCACATGATGTACTCGTACGTAATTGATCGTCGGCCGACTACTCGTGTACGTTTTACCACCGAATGTACATTTGCATTTTTCAAAACGTTTTTCGATCTCACCAACTCATAAAATAAAAAGTAAGAGCGGGAAACGATATACGCGCCATGTAGGGATACCTTCCGGCGCAGCATCCGATTCAGTTGGTGTGGAAGCCTTAGCCCAGTCATACAAGTATACTCAGTTTACATATCCTTGGGAAAATTGTTATTTTCTTGAAAATTCAAGACACTCTCATTTTCATTAACTGTCTAATGATACCTTTGTAACTGCATAATCTTAGTAACGGCAGCGCCGATCTTGATGTTAGGGTAACAAGCCCAGCCATAGTAGGTGATGATAATAGATATCTAGACATCGAACGTATAGCTACTATCAAAATAAATACTAAAACTTCTCCTAATCTTTTTTTAATACCTTCATCGAATCCAAAGGTATAGAAATAATGGTTGAAAATTATCGCCGTGAAAAAACTTTGGTTCAAAAATAATTCAGGTATCTTTCTGAAAATAAAGCAAAAATAAGAGCCTAAAGGTAATATAGACCCAGACCTTTTCCCAGAACTTCCACAAGTGACCTAAAATAACGGTGATCCTTTAGACAACCATTTTGCGTGGTGCCCTATACTTTTAGGAAACGAATCTTTTAGACAGAACCTTGACCTGGTACCAAGGTTGAAATAACTTCCAACCAAGGTCATATCTGAACTTAAAATTTTCTACACTATCTATTTAGTGAGGTGAAAGCTATACGGTCCCATTTAAAAAAGCCTTGGCCTTGTTCTGAGTTTCAAGGTCATGCTCAAGGCCAAATTCAAGTTCACCACTGAATAGCCAGAGGAACGTTCCATATATAAATGAATGACTACCCCCAAGTATCTTTCCAACTAGCAAAGTGGTGCTGAGAATGGTTTTATTGACTTTTCAAACGGATTGTGTAGAACTGCTTCAAAGTGTTTGTAAAGCATGCGACTCCATGCGTATTACGTTTCAGAGGTTTGCCAAATTGTTATATAACACCTGCGGAAAACACCAAAATTTTCTAATAGACCAAGGATAATATGGAAGATGACATGATTATACATACCCACTCATATTGGATAAAACATATATTCCCCTTTTGAAAATCAAGTAATTCTGTTTCAGTCCGACACTAAATTAGTAATTGTGTCCAAATCTAGGATGTAACGCAGATACTTTCAGGTTTTCGTCTTAAAAATCTAGACATATTTTTTTCGTTGTTAAGATATGGGTCAAATACGAAGCCTGTAAAAGTTGCGTCACTACGATAGGCTAAATAAAATTCAGTCATTCAGCAGTCCTTTATCACAGTCTAGAAGCTTGTCATATACCTGTCTACGAAATTCACAATGGCCGATATTTCAGTCATCAAGAGGACTGTGATGTGGTAGTTTGACAGTATTGTTATGTGTAGCCCTTATACATCCTGACTGAAATGCTCTATTAGGCGTTCCAACTGCACTTCCAACATACAATGCTGTGTAAGGAATAGTACACAAATGTTCTTGAAAACCTGATAGGAGTGAATTATTTGGTGGGCTGTCAATCCGGCACTTTTGTATCATCTAGTACATTGTTCATAAGCATGAGTAAACCACACAAGATTATCAAATGCCCGAAAGAACATTGAACAATTCCTTCATGGTTATCAATCCTCCTCCTAAGTTAACTGAACTATAAGTTAATGCAGCTTCCTCTCAGCCGTTAGCATCCGATGTAGCAGAGGCAGAGTCGAGAGTTTTTGCTGCCGTTTGCCGGGTCGAAAGCGTAGAATGACCGATTGCCGGCCACTTTTTTCAAGGCAATTTTCAGTTTAGAAGTTATAATTAGCGAGAGGAAGGGGAAACGGAACTGACTTTTTGATGCGATACGGTTTCGTTTCCTGAAGCAGCTTTCCGGGGTTTTCCCAATAGAGTCAAGTAACTGATTTTGTCTGTAAGCTGGACTTATTAAAGTTTCATATTCGTAATATCAGACAGCATATTATTATTTTTTTTTATATGACTTAATATTTCTCCGTTTTATGTTTTATTACTATACAAATAACTAATATAGTTTTTTTTTTGCAGATTCTTCCTTAAGTTCTTTCTAAAATGTAACCAAAACTGTCTGAAGAATGCTGGTAACCCTAGAGATATGAGAAGGTTTCAAGTGAGTATATCTTGAATATTGGAATATAAAAACTATTTTCAATAACACAGCATTGCACTACATTTACATTTTGGTGGTAATATATATTTGAAGTACAGATATGTCCGAAAGACGAAATAAGCTCTTTACAGTTCTTAGGTTAGGTGAAGTGTAAGGCACATCCACCATCTATTTAAATATGCTCATCCACCTTATTATCAAATTATGTTAGGTTATAATCAAAAATGACGTCAAGTAGATTGACTGTAATTCCCTAGCAATTCTGGACAAATTGACATTGAATATGGATGTATAGTGTCTTCTGCACACTCCCATATCTTTATTATTTGGCGGCTATGAAAATCCCCTTATACGTCGGCATAATTTTTGGAATTATGTACTTGGAATACGCACCATGTATCTGAGTCAACTTTCGTATGTTCAGATATTTTCACTACTCGTGATGTTATAGAATATAATTAAATTATAGGTAGATAGATAAATAGACAATACATAGCTCATCGTATCAAGACAATTTTCGAACGCCCTGGTCATCGACGACATCGGTTACGCCGCGGCCGTGGCACCATCCCTCGTTAATTCGGATTTGCAGATAAAGGATATCACGTGTTACTGGGTAGGTGTTGCTTCAGTCACAGATGTAAGTGATATGCGAAATATGGGTGGTATTGTGTCTGATAGGAGGGTAATACTACCGGGATCACAAATTCCCACAACCTCCCAACACGTCTTTCACCGATACCAAAGATGCAACCCCCTGTCCCCTACAAACCCCTATCTCCTACAACCCCCTACCTTAATCCTCCATTTTTCAACCCCTGTGAAAATCTTCCATAAAATGATTTATAGGCTTAGAGAGTCAAAAAATCGACAAAGACCGACTGGAGGTAAGATTTATTTTCTTCCGGCGAGTATTAGAAAATCGGATCGATACCCGTTAGTTTATGCCAACTCATGTTCTTGAACGTTTGAACATTCACATATCTAGTAATCTTGCATCAAAGAGAACACGGCTTTCATTCGCTTGTCTTTTCTCCGATTCATGAGCTGTGGAGCAACAAATTGGGTTCAAACATCTGAAAACGGCGTCTTATTGCTAGTTTGAGGTCCATTTGTAAAGCCTCGCACGGGAGCCAGTTTGGAACTTTTGGAAGCCTTGGTATTACCAAAAACAACTGAGTGAGTTACTCCAAGGAAAGTACCGAATACAAATGCTCCTTACGTCACTTTCCTATGTAGAGGAAAGGTTCCTTTTTCAGGCTGCAAAGCAGAATGGCGAACAGAGCAGCAGGATGTCTCAACAATACAATCTAGAGAAACAAATACCTCACAACGGACACGAAAACTACGATATATAAGTCAACAATAAGACCGATAATGACGTACATAGCGGAAACAAGAGCAGATACGGCGAAAGCACAAAGATGATTGGAAACAGCAGAAATGAAAGTCTTACGAAAAATAACAAACCACACTCTAAGAGACAGAGTAAGAAGTGAGGAAATACGAGCGAGATGTGGTATAGAGGAAATAAACTTGTGACCAAAAGAAGAAAAATAGAATGGAATCAGCACGTAGAAAGAATGACAGAAAATAGAACAGTACGAATAGCAAGAGACAAATCGCCAAATGGAAGAAGATCAATGGGACGACCGAGGAAAAGATGGTCAGACAACATCAATTGAGGCTAAAAACCGAAGTACAACAGGCATGAGCCTATTAGTAAAGTAGGAAGAAGAAGAAGAAAGCAGAATTCAGTCCTTCTATCAGCCATTCCAACCGCACCATGGACGTGCATGTAGCAATTCATCATGGGGGTAGCGTCATACCAAAACAATTGTATCAATAGCCCTAAATACCCTTATCCATGTCCGTCACTGAGCCCAACTCCTTGGCTTATCGACTACACGATCTGCGGTGGCCATTTTGCAGACACAACACCCTACACCCTACCTCCTAACCCCTACGACCTACTACCATATACAACCATAAACCCACATTTTTCAACCCTGGCAGAAATATCTCTCGAATTAATTAGGGTCTTCTGAGACGTGAAAGAACAAAGTTTGAGCAATTTCTATTTTCTCCGTTTTTCGCCCCTACGTCACAACTGGACCAAATTTTTAAAATTACAAAGCTTTTTTGTCCTTGACATAGTAGTAGCCTTGTGTCAATATGTTCATCCAAATTCAAGGGGCACTCTCCAAGTTATAGCCTGGACAAGGATTAGCAGACAGACAGACAGGCCAACAGACCGAATGGAGGGGAGATTTATATTTTATTTTTTTTTGAAAATCGGATCAATACCCCTCAGTTCGTGCCAACTCATGCTCTTGCTTAAAGAGAACATCATTCTCATTCCCTTTTCTGTCCTATAATGCCCGAGCTGTGTTGAAAGCAGAGTCTTATGGCCAGTTGGTTGTCCATTTGCAAAGCCTCGCACTCCAGCCAGTTTGAAGCTTTTGGTAGTCTTGATATTACCAAAATTAACTGAGTGAGTTTCTCAAAGCGAAGTACCGAACACAAATGCACTTTGCATCACTTTTTTAGATAGAAGAAAGCCTCTTAGACCCTTACTCAGGCTGCACAACCTGATAAAGTTCTTCTGTCAGCCTTTCCGACCACACCATGGCTGTGCTTGCAGTAGCTCATCATGGTGGATAGCGCCCACACAAGAAAATAATTGTATCAATGATCCTGAATACTTATCATCGTACCCCCGTATGCATGTCCGGCACCGAGCCCAACTCCTTGGCTTGTCGGCCTACACGATCGGCGGCGGCCATTTTGCGGTCGCAAGGTAAACATCGGAAGTGCATCCTGCGAAGACAGAACAGAACCTCCACGGTGGCGATCGTGGCAACTGACTCCTCCCCAGAGACGAGCGAACTCCCGTGGGAGCGACGGACGACGCAACTTCTCCCCCTTTTACCCCCGCGAGCCGTTCCCATGGGGACGGCGAAAACTCCGGGGGGACCGCCATTGCCGGCGCGGTGCCATGGCCGCCTATGTTTGAGAAAGGTCAAGAAGAGCGAGAGATGCGGGAGTCTTGGTGTCTTGGATAGACGCTATTTACTGTAGGGGTGAATTCCTATTCATAAGGTTGAATTCACTACAGTGGTTATTACAGTAAAAAATTCAGTATTTTGACATCCTCCAGAACTGATTTCCTTATTTACAAGATGTACAAGGCAGCGGCATAGAACTTGTAGTTTCGGGGTGAGGGGGGGGGTGATAGGTAAATGGTCTTAACGTAAGAAAAATCAAACATTCAATTAGACTACATTCCGAGGGATGATCATAGGGTTTAAACTTTATTTTAAAGATTTATTTTCAACATTGTTTAGTGACGGTCCAGTATTGAAAGAAATGTCATATTGCCCCTAAAAAACTGACAACAATCTTTTGTGTGCTTTTTTGAGGAAATTTACATAGGTTTAAATTTTCAACTTGTGGAGTGAAAGTGAATCTTTTTAGACTTCTTGAAATGATGGATTTTAAAGAACAATGCGATAACGTTGTTTATACGTTAAAGAGCTTGAGCATAATATAACCGTGCTTTTCTGAAGAAAGTGCGTAATATTTTACTTTTGCAGAGGGAACATATTGTCGTGTATTTTTCAATACTGGAGAAGTGTTGATGGAAAATGAACATGGATCTCACTAGACTTATTTTCCTTTTTTGGAGTAAAGTAGCGGTTTTTTCCATGTGTTTTATGGCCCATCATAAACTAAACATATATAGTGCTTTTCAGGAAGCTCCACCGTACTTATTTTTTGAACGGGTCAAGTTAGCAAGCTGAAATACAGGATGATGAAATTGAGGCATGAGTACTATATTTTAACATAAAACAGACAGTTGAAAATTGGGGGTCACGTGAGACCTCATTTTGAGGTTCACCCACACTGAAAGCCGGCTACCAGGCTATCAAAGCTGAGTGTCTCTATATATTAGATCATTTACAACTCAACAACCAATCATCAAAACGTTATAAATTTGTATGTTAGCTATAAGTTAATCTTCTGATTTTTGAAATAGTCTACCTGCATGTCCAGTATAATAAAAACATTTAGATTAAAATAAAATAGAGGCTTCTAGCCCGGTAATGCTACGCACCTATGATTTCGGAGTCAACCGCCAGCCCATAGGCTCGAAAGCTGACAGGTTTTAATATTCCAATCCACAGATGTTGTCGTTGTCTATATACGTACGCAAGGGTTAATTATATTAGGCACTATATAAGGTATTCGTCCCATACTAGCTTGCTCATAACGTTTTTGGCCTCGTTATCAAGGCAAGAATAATCAGTTTTGAAATTTCGTAACCTATATTTCCTCGTTATCGTTATCTCTACCATACGGACTGTTTTCGATAGATTACCAAAAATATAGTAAAGAAACCAAGGGTGATAATTATTATACGGCAGAAGTTTACAACAAGACAATTACTTATTTATGGTAGTGCCTATGGAACCGGTCTGTCTGCTCTTGTTCAAAATCTCCCTAGTCTAGATAAACCAAAACTTTCTGAGCATGATGCTTCGGATGACAAACGAATTTATTATGAAATTAATTCTGGAGGCAACTCGCTCAGGTAATATTACCAGGAGTGAAAATTAACTTTCGCCAGGGTGGCTAGGGGCGCGAAAGCGGCTGAACAAATTACAACCCCTTAAAAAGTAAGTGTTAACGGTGTTTGCCGGCAATACACCGACGAGGGCAACTTTAATACGCACAACACCGTGGAGTTTACGGAAAGTAGCGATGAGAAATATCGTTACAGCACGTTACTTGGGAGTTGTATAATGTTTTTATAGTTGCAGATAAATAAGGAGATTGCAAGATTATGAATGTCACGATCATATCTGACTCCAGAGATATAAGCAAGTATTACCTCTCCAGCGAAATAATGCGGTCGGGAAAAAGCGATTGTCAAGCTTTGTGAATGAAATATACAGAGTGCGACAAAACCAATTCAGCAGTTTCAAAGGGTTGGAAAAGAGTCATCTCGATGTATAGCAAGAACGTTTTTGATTTCTGACTAACCAGGGTATACCACTTCCATTATCATTTTTTAGTGCATCTAAGATAGCGACTGTTACTGGTGGAAACGACTTTTGATGCTCAGACTTGTATATACACATATAATAATAAAAATACTAATTAATAATAATAATAATAATAATAATATAATAAAATAATAATATAATAATAATATAATAATAATAATATATAAGGATATTCATCCACACGGAGTTCATAACGCATCCAGAAAAGTATAAAACAAAAAACTATGAAAACATATCAAATCCACGTACAGAGATTAGGAGTGCAACAGGGGGCAACCTCGACCAGCTTCCCTGCGTTGGCACTGGCTTATTGGAAACCAAAGTTGCAAAAATAATCCTTCACAGCTAGCTCGTAAACTAACTGTACAATCTCTCGCCATATTACAAGTACACGCCTGAGCCAGTTCTGGAATCAAAAGATGTAATACTCTATTGGGATCGGCCATTTCTAACCGACAAAACTGTAGACTTTAACCGTCCCGATATTGTCCTGATAGACAAAAGCAACCAATATGCACAGATAATTGAGGTTGGAATTCCGCTTACACACAACATCCTCAAGGTAGAGCGTGAAAAATCTGTTAAATACCAGAACCTGGCGATTGAAATGAAGAGGATTTGGAAGCTAAGGGAAGTGCAGATTGTACCCATTGTTATCTCCGTGGAAGGGGCTGTTACCAAACAAGTCTCCTCAAGCTTAAAGACCTTGGACCTTCCAAACGGCCTTCACATACTATTCCAAAAAGCCGTTATCTTACAAACGTGTCATATTGTGAGAAAGGCACTGTCTCTGTAAAAACTATCCTTGGTTGGGGTGAACTCCCCCTCAAAGATAGTACACCACCATACGTGAGGACTATGAGCATGAAAAAAAAAATAATAATAATAATAATGTTTATTGGAGTATTAATACATAATTGAATCAAAATACGAGCAAATAATATAACACAAAAAAATAATACTCCAAAGGGTTGGGATTGGCATAGCCATTTTTCACCCCCGCCTGAATAGCTAAGGTAAATTCATTAAGTGCATTACTATATCTTACTAGGGTATATCATATACATTACATAAAGGATATGTAGTTGACTATAATATCGCGTAAAATATAATATAATAAAATAAAAATCGCTTAAACTTCGTTTTTTGCCGTTTCAGAGGATCCTTCATTTTTTAAAATTTTTTAGGGGTCATACATTTGGGGAATGGTGGATTATATCGGGGTGAAGGAGGATATATCTCAATTGTTTGACGTCCGTATACTTATACGCATCCAGCCGCGGTAACTCTAGGCACCTATTAGACATATTTCACTCAACAAAAATTTCCTCGTACATTTGTCTGTAAAACTTGATGAATGATGGACAAATATTTCCAACCCTCTGGTTTCGATCACATGTGCTTCGCGATCAAAAGTGTACGAGATTTGTATTAATCTCGTAGTTCTTACAGAAACTAGGATATCCTGCATGCAGTTTCAATACTGTGCATCCGCAATAATTTTTTCCAGGGAAGAGGAAGGCCATCCATCGGCAAGAGATAACGTTGTGTTAAAGCGTTCTCGCCTCCAAAACTTGGGGAAGAGCGAGATGTAGCTTATTTTCTCAGGGTGCCAAGCCGAAGGAGCTCCAAAATTTTACAGGAAAGCATGCTAAATATGCAGATTTTAAAAGTATGAGCTTGTTTAACTAACTTGAACCATTTGATTTTTTTCTTTGATGTACATGTTCCTAGCTAGTTCGTGTTTTTCTCTCAGAGCTGCCAACATGTGCGGAACAAAATTCTTCATGAATAGATGTCAGCGTTACCCAGGAAGTGTGTTGTTTTTTGCCAGCGAAAGCAGTCACAGATGCTCAAATCTGGTAACCGCGCACATCGCTTTTCAAGGAGACGAGACATCTCTATCACAGCGTTCATTGTGTGAGCTGAGGCTTCGTCCCTAAATAGTTTTCATGAAGCTCTTCAATATGGGTTGGGATTAGGTAAGGTTACAGCTTAAACAAAACAATAATGGAAATAAGATTTTCAGGGTCTTGAGAGAACAATCTAATAGTGACCTTGACTATAACTTCAAAAGCATTCCGATCGTCATTTACAAGGCAACTTTTTTCCGAACGTAGTACTTTTTTTATCCATTGGAGGGGCTAGAAGGATATGGTTCAATTTTTCCAAGTTTTCATGTTCACAGCCAAGTATACTAATGTCGTTTTCAAGGTCGTGGTCATACAACTTTTTTCTTGACCATTTTAAACAGTATTTTCTAACATATATTATGGAAAAGACTATGTTCGTTAACACCGTGTCCGATTTTTGAAGTAAGTTCACAAGCCTAAATTCAGCATTTGCACATCACTACAAAATTTTCTAGTGTAGCAGAATCGTGCCGCAGTTGCTTTGTCAGTGTTTTTGTGGAATTACACGGCACCAGGATGCTGCTGGGTGCCATTTATTTCAATTTCCATATACTGTGGATTTACCGGTGAGGAGCAGAAATAGAAAAGATTTTTATTTTCTACCGTGTCACGGGGTAGATTGAGGAAGGATATAGTGGAACCATAAGAATTGGATACAGAGAGGGACTCATCTACAAAATTTTCTAGTGTAGCAGAATCGTGCCGCAGTTGCTTTGTCAGTGTTTTTGTGGAATTACACGGCACCAGGATGCTGCTGGGTGCCATTTATTTCAATTTCCATATACTGTGGATTTACCGGTGAGGAGCAGAAATAGAAAAGATTTTTATTTTCTACCGTGTCACGGGGTAGATTGAGGAAGGATATAGTGGAACCATAAGAATTGGATACAGAGAGGGACTCATCTAAAGGCTTTTGTTGAAAGACGAAATGCCCCACTACAATCCAGTGAGGAAGTGACCAGTTCTTGACCTCCCAGTACCGCGTATTGTAGCGAAGTATACATTTTCGCGTTACTCAGGGAATACGTCTTTAAGTCTCTTCTGCTTAAATGGTCTATGCATCGGAACCAGACGACACGGCGGTAGTCTTGCCGTTCCTGTTGCCGTCGCGCCACGACGAATTGGATAATTTTTGTAAACAATAACAGAACTGATGAGGGAACTATAGAGTCAACTTACTTGACGCTCTTTGCCACATGGGGCTGGTGCTAAGACAAATTGAACCTAAGACTCTTACGAAACGTATAAGTCCACGAACAAAACAGAAAAAAAGGAAAAAATAAAGCAAGGTGTCCCTTTAATATCTTCGTGTCCCTAGATAAAATTATTGATACCAGTCGTTCATAGAACTATGGGCATATTCGTGGACCTAACATAATTCGTAACACACTTTTGAGGGGAAGTGGCACTCAACAGACGTCGACTCTATTTATAGCAAGTAAAGGGGAAATACGCTATACAACCGATATCAACTTAGACGCGTCGTTAGAAAAAGGCACAATTTTTGCTTTTACAAGATTTTCGAGTTATCTTTAAAGATCCAGCAACAAGATAAAAAGCAGATCCTAGTATGCTTTAGAAAGTTGACTTTTCTACGTTTACAGATATCGTGCTAGTTACAAGAATTTACAATCTTGACTCTCTCCATTAAGCACGACAGTTTCGATTGCCCCAATTTCTGGATGTTATATAATATGACATGGTCGCCAAAAGTCTTTGTTCAACCAGTGTGTAGTACAGTGTCGGAACTTATGCCAAATGTTATATGTCTGTTCCCTTACCTCATAGCACAAGCGGAATTATCTACGGTCAGCCTTCCCATGAGCGCAGTTTCAGTTTTGTCTGCTTCTATATTCGATACGTTGCATTGTCTCCTACTAATCAGTCACTCATCAGTACACTCTATGACCCTTTATCCATGATACATTACAAAGACAATTACAGGATGAGTATCAGGGGTTACAATCCTCCACTAATTACATCTGTTCCGATGGCTAGAATTTTTGCAGTCTTCTTTTTCTTCGACTGAGCATTGTTTTCGTCCGAATGCGATAAAATGAAATTCAGCCAGTCCGTACCTGTCTAACTCTCCAACGTTCATTTATTTCCCCTGATCTCATCCGAGGAGGAAGCATAGGCCGGGCAGAAAACTGCCTCTTTATATCCAATTTCGCGAGGGCACTGCTGCAAAGAACACCACCATTCGCGAACTGAGTGGTCTCTATGCCGCTCATATCGAACTTTTGCTTTGTTAAATATTGAATGGAGCAGCAAGCTATTTCTGAGAAATTCGACAACATTACTTTCACTTATACGAGTATATGCCGTAGATTAACAACTATGAGACTAATTATTTCCTTGCCATGATAAAATTTTTCATTATGTTTATTGTACAACAAATTTAAAGAATGCGTAGCATTACTGCGCACTTTCACATCAAATTTCTCTCAGCATTTATAGTAGGGGACCCAAGAGGGGATTTTAGGGATTTACTCGAGCGTGGCAATTTAAGGAGGAATACGTTGCACCCTGTTTAGTACCTCCACCATATATAAGCTCTTTATACAGGGGTATCGCACGCGTCAGACTAAGGTAAAAAATAAAAATAAGCATGGTACTACCTAAATAATCAATCTACGAATTGATATGTAATAAATGTTACTAATGCGTAACGGAAGAATCTGATGCTTAAGCTACACTTTCTTTCATAGGCTAGAAACCATTAAAGTTTCCTTGAAGAAGGAGATTTGAAAAACTGCCTTCAATCCCAGCCTGAATTCGATGAAATCTTTAAAAAGGCCCGTGATTATTTTTTAAGTTGTATTGGTAATCAAGACTATTCTTTTCAAGTAAAGGAGAACGATGAAATTCTTGAAATTTGCAAATAGTATCTCGTACACGATCAACCCCAATGGTTAACATTTTCTGTCGATCTGGCATTGATAATATAAGAAGAGAGTTCTTTGGACTGAACTGACACGTAATATTATTTATGTTTTGATGTTAGTCTCCCTTCTGTAATTGTGTAGGTAGTTATGTGTTTTTCGATTGTTTCAGGTTGTGATATCGACGCAAGTAGCTGTAGACGGTCCCCTCTTAGCCATATCAGATAACATGTTTGTACATAATAACTCGAAGCACGGACGAAGAGCGAAAAGGCTGGACCCCACAGAAGGTATGTTCTGTAAGTCTTTTGAGCTAAATAATAGATTATAAGATTTGAACTAGTTATAAGAATCGTTTTTCTTCTTCATTCTATGGAAAAGAAAAAGGCTAATGTATTTTACTAGACATTTTAATTTCGTCTGCCTCGCTCTTGACAGCCATTTTGTAATCGGAATATAGAAACGAGTTAAATTCGTAAGAAAATTAGGATTGTTTCCGTCACGAAACATTTTCAAAAGTTCAGTGGTCGATAAGGAAGAAGCATTCATTGGTGGGTGTTCCATAAAATGGTGCATGCGCTACGTTGCCTATAGATGCACATCTACCAATATTGGAAAAAATACACATTTGGAGGCGTACCTTCAATCGTATGTCATGATTTAATGGACTGGATTTTGAATAGCTTTCTGAAGAGTACGCAATTATTGCCTTTCAGGCTTTCTCGATTCCACTATTTTTCTCAAGGAACGGAGAGGCCCATCCACTTTGATTCTTATACCTGTCAAACATATTCGGAATCAAGCGCAAAGTTACAGATAAGTGATCGTCGGACGTAATCTATGCAATCTACAGCTTTTCAGATGGCAGTACTCTACACGTAGGCGCTCATTTTGGTTAGCGAGTCCTTCCCAATGAGCTGGAGAGAAAAATGCTAGAAGCGACAGAAGAGATTTCTGGAGCTATAAGATTTTGTGGATGCAACAATCTGGTACAGTTCAATGCTTGCAAAATGTAGTACTCAGACACATCTGTTTAATCGCAACAGCTGCTGGGTAAAAGTTAGGTTATTTGTTTAGAGCTATGACGAACATTTCTGCACAACCTCCCCGCTCTGTACAAGACCCGGCTAAGACCTAGCCTCGAGTACTGCTCACATGTTTGGGGAGCTGCCGCCTGGACTACATTGTCCGTATTCGATGCTGTTCAGAGGAGAGGCGGTTCGACCGATGGATGACACTTTTATAACGGACTGGGGGTCGGCGATCTGGCTCTCCTAGATCGGTATGTCAACGGGTGTTTCTCACCGCAGCTCTCCTCCATAATGCCACCGAGGGTTAAGCCTCCCATCGGACTCGCTAGGTCTGTACCTGCCATCCTAACTCTGTTGAACTTCGTATATCCAGAACTACTCCATGCGACCGTTTCTTTGTTCTTACGGTATCGATATTGTGTAAAAATCTACCTAAGGAGGTTTTTCGCAATCCACTAACCTTGGCCAGTTCAATCGTATCACCAAGGTGCAGACAGACTGACGGACCGACAGACCGAAATACCAACAGTCTGACGGAAATGAGTTAACATTTTGGGTGATGTACGTGTCATACAACATCAAAAAAATGCAATAACTAATTTTCGAAATGCTTCGTGATTACAATAATCCTCACTCAGAAGCGTAAGGAGTAAAGGAGTAAAAGGAGGTCTCAGATCGAAAAGGGCCATCTTCTTCGATATTTGAAACATTGCTGTTCCTCATATGTGTCTAAGCTGTCAACGTATTCTCCATGTTCGTATATGGAGGTTTCGAGAACCTAAAATTAGAAAATCGGTAGGAAAGTCGCGTGTGATGGCAAATTCTGGAAGACGAAGGTCCAGTTGCTTCATTACGCCTTCAGTAATACAGCAATCAGTCTTAAATGATCGCTGTCCCACTTTCCCCCATGCCAGCGCACCTAAGTTTCGAGTTCCTCCTTCAGGACGCGACGGTGTGTACGGGACGTCGCAGCGTGGCGTAACGCGGAGCGGCGTAGTCTTTTCCGTCGCGCGTTGCGCGCCTCGCCTCCTGCGATCCTTGACATTTTCACTTCCTTCCTCCACTGAACTGAATCGCGAACCAATTTTAGAAAGTTTTGGATCCGTCGACCCCGCTGCCGCCAACATCGAGGGGGCCCAAGGAATACAAACGAGATCCTTCCGACAGAGATATCGCACAGTGGCGTATCAGAAAGTATTTAACCCTTGTTACTACGAAATCGTTCGGTTTATATTATAGACTAGCCTAAATCCGCGGCTCCGCTCGTGTGGAAGTATGTATATAGTTGCATTAATTTGAAGATTAGTTTCGGAGAACATATTTTAATGCAATATTATATAAATCTAAATGTCTCTCCAGTCTGTCAGCGTCACGTTTGAAGCACAATATGAAGAGATGTTAAAATTTATGCACTTACTAATAATTTTTACCCTGGTTTTACTTGAGAACGCATGGTCGAATTTACCTATAAAGTACCTGAAACCTCCTAAAACATGACAACCATACATTTTTTTGGAAACAGGTTCTAAGAAAAGTTTTAGGATAACAAAAGTTGTTTGTCGATGACCTCAATACGACCTCAAAATGACCTCTAAGGGAATTGACACTCTATCACTAACTCTAATCGAAGTAAGTCTTCTAATAACTTCCTTTCATATCACTCACATAATAGATTTCTGATAAGAAAAATGATAACACCCTAAACGGTGGAAGCTGGCTTTAATTATACCTCTCCATGAAATCATCAAATCTTACTGAACTTAAGCATCCTAGACGTATAGCTAACGATATAGAGTTCACTCGAAGTAGAACAAAATACCAGACAAATCTAAATCAAGACGATTACCCTAAGAAAACGAATATGGAGTTGCAGAGAATGCACGACTTGTTGCAATCGGACCAGCGACTGAGCACTTTCACCTCAGACACCTCATGTCAAATTCCATTAAGCCGTTTGAGCTGTATCCAGTGAAATAGATATTCCAAAGTAATTTATTAGGATAAAAAGTAGACTGTATGCTATTCCAGACCAGAATATATCTCTCTAACAAGTTCCACCCAGATCTGTTCAGCTATTTTGGCGTGATTGAGTAACAAACATTCCCTCTTTCTCGTTTATATATAGTAGGGATATGGTATTAGAATTACACAGCTCGTCGTCAAAGATAGTATAAATAGCAACACTCACTTGATGTCTGCCTAATGACGAGGCTCGATCTGTAATCTAACATCATTGCTTAACGTATCCTTACTGAATAACAATAACACTAAGCCAAATCAGCAAGCTACACTCCATATGATGGCCCAGCGTAACACTAGTGTAACAAATTATATCAGTATGGTTGTTATCCTGGATACTTTGTCCAGAAATCTAGCGAGCATTCGTGATATGTCAATACATGACGGAAACGATGTACTTCTCATTTTTGAACAAAACTTGTATTACACCGAGAAAAATAAATTTTCAGAACATCATTTTGCTTCAAATAGGTAAGCAGCCAAAGCGTTCTATTATTCGATGGAATTGTGCAAAATAAGCTTTGTTATGCTTAAACTTAAACATAAGATGCGTGTGACTATACCTACTCTTCCCACATTGTTCCCACCAGCTGAGCTATTTTGTCTGCTATGATTTCATTGCTAATAAAAAGACCTAACTGCAAGCAGTCAGTAATCATCGGGGTAACGTTATAATACCATCACTATCGTCAACAAAAGTCCTCACTCTGAAGGGAGCACCGGTGTAAAAAGCGTATTTGAAGTTATTCGGCATACAACAAGGAACTCTCGACCAAAGAGCACCAATACCTTCGAAGTTGTGACTTCTATACGATACAGAGCGTTTGAAAACTCTCATGCCTGCTGTTTGTCTCGCGCGATAGTGTGAAAACGAAGGTGCCCAAGGAAAGCAGATCAGAAGGAACTAGTGGCAATGCAATATAACTCACCTGTACAATAATGTTTTTTTATTGTAAATTGATCGTTAAGCTGAAAAAACACTTGTTTTACATTGGTAGAATGAGTTGCTTTTCAGGAAACACCTTTGTTTCAGTACGGTTCTGTACACTGGTACACAGCCACCCAAAAAATTCTAGGTTGCACCTTTCTTGATCAATATTTCTGATCTTTCCGATAATCTGCTGTAGTGTAAATCCATAGAAACAGTACTGGATCGATCCTTCTAAAGCGGCTCATCTGATCAAAGGCAAACAATACATTTTTTTAACTAAAATATTATTTTTGAACCAATATTACACAGGGTATAAGCAATATTTAAAAGAAAAACACCACGTAAGCCTAAGGACTAAACACTCGTGGGTACCGTGGGCATACACAGATTCTGTTAGGGCTAACTTTCCTGGCGATACAAATGAGTCAAATATTTTCCATGGATACCTACATATCCTCAAACTATACACCGTGGTTCAAACAGACAGAACTTTCCAGTAGGGTGCAGTCTGAAAAAATAAATTAATAGATAAATCCTTAAAAAAGGTCTGCAAACACAAAAGTTCTGCACTTTTTCCAGATAAGTATGATAGAGCCCCCTGGAAAGAACATCCTAGGGACACAAAAACAAGTAAATGCGGATATTTTTAGTAATTTTCATCCTTTAATACCTGCAGAAATTCTGGATTCAATCTTAGAAATAATGAAGGAAATTTTCTCCTACAATTCATCCCTATCACTCACATCAGACCATCTATTTCCGAAGATCTACCCTTACATCTGATGACGAATGCCTACTGCATTGGAAAATCAAGATAACGTCTAAAACAAAAACAGGCATTGGGAATGAGCAAACCGGAAAATTTATTTTCCCGGTGACAGAACTTCGGGTGTGTACAGTTTATGGAAACAATTCGACCCTATTTATTCTGTTCCTTGAGTTGAGAACAGCTCTTCGCGGCAGGCTGAGATATTAGCTACAAATCATTGAGCTCATCAGTATGCGGTGTTGCCGAGTCTGCTTTCGATTTGGGCGATTCGGCGGCAACGCTTTCTTTGAACCACAGGTGGATGAATGATATATTTGTAGATACAACATGATTTCTGTAGATTTCAACCTCCACTGCAGATCTTATATTGCTACAGTATTGATACAACCGTAGCATAGTTATTGATCGTTTAAACAGAGACTAAACCACAGCTGTTAACCTTAGAAATGATAGGTTATATGCTTGAGTGTCACACTAGAATATCAAGAAGCTACATATGACTCTAGATGGAGAGATAAGCCAGTACGAGTTTAAAAGTAAAACAACTTTTGATGCTGTGCTGGAAAATATGTCATTTAGAAAATTATCAGATGAAATTTTTGCATTCTATCTTTCCTTACTCGTTTTCAACGTCAAGAGTGCTGCTTGACCAGGATGGAATGGTTGTAACCGACTCAAAGGCTAAGGCGGAAGTAGTTGCGAAGATCTTTGTTACTAACTCCACCGTCGAATCCAAGGGGTCCCTGTACAAAGCGGGAAGCGAGCTTCAGGCGTAAGACAATGCTCTTTTCGCTCGACGTCAACAAAGCTTCTGGTCCGGACTTGATTCCAGCGGTTTCTACTGGATACAGATGTCTAGGAATCCGGTACTTTCCCAGTAAACTTGAAATTTGCTCATGTTCAGCCCACCTCAAAAAAGGATCCAATACTGACCTTTACAACCGCGTCTCTTTCTCATGGATCGGCCTTGTCTCCCACCTTGTAGATCTCATATATCAGCGACCTCCTTTCCTGTACGATTAATCCGATCCACAGCTTTGCCGATGACAGCTCTCCGCATGCAGGAATTCGGAGTTCTAAGCTGATCTTTGCCGGTGAACTGGAGAGAATAGGACTAGCAGCCACTTCATCTCTAACAAGAGACCTAAAGGTTATCACTGCTGGGGACGCAAAATTCTGGAGCAGTCTAATGCTTCCGAAACACATTCCTGCACCGTGACTAATAAGAAGCACCAAGGGCCAAGAAGTACCCTTTCTCATAACCTCCTTATTCTGTACAATGCCCAGATAAGACCCAGCCTCAAGTACTACTCACATGTTTGGGGTACTGCCGCCCCGACTACATTGTCCATGCTCGACGCTGTTCAGAGGACGGCGGTCCGACTAATGTCTAATGGACAGTCTTACGACCCTCTGTATCCCTTATCTTCCGCTATGTCAAACCTGACTTCGTCCTCCTATCCTAATCGTGTCGAACTTCGTACATCCAGAACTATGCTGGTATCGCAGCACCTTTGTCCTTAGGGTATTGAGATTGTGCAACAATCTGCCTGAGGATGCTTTTGCCAGTTGTACTAACCTCAGGCAGTTCAAAAATCGGATTAAGAAAATGTGTCTAAGCTCCTCGTAGCTCCCGCGGTTCCCTGGCATTTAGACTTCTGCCTGCGCTGCTGCTTCTGCATATAAAAAATATTATTGTCCTTCGGTATTAGAGCAGGATATCATAATAGTTTGGTTTTTCTATAGACTATACGGTTTCAAATACTGTACTGTTAAAACAGAGTAAATGTAGGTTATTTTCCACCGAAAAGCTATGTTTATTAATATTGACATTTCTCTTCTGACCGAAAGGTCAATTTCCAGGATTGTACCCGCCCCTTCCTGTAGCAACCCCTTGTATAAAAGCGATCAGCCCCAGTGAGGGCTGGACGGCAGGAGGATCAACGGTCATCATAGTCGGAGACAACTTCTTCGATGGACTGCAGGTGGTGTTTGGAACCATGCTAGTATGGAGTGAGGTAAGACCTGTTATGCCTTGTCTTAAATATGCGTATTGAAGTCGCAATATCTTTGAAAGATTCGATTGTAAACTATTGACTGAGAGCAACATCTTTGTGCATGGTTGCACCAAAGATTTGCTCACCACAGAACAGTGCCGTGACACAAGTCCATTTACATATTGCTTTGTGCACTGTATTGTTTTCTACTTCATTTTGGTGCATTAGTTGTGTTCACTAAAATGAACTGGTTATAGTAGTTCGCAAACGAGCTATTTTTCGCAAAAATACCTCATAACGCCAGATAGTTTATGCATATATAGAGATGAATATTTTAATGAACCGCTTTCACCGATAACAGAGGATCCCCTGGAGTGGTAGCAGGAAAGAGCAAAAGTCTATTCCGACATGGCTAAAAAACGCTATAAGAATAGCGACATCGGTGCAAAGTGAGCAGGTTTTTCGAAGTCTGAGTAAATCATTAAAAAGAAATAGACTAGATGCCGATAAGGCAACAATGTTTTAGAAATTTGTAATTCACCTACATATCAATTTTAGTATTGCTTTAATTTCTTCATGATCATATCCAGATGACCAGTTATGCAACCTTCTGCCTATTTGGTTGTCTACGGAACTGTGTCTTGTCTACTATCTCCTTTTTGGTTCGTTTACTCAGAACTATACCCTAATCGTAGTTCATTTACGCCCCGGCACAACAAATAGGCAGCGCGGCAAAACGGCAGTCGCCTAAGCGTTGCAATAGCGTTAACATGCCGCCTACGGATACAGCAGATGAAACTGAGAATATTTCTCCCAATGCTTCCTTCAGCCATGCCTCTTCAGTGAGAAATTGTCTAAAATCAACAAAGAAATACCGCGACCAGGGCAGGAAGATTTATTACTTGGATGAATCCTGGATAATTGCAGGACCTAAAGTATGGGCTGACTCTTCAATTAAATCAGCAATCAGCTTCCTAGATGGACTAACCACTGGCCTAAACAATCCGTGAGGCACATGTATTTAACCAATTTTCGTCATTTTTGTGTCGAGTAGACTGAATCTTTGAGCCCACGCTAAAAACTTAGCTACACTAAACTTAGCTGTATCTAGTAGATTTGGAACCAACACCTGTTATATACTCTGCTTGTATTATTATTAGTTTTCTTGAATACTACATTAAATAATTATTTCCAGGAAAAGGAAAATGATCTTTTATCTGCCCCAATGGCAGATAAGATGGCTTTGCGCCCACTGCCCTACGGGCATTTGATTCAAAGAAAACGACCAAATACCTTGAAGAAATGGACGGAAGTTCATTTGAACGATAGTTTGAAGAAACGCTTCACGACAATGCCGTCATTGTACTTGATAATGCTGCATACCACACTAAAAAACTATAAAAAATTCCGCAACAATGGCTCCTATCAAAAGACATTAGTTTCAATGAAAATATGGTCAAAGCAGAACTTATTCATCTAGTCAGGCAGCACAAATGTAAATATAATCTTAATGTTATTGACAAAATGGCTAAATATCAAAATAAGGCCGTTTCAAGGCTTATCCCCCCTTACCACTGTGAATTAAATCCCATTGAAATGATTTGGTCAAATATAATAAAACTATGTGGCTTCAAACAATAGAACAGCCAAATCTTCAACAGAGTGACGGCAAACCATTGAAAAGATTGCATCCGTCACGTTCAAGAGACAATCGAAACAAAGATGTGGGATTTGGACAATATGAACGGTACTCAAATTGAACCTGTAATAATCAATATTAACCATATGGACGATGATTCAAGTACTTCCAGCGAATAAAGAATTGTGAAAACTATGTGGACTTGTTTCTATAAAAATAATCATTTATTTCTTTAGATTATTCCAAGACCATTGAGGAACCTGTACAATCTCGCTTTTCGGCATGTTGTGCTTTGTCTGGACGTAAATGGACTACGAATTGAGTATAGTGACTTTGATCATCCGTATACTGTAATACCAGTCATAAGTGGTGAATGGGTAACGAGTTTCTTGACAAATGATATACTAGTTAACTTAGTCCAGTCATAAGAATCGTTCGTTTGAACTAGCTTGCTAACTTCACATCATTATTGTAGTAGTGCTGCAGCAGAGCTAGTGACCACAGAGTAAACATACATACCACTCTCTGATGCAAACATGTCCATTTACGCATTTTATGTAATATGTCTAATTTTTTACAGTTTGTGAATAATACATCGAACGTGATATTTTCGGAAACACTGATCGTTCAACTGAAAAAATGTATTGTTCCTAAAGATCCACAAAATTCTAGATCTACAGAAAGGTCTTCAAAAACATACCACTCTACTAAATGATTTTATATATCTTATAATTTATATTTTGGTGTTATCGGGTCACTGACAACTTGGTGACGACCAGCAATATTGGGTCCAGTATGACAATTGATAAAACTGTACTGAGACAAAGTTAGTTATATCAAACATGGTTTTTTATCACTTTTAAAAAAGCGCACATAATTTAGTTAAGGGTTTGAGCTATACAATTCAATTAGCGATGACCAAACCATTCCGCTCTGCAAAACGGAAGTACTATTCCTGGAATGAATGGGATTTTTATATACCTAACAACCTAAAATTTCCAAGTTACTTAATTACTTAATGACTTTGCTCTTTTCTTCCAGTTGATAACACCTCATGCGATACGAGTCCAGACCCCTCCACGGCATATACCGGGTGTTGTGGAAGTAACGTTATCGTATAAATCGAAGCAGTTTTGTAAAGGAGCGCCGGGTCGATTTGTATACGTATGTAAGTAAAACTATATTACCAATTTTCTGGCAAGCATATAACATGATGACTTTTTATAGCACTGAACGAACCAACGATAGACTACGGATTCCAGCGGCTTCAAAAACTAATTCCCAGGCATCCTGGGGATCCAGAAAAATTACCAAAGGTAACCCATTCTTATATTTTTTTCATTGCCGGATATCTTATCAATACACCATGTTTAAAGGCAAAAGAAAACTGAAAATGGTTATTAAAAGCCTTCTTAAATCTACACAGAAATGGATATTCGCAATGCTTTTAAAAGTTTCGCACTTAATATAAATGCTAGAGCCATGCAAGGAGCTTTCAGCTTTGAAGTCTGGCCCTGTGTGTCAATTCATAACTTTTTTATGATTATTGATTTTTTTAGTCTTGTGGTACGACAGTGAGGTACAAAAATGATAGAATACCGCATCTTACGCCACTTTAAATTAAAAGAAACAGTTCAGATTAGCGCAAAATGAGTAATATTATCTTAAGTAAAACGTAAAGTACTAAAATGTTTTTCTCTCCTTTAACAGGAAATAATTCTGAAACGAGCCGCAGACTTGGCGGAGGCGCTGTACTCGATGCCGCGCAACAACCAGTTGTCACTGTCAGCGCCAAGATCACCGACCATGCCCAACAACGGCATGGCTTCGACCTTCAACGCATACGCCGGCCAGCTGGCCGTCACGGTCCAGGACACCGGAAACGGTCAGTGGAGCGAAGGTGCTTATTCTCCTTCATCCTTATTATTATAATACATATAGTTGCTCGTAACTGGTCTCTGCATTACTAGGATCACCTTTCATGTTCCTAGAAGTTCCATCTTACAGTCTCCCCAAAGTCAGAGAGTGCTTATAAGGTGCCTGGCATCCAGTCACCTTGAGGGCCCTTCCTCCCCGGATGCCATATGTATGTCGTCAGCAACCGTATCTTATTAAATTTTTGGCAACCTCCTGACGTAAAGTATATATACTATATATTACAAAAGATTAAGTCTACTACAGATGCAGAGCGAGGGCTCTCAGCCTAGATCCTGACTACCCAACGATTTTCCTAAATGCTGATCCTTCCCAATTTCACTCACCTTGCTGCTACGATATTTGGATCTGCTTATACGATTCCTTGCACTTGATGCCCATGTTCCTTCATTGTCTTTCAGTAACATAGCACTTTGTACGCCACCGCTCACACAGGTGTGCATTTGTATGTGTGGATTTTCACTATGTGGTAGTGTACGATGCATTACGTCACTTTCTTCCATCTCTCTTCATATCAGCATCTCTATGACGTGAAGGTTGGAGCGCAGATGACCACCACTATTGCTATGGACCTTTGTACTACTTAGCTCAGTTACCCGTGAACGCTACCTCTCGCAACGGCCATTTTGCCTCCATTTTGGCTAAACTACAGGACTATTTAGCTAGCATCAGCTCAATACTTAGAGCATAAGTTATATAAATCACGGAGGTGAATGCCAACTGAAGGGAAAAGAAGGGAAGAGCAGACTTTCGCTCGTCTCTTTTACACATAAATAACGTCCACATGCTGGAACGTCGCTAGTGATGCGACGCATCACATTTGATGTCTTCAGTTGACAAATCTTGCACCGTTGCTATTACCGTCGCTTTGCTTACTTGATACCTAGGATGAATTCTGCGTTTCATATCAACAATTGCTCCTCATAGAAAAGACTTTCCACGTAAATTTGGTTCCCTTGATCGACGCGTAATTTGTTAAGCCGCAATTGCAGATTAACGAAGTTGTCATGTCCGCCTTATTCATTTCTTTTCTATATGTAGCTTTTACAACATAGCCTTCCCGTCATATCAGTGTCGTGCAAACGTGTACCTTATATTACATGATACCACAAAAAGTAGTTAGACCATGTATTGCTTATTGCAGAACTGTAAGCTGGTGTTGCGGTGTGTAGACAAAGGATCCTGTCAAACTATTAATTTTCATAGATCAAAAAGTAGTGATTCCACGACTTGATTACCTGTTTAAGCTCATAAATAGGAGATTTCACAGTCATTGTAATATAATGTAATTTAATTTCAGTCACATTACCCTTAAGTGAAAGTCTGGGTTGGAGAGTCTGTAGCAGTAATACTGTGTGGGCCAGGATGGAATTATGGGTACTTGAAACGTATATTTTTATTGAATAAATAAAACTTTCTATACTAAGCTTTGGACTACCCCGGCAGTCCTTCTTGAACCACATGAAAAGACTTCTATTGAAACTCTGTCTACGGACTTTTGTTTCTTGATTTCACAAACTCTTTCCAGTGCCTGAAGTTCGAGCATTAACACGTTGAGGTATTTAATAAATATCCTACTATGACTATTACAGAGTTTTGGTAAAACACGCGAAATGATTTAGTAAAACCAAAAATAAGTCTAACAAGTTCCCCACCTCGCATCTGTATGCCTACACACCCTCTAGCAGCCCACCTGAGCTCAGTGCCATACTGACCGGTTGCCTTCACCTTAGGCTTTTTCTTTTAGACGACTACGGAGGAGGAGGCGGTACTACAGGAGGGGGCCGCACCCAGAGCAGCAGCGTCTCCCCTAGAGGCGGGTACTGCTCGAACGCGTCCACCCCCCACTCTACCGGAGGCGGTTCCTATGCGAGCGGAGGCGGAATGAACGGATACGGCGGAGCCACCCCTACCAGTACCACCGGGTGTGGGAATGGATCGCCTACTGCTGCCGGGGCAACTGGAGGGATTTTTAATGGTGAGTTTTCACAATAATTAGCTGTAGTTTATTTCTTATGCAGATACTACGTGCTAAATCACGTTTTTTCAATAACTCTGGCTACCACAAATTTGTTCTTGTTGTAGAAGCTTGTCGTCGGAGCTTTATGATATATGGAATCACAGATTTTATAACCCTCAATAAGGTTATTATAGTACATCCTTGACATGCAAATGCCTGTATGATTCCAGCATTCAAAATTATTGAATTTATGAGTATGCTTGTACAATTTTTTAACGCCTTGCTTATAACCTTCAGCTTCCTGCCACTACACAAACACAAATAACAACACCGATTCTTCTACCAGTTCATCAGACTTGTCCAGAGAAAAAAGTGCATTTGCCCCTGTAACCAGATTAGGAGAACAACCCACCACATCACATTCTTCACACCAAAATCAGCCTGCGCCTGCGCTTTTCCATAATCAATCACTCAACGGCTGGCACTACCTTGCTGTCCAATGTTAGTACAGTTGATTTTTTTTTCTTTTTTTTTCTTTTCAAAAGATTTATGCCTGCATGCATTAACTTTCTGGTACTATATCCAAATAGAAGAGTGTAACGACACGTATCATATAGCAGTGTCTTTTTGAGTATGATCAGCTTCGTGCACAAATATACAAGCATGCGGTAGATTACGCTGTTCTCTTTCATTCGGGTACTTGAAGACAGTTGCATGATATAGATTTGTTATTCTTGTCAAGGACAAAAAACAAACATTCGCTTTCCGCCTGCTTCTACAGCAAACAGGAACTTTTGCATGACTAGTTTATGATTCATATTATTTCTTTTTAATTACGATGATGAAGTGATCCTCAAAATAAGTATATCGAAATAATTTCTGATACAATTTATATTACATTAGGTAAAACATATTATATAAGGGCCGATCAATATAACCCCATGCATTTTCTTTGCCTCCTTCTATTTACTTTCACCATCAAAACATTATTCGTACTCAAACTCTTTCATTATATGAACACTCATTTGCCGCAGGGCAACCGCAAAGATCTTATAGGTACAGCAAAGTATCAAAACGCACAACTCATCATACATCATTGCAATAGTATTTCTTACTGATTGAATGGGAGAAAAAAACTGCCCTCAAAAATTTGGGAAATCATATACAAATGGATGGCACGATAAAGCATAAGGACAGCTAAATCGTGCCCTCCAGATGTGGACCAACTGTGTCGCAACCGCAACTGCAATCCCGTCCAACAATAAAGCCGAATATTTTGATGATATACAAAGAGAAATTTTGAGGTTAACAGTGGCGTACGACAGGGTGCACTTTTTCACATTTTATTACTTCATCTGACTCTGCAGAGTTCGGGTACTTACTGAAGTGCGAGTGGGAACATCTATCGCGCTCAAGCTTCTGCCTTTTTCTGCCTTGCCTATGTTGTTCTTGCATATGCCTAGCATGTACGGCTTGCGATACTCCTTCCTTCCATGTAAGCCTGGTTGTTCATATTTTCCTAAGTTGAGGGGGTTTCCAATATAGTTATTTTCCTAACAAGTATGGATAGTCATGCTTTCTCGCTCGCAACTGCAGTGGAGTTCGGAGAAGGCACTTTGCATAAGAGTTAGGAACAACATGTTTTCTACCAGCGCGTAACAAGTAAAAACAAAAATTTTGTTGTAACAATTGAAATGATTGAATGAAGTATTTTAATAACAAAGAACTTAAGCATAAATAAAATATTTAGTTCCTCTATCATATAAATCCAACCGTATCCCTTCTGTAGTGCCTATGATGTTTATTAGAACCCCCGTTGTTTCTAGAATGTATTAATTTGTTGATTCTTTCCGGCTTTGTCACAATTTTGTTTTAAACATTTAATTTAAGACTAATTCCAGACGTTTTCTTTCCAGGAATGTCCCTAGTGTCATCACCCTTCGCCTCAATGAACCCGTTTGCACTACCGCCCTGCAGCTCGCAATCATCCGTGTACAGTTCCGCCTTAGTGGGCGGCAAATAACGGGCGGCCCCCCTAGGGGCGGGCAGTGCCAGTTCGTGCGGATCCACCCCACCCCTGGCCTTCTCCGACTGATCTCATCTTCGACGATTAGCTAAAAACTTTGATTATAGGTGACGCACGGTGGCACAACTTTTAATACACTTTGATAAATCCATTCTAATAACTTTTGATACGTGTCCACAAATCCGCATGGAGGTAGAACTATTTTGCACTAAACGTATTTCAGAATTCGTTATTAAATATTTGTACAAGCGCATCCAGGAATCTGATCAGGGTCGGCAACATCAACATTGAAGATTATAGATTTGGTTATTTAGGTGGAAGTACGTGATATGTGATACACAGAACGCACATTCGCCAAGATACCAAAATATGTAATGTTAATATCCAGGTTACTTTCATATCAGTCCATCGACCCCCAATTCTGTGTTTAGGTTCATGTTCAGCGGGAAAAAACACATAATAAAACCATATAGTGGTACCTCCAGCACACCACTTTTTTGTGGACCTGCTTAGCTATACAACTTGCAATCTATCAAGTGTCCTGCTTTCTGAAATTGAAATATTAAGCGTTTGAATATTTTGCATCCTGTTGGATATTAATTAGGTTTCAAATATTTTAATTATAGATACTCGTCAAGCCATTTATTGAAATTTATGGAAATGTAAATAAGTTGTGCTTCTGTGACATATACAGGGTGTTTCAGAATCGATCCTCACCATTGGGAACTCGGAAACTGTAAGAGATATGAAGTCACTTAAATGGGGGCAAAGTTGGATATTTGAGCAATCAACAAAGTGCCCCTTAGAAAGTTCCGAAATTCAAAGTACTTCCGGAGAGAGATGGAAAAAACGAATTTTCCCAAAATCGTTTGAATTTATTCCTGATTTTATTTGTAGTGGGGTTTTAAAATAAATTGCATAATAACATTGCCACTTCTTCTGCTCTACAAGATTGCTTATCTAGAACTTCAATATAATATTTTGTCCCTTATCTTCCAGCATCAACTTTATTTTTCCTAAAGGACACCATATTAGATTTTTACACAGATGAATGGAGTTTTCTGATTCCAAAAATGTATAACTCGTCATACATTCACATTGTCAAACGTTAGCTATTTCAAAAAAGGTAGAATCTCCTAGTTAGGCCATGAAATTATCAGATAGTCATTTGGAATAGAAGATTTATCCCAAAATCACTTTTATTTTTTCCCAACCATACTTAAGATGGGGTTCAAAAATAAATTCCATGTCAAAGTTGCCACTTTTTCTCTTCCAGAAGATGGCACAATTAGAACTTCATTATGACGTCGCATGTCCTCCAGCATCAGCATTATTTTTTCTTTTGAACGCCATGTTGTATTTTTGCGTAGATGAATAGAGCATGCAATTTTGATTTAAAAAATGTGTAATATATATATATATATATATATATATATATATATATATACAATTACTTGTTAATTGGGCAATTGGCAAAACTTTTAGGCTTAAGTTGACTCTTTTGACGATAAAATCAAGCTTTCGGCATTCTCTATGGAGCCATCATCAGGATTTCGTCGGTGAGGTTGCAGCCACAAGGTGTTTCAGAAAGAACGTAGAGAAGATCGAACTTGTGTTCAGTATAAAAACAAAAGGACGGGGACATTGGGCTTGTTAAAAAACAACAGATACCTTCGTTAAAAGTTAAGAAAAACTAAAAATTATATCAATACACCCGAACAAGTTAAATATATATATATATATATATATATATATATATATATATATATATAATTTATCCGAATATCATTTATTTCGTATACCAGACCAGACCTCGAATTGAACGCTGCCATTATTTAACTCTGCTTCTTTATTATTATTACCATCAATCAAATTTTTGTGTTCAAGTTTCACCACACCTTTTCATATCCTGATAATTTTGATCCATCAAAAAATTCATAGCCAGGAAATATATCACTCAATTTAGGACCGAAAAATGTACAAAATTCCATTATAGCGTCCATATATGGAAGTCGAAAGAAGAAATATCGAATTGAAAATTTGACTACGCCGTCTTATAGAGGAGAGAAAGTGACAATAATAACATGCAATTCATTTTGAATTCCCATCTCAAATGAGTCCAGCAAAAAATAAATATTTTGAGATAAATCTGGTATGCGAATAAAATTAAATCTGATCATTTCAAGGCGTACCTAGGAAATTCTGCTTTTTTGAAGTGCCTAAAGTTTGGCAATATCAATACATTTCTCGAATCAGAATTGAAAACTCTATTCATCTGTTCGAAAATCCAATCTCTAATATCCATAAGCAAAAATAAAGTTGAAGCTGGATGACAGGAGACGAAACGATATATTAAAATATATCGAAATGCTAATTATACCATCTTGTAGAGCAGAATAGGTGGCAATGGTAATGTGCAATTTATTTAATAATCCCACTACAAATGCAGTCATGGAAAAATGAAAACGATTTTGGGAAAATTCGATTTTTTCCGTCTGTCTCCGGAAGTACTTTGAATTTCGAAACTTATTAAGTGGCATTTTGTTAGTTCCGTAAATACACATCTTTTCACCCCCATTCAAGCGACTTCGTATCTCTTACAGTTTCTGAGATCCCAGTGGTGAGGGTCGAACTTGAAACACCCTGTATGTCATTTTTGGACTAACCAAAGGAATATCCACTTTTGTGATAGCATTTTGGTCATGGATGCATTTTTTTGGCGCTGTGTAATTCATAAATTAATTGTCAGTGCAATAAAAAATCGATGTTTTCTCGTACTTGATATTCGTATATGTAAATCCAAGGGATTTCCTGCCAGGCAATAGGATTTCATCCTTTATTCCGGATCCCGATAGGACGACACACATTTCATGTCAAATTCTATGGCGGAAGGCCAGTCTCTAAGTGCAGAGCGCGGAAAAGCTACGAACTATTACAATAACCTACAAAACATATCTTTTGGGGAAAAATATTGGTATCCTGTCGAAATAAGACTTCTAAAAATTACTACATCGAGCTTCTTTCCTTCAGAGTTTGCTGAACATCAGACACACAGAAATGTCCCCAAGAATTACTTTATGGCACTTCTTGCCAAGCTGAATTACTTTCCATCAGAATGCATCCATGTCTTCAAAGATCCCAAACGTCTGGTGATACTTTGTTGTAAAAACAATCCATTTCAAATTCGTAAATACCCATTGATCTGTGATCAAGAGCGACACTTATGAAAAAAGCTGTATAGAAACAAGGTAATCGCATAAGTGCTTACATTATGTACAAAGTAAGGTGTAGAAAATGTTGTTTTGAATATTAGCATATCTGAGTTCAAGGGGTGTACATTCTGAGTTACAGTTTCACCATATTTCAAATTTACGATGGAAACATTCATTTTTTTTAATTTACAACTCCTCGAATATATTTCTCACGTTATGACTTGTCTGGCAATGAAAGAAGCTATTAGACCCAACTGAGTTAAACAACATATACTACAATCTTTTAAAATAAGGTGAGACTGTAAATGAAGGAATACCCCATAACCAAAAAAATATACATATCTCTTTCGAGCTGGGATTTCCAAATTTAATCATAGGTTTGTATATAGAAACGACGATCTTGTATAAAATTGTAATATATATCAGGTGACGTTATAAGAAGGTTTAACAACGACTACTTAACTATATTTTGTAAAGTATCATATCGTAGACTAAAATCATTTGGTAGAGCTGTAAGAAAATTTCTGTAGACCAGATAAACAGCAATATACTGCATTAATAGTGACATCTTCGTAGCCTAAAACTATGAGAGTAGCATACTATTTTTGAAAGACAACCAAAATTTGACTTGAGGCATTAATATTTGAGCTAAGACATGCATAACATTGCCGAGAGAGCATCAAAATTGAGGACATAGTAGGTCTGTTGGCAGAGCGTCACATTAATGTAGTTTAGTTACAAATACTGTACGTGTCTTTTGAAAACGCATAACTAAGAGGAATCACAAAGTATACGACGAAAATATTACGAAAATTCATACTTTTTACTAAAATGCTCCATTATTTTTGTTAGGTACAAGATGATAAAATTCTATAAATATTGTGAAAGTTTCATATACTCAAAAATCAATTAAACTATCATCTAAAGATAATTTTTTGTGTCTTCATTGTCTCAAAATGTATTATTTGTAAATAATGTTGTTTTTATTTCTGAGTTTTCATTTGATTGTACCTATCTCAAAGTGCAAATTTTATATTTATTTCGTTATTGTGAATTTAAATGTTTTTTATTATTATAGATGTAATATAAAATTTATAGTATACACCAAATGTTTCATTAAATTTGGATTCCGTTGTTCCTCCTTTACCTATAGTTGTTAGCTGCAACAACACGGACTAGGTTCGGAATGTGAACAGGACTTAACTTTTGATAACCTAAATGAGTCTAAATCAGATTAGCTCACTATAATCGCAATTTTTACCTAAGTCTGACTCAGCAGTATGCAGTTTTTTGTGTGAATACATATGTATACCAGCTAACTCTGATAATTCTTCGTCTAAAGGGTTCTTCAATGCATACAGGTGGATATCCACTGCATTAATAGTGACATCTTCGCAGCCTAAAACTATGAGACTAGCATACTATGTTTCAAAGACAACCAAAATTTCACTTGAGGCATTAATATTTGAGCTAAGACAGGTGTTAGATATATATCTAAATTAGAAATTTAATCCTTAATCACCTTTGTAGAATGTCTTTAAATGAGAATCAATTGTTAGCTGGGCGGTTGACTGGTTAGCGCGTCGAGCTATTAATCTGTCCGAATCTAAGTCTCGGAAGTTAATTGTGAGCCATAGATGTTGTGTTGTGTGTTCTCTATAGCACGAAGCAGATCGGTGTAAGGTCAACAAGGATACCTATATCGCATCACTGGAGCTGGTTTATTCAATATACAGGGTGGCGCATCCAAAACGAAACAAACGCATTTACTGGCAGCTCAGTTTTTTTTTAAAAACGCTCAGACACGTCGATTTTGTTTTCGAGGGGGACACAAGTTTGGCAAAAAATCACGTTAGCACTTGCAGCCCCCTAAGAAGGGGGGATACAACACCCCAAAATCTTAAATGGAAAGGGGGATCGAGTGATACCTTATTTTAAAGGTCTTTCAATTTCCTTTATAATGATATAAAATTAATGTACTTCAGTTCAGTAGTTTGAAGATTTGTTGATTTAAAGCTTAAAGAAAACTAATACATCACCATTAGTGGAGATCAATACATTTGGCTGCAAAGTAATTTAAAAATGAAGAATGAACTGGCCCGTTAGGCAAGTAAATGTTGAAAATGGCCACCATGTCTCTCCATGCAATAATAAAGATTTTGCTCAAAACACTGCCGCACATTTTGCAATATTTGAGGAGTAATTTAAAGGCACTCATTCACAGTTCTTTGTCGCAGGTCTTCTAATGATGTTGGCTGAGTAGCATAGGTTTTGCTTTTTAAATGAACCCACATAAAGAAATCCAAAGGTGAAAAATCTGGCGATCTTGGAGGCCATTCAATGGCATCTCAATCCATCGATCTGGAAACGTCTGATCTAAATATTGTCGAACACGTAATGCGTAATGATGTGGGGCACCATCCTGTTAGAACATCAACCTATTCGTAATGCACCGCCGATCATTCTGATTTTCAACTATGGCTCTTAATGCAGGATCTATGGCGTCTTCCAGTAATTCCAAATACATTTCACCGGTCAAATTTTCAGGTAAGAAAAAAGGACTAACTAAATGATTGCCAAAAATATCAGCCCAAATATTCAATTTTTGTGGCTGCTGTGTATGAACCTCATGATAAATTCTGGGATTAGAATCGGACCAATATCGGCAGTTATGACGATTTACTACGCCATTTAAGAAAAAGGAACATCCGTTGGAAAAGCAAGTGTTGAGTAGAAAATGTTCATCGTTTATAATTCGTTCACTCATATCTTCACAATTGTAATCGCTGATCAAAATCGTCTTCATTAAGTTCTTGTACCAAGTGAATTTTATACGGGTGAAAGCTATGGGCCTTTAGAATCCGTTGGACAGTGCGTCGACTAACACCACACACAGTCTCCAATTTGCGGGTACTTAACGTAGGATCTACATAAACTTGCCCTAAAACCCCCACCCCTATTGCTTCGTTCCTTATGGGATTTTCAATGTTGCGTTTTTTATTGGCGACTGACCCAGCTTCTCGAAATTTAGCTACAGGTTCTAGATCATATTTTCGATGCACGTTACTGTTCGCTTGTCGGTCATTAAATATTTCTGCTGTTCTATTAGCGCACAGATTATTTCCGAAAAATATTTCGATAATTTCAACTATTTCTGCTGTGGAATATACCATGGTTAATTTATGTAATAAGTTATTTTAGCAACAAAGTTTGGTCAAATCAATCGCAAACTATGTACTAAACTCCTATTTAAAATAATTTCTGGGCTAAGTGGAAGAGCAGGTTGTTGGTACTGTGTACTAATCAAACTGAAGTTCGCCTTTTATTGACACTGGATGTACTTATGTTCACTTACCATTTTGTCAATGTCTTATGTCAATAATAAAGACGGTTATTATTATTATTATTAAGTACGAGATATTTCCTTATCTTTTTCAAGAAATAACGTTTTTGACACAGAAAAACGCTCCAATAGCTATTTTCAACAACAAAATGATAAACAAACCATGGGCGTAGTGAAGAAAAGCATTTACTTATTAAGTAAATTCTTTTAGTCAAATTTCTTCTGAAAGTAGTAAGTACAAACTAATCTGATGATATAAAGTCTATTTTAAGCTTTTAATCAATAAATCTTCAAAACTAATGAACTGAAGTATTAATTTTATACCATTATAAATGGAATTGAAAGACCTTCAAAATAAGGTATCACTCGACCCCCTTTCCATTTAATACTTTAGGGTCGGTGTCACCCCCGCCCAGGGGGCTGCACGTGTTAACGTGATTTTTTGCCAAACTTGTGTCTCCTCGAAAAAAAAATCGACGGGTCTGAGCGTTTTTCCAAAAAAAAAACTGAGCTGCCAGTAAATGCGTCTGCTTCGTTTTCGATGCGCCACCCTGTATAATCAGTTACCGGTAGATGGCTTATGGAGTACTGCACTATTGGTACTATGGGGTTGGTAAAAATGGTCATAGGCGACCTAGTTGCTAGACTTGTATCTCTACCACTACTGCTACTACTACTACTCATACGAATCAAGGAGTAGCTCGGTTTATGTAAATAATTTTTTAAACTGTTTCCAGTGTGTAAATGATTGGCAGCAAAAGAATAATTACAGCTTGTCTGCAAAATCTAGTGATCGCTTAGAATAACTGAGAACCCGAATCCACCACCAGCAGTCAGCTGTACCTACCAATCACTAAAAGCAAACAATATCGTCGATGCACAAATGAATAAATAACCTCCTTAAAAAACCTCATTTAGACTCCCCAGCGTGTTTTGTTTATCTATCACGATCGCTGCGCGTTTGTTTAGCCTTCGAGAGAGGGGCCAAGTTCGAAGTGGCCCTTAGGAAGAACTGCGATTTGTGTTTTTATCGTAGGCCATATGGCGCCGGAAAGGTTTCGACACCCGTGCTACCAGCAATGCTTTTGTTAGATGGCCCTCTAATGATAGTATTGTGCCCGTCGGCAGCGGTAGTGCCCTTTACTATGCCCTTTTTAATGACAGGAACGACGGGTGACCCACAGATACTATTATTCCTACTGTTCGATATAGTTAGATGCTTTATCAGGAGGCAGGTTGTTGTTATGATCTATAACATACAGTGCTTTTCAAAAAGTCCCCCACCCACACATTTTTTTGGACAGGTTAAATTGGAAAGCTGACATTCAAGGTTATGGAGTTCATGCATGAATATCAGGATTTAGCATAAAGGTGACAATTGAAAATTTTAAGAATATTGGAACATTTTTTTAATAGAATTACGGGTCAGGTGGTATCTCATTTTAAAAGTAACCTAACCCGATATGTCTTCCATGCTTCTTCGAAATAAGCTTTTGCGTATATTTCCATTTCATAACTTTATAAAAGCAGCTGTATGGCACAATACTACAGATACCAACTGTTGTAGTGATTGTTAGATTCCTTGGGGAAAACAGATATTATGAAAGACTCTTGTTCGTCTCCGGCAAACTTAATTTGGGTCAATTCCATCATCCCGAATTTCACCCCGCTGACTAGATTCATTGAAAAAATACCTTTTTGAAAAGCACTGTATAACCAGATTTTTGTAATTGGGTCAAACATTCAATAAATGAATTCCCGGTCGATGTGAAGATTAGTTTCTCATTCAACATTTTTCAAGAACCTCACCTTTCTGAAGATGTAGTGATTATTTAAAATAACTAGAGACATCTAGCTATTAGATAAGACTTCAGTCCTCTTTTTAGATCATTAAATTCGTAACTTATTTCTTAAATGCAGTAACTGCAGTACGATTAATCGGATTATTGTTTCATGCGTCGCAAGAATAATGATAATGGAGTTAGGAAAGCAGTAGAGAGTAGAATATGAGACACTTGTGTTCTAGCTGAAGGTGCCATTTTAAACAGTTTAAGCCAATTGAGAATGTTCACACAATTAAAATAGTGCCAAAAAGAGCGTGCAGTAAATACTACGCAGCCATACGAACTGAGAACCCTTGATGAGCAAGTGGTGTTTAGGTATTATATCATTATTTTCACATATGAATCAAAAGTAATCCTTGCAAAACCAAATCAATCACCTTTACCATTCACATTTAGGGAACGATCTTAAACTTTTCTGTTCTTAAGTTATGATACCGTTGTTACTGAGCCGATTCTCAAAAATGAACACTACTACGACCCTATAGCACACACCCATCAACTTCATCAAAATCGATACAGCTGTTTCCGAGATTTCTGGGGTAAAAGGAACTGACAGGCAGATAGGGAACCAGATGGGCAGTTAGACGGACAAACCAATATGAAGAAGCAGGGTGGTCTTTTGAAAATTGCCAAAGGATAAAGTAATATTAAAATAGTCCATTCTTGTATTATGCATCAGAAACTGGTTCGGTTGAAATACTTGTTCAACAATTTTGAACATACTGCATACTTTGACAACATTAGCTAATAAGAGGCAACTAATGATAAAGGAGATCATTCCTGAAGTGTTGTATATGAAGGATCCAAAATCAATTAAACTCACATATTTTGGGTGCATATCGTTTATCTGAAAATTTTCCAATCAACAGTGTCAAGAGCAAATGGACGTTAAAGGCGCTGACCACATGCTTCAATAGGTAGGGCAAAACTCTTAAGGAAAAATTCAACGACCATAAAATCTTGGTGCAATCAATATTATAAGCCTGTAAGTGATAAGACGCCAACATACAGTAAAATTCATTCACGTGGTTGGGCGTCGCTTTCAATGTGTATGAGAGAGAGATAGAGAAGTGTGCAACATCATGCAACACGTATGTCAGAAGTATGTGAGAGTGGGAGAGGGCGCGGAGCGCGGCTGTGATTTGGCGCGTTACCAACAGTTACACATTTGTCTTGAATTATGGTGTATGATGAAAATAAGCTTTGTTTTCTACGTTCAAATAGTGGTTTTATTTTGAGCGTACAAATCTCTGAATCACAAATTAGGTCGAATCAGCTTAGAATCGATACCGAGTCAGTCTTACGCTCAGATACTGAAAAGGAAGAGAGCAGAAAAACACATCACACGCACATGCACGTGGCATGTATTTGAGTACTGCAACTTTGTCAATTCAAAGAGATATCGCATTAGCATGGGCTTGTGATGTAATTTCACTGCTCTCTTCCATTTCGGTACCTGAGTGTAACGGTTTTAAGTGGAACTGAAAGTTCATGATCGCTACAGATTTTGTCATTGGTTTACCAAAGCTGGATCTTGATACAATCCAACGCAAAGTTTCCACGTCCATAGATTCATGATGGTCTAATGTCTTTTTTCCAACAAGTTCACAGTCGTATTACTAAACTTAAAAACCTGACGTTATGTGTTTTTTGACATTATGCAGAATATCCGAAAAAATGTCAAGTTGAACCTAGCTGTCATTCACCTGCTGTTCACATGTAGTAGCTGTGCGTGTTACTAACTCCTTGAATCCATGCCAAGCATTATTAAATACAGCGTTTGTTGTAGACCAATTAACGAGATGCGATGTTGAGAAACCGATGACGCAATGTTGCAGAATTTGTGGAGGTCCTGAAGTTTAGACTAAAACGGATTCGACACAGTTCGCGATTCAGAAATGTGTACGTACAAAATGAACTCACTGAGCCAAGTGAATAAAAAGTAGTAAACACTAGGAAGTATTTACTTTTTAGTAAAGTAAGGTCTGTCAAGTAAAAGCAAATACTTAATTTAGAGAGAATATTTACTTATAAACGTTCCAATTTAAGTGTTTGCTTCGCTACACCAGTACCTACTACGTATTCCTTACGACGCGACGGCATCATGTCTAGTAGTGAAGAAGACAGTAGTGCATATAAAAATGAAAGCTGTAAAGTTGAAGCGAGTAATACGCAAAGTAAGATGCTCTTTGTGAGTTTATTGAAAAACCACTGAGTGGTATTAAATAAATCTATGTTGCCGAAAATTGTGGCAGCGAAAAGCCTGGAATGAAATAAAAGATGAGTACACTAAAGGCATTGGCAAAGTAATCACCATAGCACAACTGAAAAAACTCCTGAATAATAATTATGAAGACGAATATTAAGAAAAAAACGGATACAAACGCGGCGGGTAATAAACCGGTGAAAGTGGATAAATAGGAAAGTGAATTTCTAGAAATCGTACAGTTTGAAGAGAATCCTGTTTTTTCAAGCTCCTGGAGGCGTTGCAGCTGGAGTAACAATGGACAATTCATCAGGTGCATCGCTTGTAGGAATCCGAAATGTGCCCTTCCTGCCATGTGCCATGTGCCAGATGTAGCCTCAAAAGGGACCAGAAGTCCGCCCCGTCAGGAAGTTGATGTGGTACAACGACGAAAACGTGTTCTGGAGGGTGAAGAGCGGAAACATCTCACCTTACAACTACTGAGTTGCAACACCTTGTACTATTACAACAGTTGGCAGCAGCGAGGTTGCAAGGGGACACAGACAAGTTAGTTATTGAATTATTGAAAGAGCGGTTAGTTCAAAATGGCGACGAGAACATTCTAACAGAGCTCGGAACATATTTACTGTTACACAAGTAATATTTTCTTTTTATGTATTCAGTTGTCGCAAATAAACGTTTCCTTGTTAAAGGCATGTTTAATTCAGAAAATTACAAAAAATGTAATAAATTTAAAAACTGCAATAATATCCTCGCGTTTTCTTACTCCTGTACGGCGCAAACGGTTACCGTCGTCACCTTCCTCGTCTTCATACATTACATTACTTCGTCCAAAAGTTCATCTTCAAAGGCTCCTTCAAGGTCAAAGTCATCATTCAAATATTTTGCTATATTATGCAGTACTGCGCAACACGATATTATTTTCGGGACCTTCTCACTTGATACTCCGACAGTATTGCTGGGTATAGGAAAGCGCATTGTCAGTTGTCCGAATAGTCTTTCTATTGTCACCCGTTCCCGCGAATGTAACAGGTTAAACCTCTTGTTGTTTGTTTATTGTAGGTCTCAATGGAGTCAAGAGCCATGGTGATATTCCATATCCAGAATCACCAAGGAGACAAAAAGATCCCTTAAACTGTGATAATACTTCACTTAGTGTACTTCGCCTCCAAACCCTGCCATCGTGTACACTTCCCCGCCACTGCGCATCTTGTAAATTTTTCGGTAGCATCACACGTAGCTTGTATATTTATATACTTATATAGCCTTTGCGATTTACGAACTCGTCAGCAAATCTTCTTGGCCTTTTCATTTTTACGTGAGTGCAATCCAACGCACCGATCACAGTAGGAATTGTGAAACGTGATTGATATTTAATTTTTACAACTTTAGTTTAGCAACAGTTGTTAGAGAAGTAATCCAGTGATCAGCCTTCTGATACACTTTATTAAGAACCCAACTTATCGTTTTGCAGGGTATAGTGCGGTGAATCCCATACTCTTCTGCTACTCCGCTCTGAAACCCTGGATCGCCTAGATAGCGTAGAAATGTCTCCATTTTTGTTCTTGCAGATAGTGCTCCGCCTCTGCGTTCATTATTTTCTGGCAGAAACTCGGAACATAAGAAGTCTGCACTTTCTGAATCAAACCTTAACAAACGTTTTGACTGACTAGGGCTAACATTCCGTCTTTTTCGATATGTTTTACCCGGATGTAACTGGATGAAATCTGCCATGTTCAACCGTAAGTATACTATTCACTTACCTTACAAATGATCCAGTATTTACTAACAAATAAGTATTTAACTGCCCATTATTCACTCAGGTTTAAGTGAATAGTCGGAAAAATTAAGGTTTTACTACATAAGCTAAGCACTTACTACAAAGAGAAGTAAATACTTGATCTAAAGTATGTACTTCATATTTTATTCACAAAATCCTAAGTATTTACCTACAAATGCCTAGTACAAGCATTTACTAGTCTATTCACTTGGCTTATTGAAAGCGGGCTCCGAAAAAAGTAAATGAATTCCACTTTATATCTTGTAGCATTCCCTAATTCTTTCTAGCTACTTCATGCATACCAACAGAACCTGGCTGCATGGACCACAGTCCAAAAGCCAATAACTGAAAAAAAAACAACTAAAGCAAAAGAGTTTGCGAAATTAGTGTGGGCTTCGGCTCCACGAGATTCGAAAGATGAGTGGTCGTGGCACGGCCACAATGCTTTTTCGCTTTTGCTAAGATGCATGATGTAAAACTACATGTAGCTGCAAAAGTTTCGTTAAGTAAAAGTGTTTATAATAAGCATAATACTGCACAAGTACAACGCATTATCAGAATCGACCACTGGATGGGTGAATCGCAGCTATCTGTTGGAGCTGTAAAGGTATCTCGGTTTGCGTCGATAGTCGAGTCATCACTGTGACCACTTGATGCCGTCGATTCTGGTGACACAATATATGATGGTAGTCGCCATTAAAAAATAATAATACTTCTTTTATCGGCTCGATTAACGGGGTTAATCATATTTGGATATAAATTTAACGTACGATGGGGCATACTTTGCTTTGCTTTCTCTTGTCGTCCTACCTAGATACCTAGCCTATACCATGCTCATGATTGTCAATAAACATAAAATAGCTGTACATGTTTGGTTCTCTGTTGGTTGGGCGAATGAGAGCAGTAATGTCAAGTATCGTATTAATATGCAGACACCACTAGCAATCAACTGGCAGTACACTGGCCCTCTTGCCCGCAAATATATTCTTTCGCATTGATGAAACTTTTGGTAACGTAATTGGCTCAGTGGTAATTGGAGAACGAATAGGGGGGTCCGATAACTTCATTCGAATTGTAAATCATATTGTCATTCCATTTTCGCCCGGACGAATGATTCCATAGGCTTATTGTCGGCTGATCCGTTTGGGTTTAATGATGTTTGGCAGTACGACAGCCGCGACGATACTTCTTTGTGTCGCTATTCTCATGTTATTCATGAAGTTTTGTCTCAATTTTATCAAACAAATTGCCACAAATATACAAACTGATTACCCTGTGAATTTCGTTAACGCAGCATAGGGTTTCTGTAAAATAAGTAAATTTTCATAGTAACACATACGCCAATGTCAAGGGATAACAATCAGTACAACCTGTATCTTGGGCAAGAAACTATCACTACTTGGCTAATAGCTATACTAATTGTTAGTCCATTTTATCAAGGTAGACCGACTTTTGTGTGCGTAATACTTTTCACAACAGAGGTGTATCAATACGTGAAAATTCGGTCATCCTATAAACGTACTTGTGTTATTCGAATTCCAAGTATAAACCGCCAAACTATGATTTTTACAGAGATAATTTGTATATTAAATATTGTGTGCTTAAAATACTTGCAGCCGAAATGCCGGTAAACATTTTTATCCGACATAAATTGCTTTAAATATTTATTGGCCAAAAAAGGCACAATGATCGGATACTAGCTAGTGTCACACCGCCAATGTTCTTTCTAAATGATGAAGCATCACTTCAACTGACTCCATCTGTCGAGAAGTATAGTATGCAATGGAGCAATTTTGGGCATCAAATTTCAAAGCCTACTGTGAGTGCATAATAAATAACAACTTATCAAGGCAGAATTACCATTATAAACGCGACTGCAGGATGAATAGAGTATTTTCTTTTAGAATAACTTTAATGAAGAGGGTGTGTAACAGTAGCGTCTCTATAGATAGATAAATCGTTAAGTACGGGGTACCAGGACTGCTATAAAGTAGTAGCATATATCTTGTCAATCCCAGTATTGAACTACTTATTATCTTTGGTGAATTTTGATAGCTAATGATAAACTAGAGTTACTCCACAGAGCTTTTATATTTTTGGAGCCATTTGGAAGGTATTTGTTTTATTTCAGATGCTTGTAACAAATTTGCCTTGTAGATTAACTCAGTATCTTCCCTATTAACTTTTAAAGATGTGTATGGCAAGGACACATACCCGCAATCTTCCATAAAGTACCTAGGAGTGTGCTTAGATAGCAAGCCGACCTTTAAAGATCACTTCAACAAGACTGCATCTAAAGACAAAAATATAGTTTCGACACTGTCCAGATTAATTCCCAATACAAAAGGCCCTAAATCGAGCAAAAGGAGGACTATCAGCAGAGTAGAACAGTCTGTGATACTGTACGCGGTTCTAGTGTGGTGCGATGCTATGGATGCTGGTAGAACTCGGCAGCGACCAAATGCAGTGATAATGAAAGTGGCACTGAGGGTTTGTAGTGCTTATAGGTCGCCGTAGCGGTGATTTCAGGGATTCTCCCAATAGACTTATTGATGAGGCAAAGAGCGGAGCTATGCTCAAATCTCAGCAAAAACACTGCAAGAGCGAACATTTTCGTACATTGGCAGACACGATAGGAAAATACTGAAAAAGGAAGTTGTGCACGGACACTAGTAAGGAACATCGAAGAATGGTGTAACAAATCTCATGGGGAGGTGGACTTCTTTGTAACCCAAATATTGTCGGGACAGAGATTTTTTTTCAAACCTACTTATATAGTTTTAAGATAGTAGACAGTCATACATGCAAGTACTGCAGGTTACAGGACGATGATGCTGAACATAGCTTTTTCCATTGTCAGCAGTGGCATGACCCGAATGCCCTTCATTAATTGGAAAAGATATAACTAAAGCCAATGTCGCAAAATTCATACTAAGGAGCGAAAAGGACTAAGAATGTAAAGCTAAGATGGCTAGAAGTATAGTGGAGAACCAGAGAAACGCACAGGACAATGCTACTACAACATAGCAAATCAAGACGGCCGTATGAAGGACACTCGCAACAGCGACGCAATGTTCCTGTAGTACCGTTGTTTTGTGGAAATGAGGCAGCGGCAGATGTTTTTCCTGGAGTAGGATCCTCCAATCACCGTAAAGAGCGGTGCGTGCATCTATAACCGCGGCGAACACATCAAAACACGAAGACCAACATGTTTTTCCTCTGCACACAAAAATAACTTTTAAAGAAAGTCCACGGACATCGCAGCAACATTCTGCAACAGAATCAAAGCCTTTATTCAGGGTATTGTCGAACAATATTCCCGCATATAAACTAGCTTGATCCGTTAAGATTGAAACATCAAAAACGTATCCTCCAGACATGTCAAGCAATCTCTCAAGAGTCAGAAACTTGAAAGAATGACATATTTACGAAAAGCGGATTTTAAGTTTGACGACACATTGACAGATTTCACCGTCATTGAGTCCAGAAACAAATATAAAGCAGCGGTTCGCAATGCCAAAAACCAGCATGATATAAAAGTTAGGCACAGGGTAATGTCGAAGCGCAATGGCAGTCGGTCTTTCTGGACGCTGGCCAAGCAGATTGAAAGGAACTTCTCACACAGTAGCCTTCCACCACTTACGTGTCAGGATGGAACTATTGTATTCAACTCAAAGGCCAAGGCGGAAGTGCTAGCCAAGATCTTTGCTGATAACTCCACCGTGGACGTCACCCCCACCGCCCAAGTGCCGTCAATTCAAAGGGTTCCCTACACTATGCGGGAGGTAACATTCAGGCATAAGACCGTAAGACGAGTGCTCTTGTCGCTCGACATCAACAAAGCTTCTGGTCTGGACTTGATTCCTGCCATTGTACTTAAGAGGTGTGCACCGGAGCTTGCTCCAGTTCTTTCGCGTCTCTTCCAGATATGTTATGAATCCGGCACCTTCACAGAAAACTGGAAATTTGCTCATGTCCAACCCATCCCAAAAAAGGGATCTAAGACCGACCCTTACAACTACAAGCCTATAGCTCTGCTTTCTGTTTTAAGTGAGGTGATGGAGAGGTGCATAAATCGCGAGCTTCTGAACTACCTCAAACGTCACGGCTTGACTAGCGACAGGCAGTATGGTTTCCGGCACCAAAGATCCACAGGGGACCTCCTAGCTTACGTCACTCAATTGTGGAGTAAACTCATCCAGTTTTATGGTGAGGCTCATGTCGTTGCTCTTGACATCACGAAAGCGTTCGATCAGCTAAGGGAAGCTGCCTTCTTAAGCAAACTTCCATCGTGTGGCCTCCCAGAAAAGCTTTGCAGATGGGTAGCTGACTTTATCTCTGGCCGCAAGATATCCGTCGTAATTGACGGGTTCTCCTCTTCATCCTACAGCTCTCTTCCATGATGCCGTCGCGCGATGTGCCTGCCAGACAGACCCGCCTAACTTTGGCGTCCCATCCAAACCGTGTTGAACTTCGTACATCCAGAACCGGCCCGAGGGTATCGAGATTGTGAAACAATCTACAAGAGGAAGCTTTTCCCAGTTCTATTAACCTTAGGAAGTTCAAAAATCGTGTTAATAAAATTTCTTTGGGATCATCATAGCAGCCGCGGTGTTCCGACATTTAGGCTTCTGCCTGCGCGGCTGCTTCGATACAAAAAAAAACTGTGTTTGGATGAAATGTACCGTTTAGTGGGACTATTAGAAGAGATTATAGAACTGATTGAAAAACTAACCATATGAAATGGTAGTGAGTTTCTGAAATATTCAGCTAGCAGAAGCTAGCGCTTGTCAAACAGTTTCTCATTGGAATGTTGTTATCTTATGGAGCAAACCTTTTTCACCAAACTATGTGTGGGTGTGTGTGTGTGTTTGTATTTGTGCACGGTAGGGGTATTACGTAGCTTGAAAAGTGACTGTATCGATTTTTTTGACATTATGTGGGTTTTCCAACAAAACGTCAACTTGGGCCCGGCTCTCGTTCACTTCATACGCGGAATGAACTACTTGCACAACAGCTTACTTAGTCAACAAGTTGAGATTTTATCGTTTTTTTTGACATTACATAGGTTTTTTAAGTAACAACCATGCGGAGAATTTTTCATAAGTTCACTCCAAGAAACACTTGCTTGAACTTTTTGTGACACTTAATACGACGTTGAACCATTAATGTAAAATTATTAATATCGGCATACTAGTGAATAAAATGGCACTGCGGGAGGTTACACAAAGCCCATAAATTCTAGATAAAAAATGAAACACCGCGTAAAAATGGACTATGCTATTTTAGATTGTATCGTATAATAGCACAGATCTATATTTTTTAGTTTATTTCGAAGATACACGCTAATAATTTTTACAACCCAGGTAAAATGGCACGTTATATTCATACAAATATCACAAAATGGCAACAAAAAGGGTGAAATATGGATGGTAAGAAAGCTGGTCGGGGATTGTAATAATCCGACCGAGTGCCCCTAAGATACGCCACTAGATCGTCCGCATCAATTGTTCCTGTTGCCTGGTTGTCGATAAAGTGCACCGATAGCGGTCCGCTAATCCGATTCGAATATGAGCAGTCCTGGCGGAAATCTGATATTCTTATCTACGATGTGCATTTGTTCACTTACGACATGAATGACAGCACTGGGATGAGCTAGTGTACGCACGTGTTTCATTCTAGTGACTGGCGTTTTTTGGAGGATTACAGTTGTCAGTGTTCAGTCCCTTATTTTTTCACACCGATGCGTGTGTCCATAAAGTTTCTGCAGAAACAGCCTAGCTAGCGGCATTAAACATGAACCTGTTCTAGAAAATGAGAGGGGAAAAATGTGTGCCAACATTTTTAACTTTGTTCGGCAACCAATCATTCTTCGAGACGGAGATGAAAGCGGATTATTGTTTTCTCATATCTGTAAGATATTTTTTGAGCTAAGAACCTAATTCGGACTTAATAAGAGTAAATAGTTATTGTAATTGCTATGTTACCTAGTCCTTAGTAGATTTCCCTATAAAACCAGCATGGAATCTCAAATAGCACTTCTGTGTATCTATGTAATGATTGGAGATGGTTCCAATTCAGTTCAACGCATTCAACTGGCTTTTACTTGATGATCTACCCGTCTGAGTAGACGTATACCAATAATTAAAGATCTCTTACAGAGAACTGGATATTTCGGGGCAGGGAGTCCTGAGATACTCATCAATTTCGGAACTTTAGGATTAAACTCAGTTTTAGTGTTAGTGTTAATCTGGCGTTAACGGCATTTTTTTACATATATTATTAAATATCAGAAACAATCTTCTTAGCAAAAATCGACGGGTTTAGTGTCAAACGACGTTATTTGCAATTTTATTTTATTATTTATTATATTAGATTCACCATACTTCATTTGATTTTCAAGAACTTGTTCGTCTTATGGTGTCAAAAACTATATCTCCATTTTATTTCCTGAATTAGGGATTACGGTTAAGATACATTTTTTAACGAAATGAATCCAACGATGGTGATTTCACAAATAGTGTAGATAATCTCGTTTGACATTAAGATCTCCAAATTAAACAAAAAACTAAGAAACTAATAAAACTGCGAACAAGAGTGAGAGTTTTGATCGTGATTCAAATTTATATATTTTATTAAGAAGTTGACTTATAGCTAATCCCGAGAGTGATGGAAGAAAGCCGCCACCCATACATTGATCAGATCTGGCACTGATTTGAATTTTAGGATTTTTGCTCCTGAATGTAGAATGTAGAATGTTGACAAAGGCAGTTATAGGGTGAGTCCATAAAATGGGAGATTTTAGGATTTATGGTACCTAGAGCATCTTGTCTAGCTTGCGCATAAACTATTTGTAGGCAATTGCCTACTTGAAAAGTATTTTGGAAAGCCATAATATCCGAAAGTTTCTAGTAACTGTCTACAGTTTATCTGTTTACTAATTCACTGCTAGTCTTAAATATGTTGTTATATTTTTGTTAGTAGATAAAATTACGTTTCAGTAATTGCTATACCTACATTAACTGGACTTACTTTTCACTAATAGCTTTTTTCAGTGATACATCATTTGGGAAAATATTCTGTGAAGACGATTTAGAAGCAACATAAGATAAATCCATAAAAAATAGTACAGTCTCAAAAGTAGCGATTTTCTACAAATTCTTAAAAATTCCGGAAACTCAACAAAGATGCTCAATCGGATAAAGACATATACAGGGTACTAGGGAAATAATATTCGTAACTTTACGAGGTAATTCCTTGCATTATTCTAAGCAAAAAAGTTCATTACAACTTATGTCCGAAAATCAGTCGTTTTCAAGGTGAGTCGTAAATAATTAAATTTTCTCAAACATTTTTCTACGCTGCAACTCAACCGCCTTACGAGCGCACGACGACCGTAACTTGGTGACAATATGCCTTGAATTATTGAATACTTTACGCAATTTTTTGTCGCTAATATTATTTAATAACGCTTTCAGTACAGTACATTTACTTAAAGAACTTACAGACCTTACCGGTACGTGGGGATATACACCACCAATTCTCACGATTATCAGTCACTTATTTGAAACGATGCGATGCACGAAAAACGAAAAAACCAACATCCGTAAATCACATAATGTTACAGTTAAATGTATTAGTAATCACAACAACACGCAATGATATATGCAGTGCAGGCGGAGTACGAGTTTGCCAGTTATGTGAGAGATTATGTTTGCCTGTTTTTCTTAGGAATATTGTATTTAATGACCATTATTTTGTTAGAGACAATTAATAAATAGATGTATTGATACATTTTACATATGAATTTAAATTGTTAAGGTGCAAAATTAATTTATTTCGTGACTAAAAAGGAATAAGTTCAGCATTTCTTTGTTCCGAAACGGTTGACTTTCGGACATACGATATAATGAACGTTTTTGCTTAGAATAATGCAAGGAATCACCTCTTAAAGTTACGAATATTATTCCCCAACACCCTGTATAGTTTTCTGATTGGAAATGCCACACCTTCGTTTGATAGATTCGTGACTTTTGGAGCAACCTGAATAGACACGGCGAATAACTTCTGACATATATCACGAAACGAAGTAAAGAGTTTGATGAACACAATAGTTTGTATATGAGGATCATAGTCGTTGTTTTTTTTACGCCAAAGCAGCTGCGCAGGCAGAAGACTAAATGTTAGGACACCGCGGCTGCTTTGAGGATCCCAAAAAAATGTTGTTAATCCGATTCTTGAACTGAATAAGGTTAGTAGAACTGGAAAAAGGTTCCTCTTGTAGAGTGTTCCACACTCTCGACACCCTCGGGACAGAGGAGCGGTCGTATCGGACAGCTTTAGATGTACGAGATTCGACACGGCTAGGAGGGGAGGCCAAAGTCAGGCGGGTCTGTCTGGCATGGTGTAGCGGTAGAAAAGAGCTAGATCGCTGATACCTCGCCCCTGCGAAAGGGTCCCGAGACTGCTAGAGAAAGATCAGCATCGAGCATAAATAATGTATTTGGGGCGGCAGCACCCCAAACTTGTAAGGAATGCTCGAGGTTAGGCCTTAGCTGGAGCTTGTATAGAGTGAGAAGGTCATGCGGAGAAAAGCACTTGTTAACCCTAAACAAATAGCCTAGCCTTTTCAGAGCAGCTGCCGCTATTGGCGAGAGGTGTTCGTCCAGGTGAAGTCCTCGGTGATCTGGTACTGCGTTTTGGAACCATTAAACAGTACAAGATTGTTGCGTCCCCAAGCAATGATAACCTCCAGGTCTCTCGTCAGAGAGGAATTCGTATCCAGTTATCTTTTTCCAGCTCAGCATCAGAGATCGGCTTGTCGGTCTGAATTCCTACATGTAGAGTGCGGTCACCAACAAAGCTGTGGATTGGGTTATCGTACAGGGAATGAAGTCATAGATATGTAAGAGGAACAGTGTCGGAGCCAAGATCGATCCCTGGGGAGCACCGGCGTTGGCGTTGTGGGATGAAGAGGAGAAGAGATATTTTGCGGCCAGAGAGAAGGTCAGCCACCCATCTGCAAAGCTTCTCTGGGACGCCATAGGACGAAAGTTTGTGTAAAAGGGCAACTGATTGAACGCTTTCGTGATATCAAGAGCAATGACATGAGCCTCACCAGAAGATTACACAATTGCGTGATGTAAACCAGGAGACTCTCTGTGTATCGCTGGTGCCGAGCACAATACTGACTGTCGCTAATCAAGCCGTGACGTTCGGGGTAGTAAAGAAGCTGAAAATTTTAGCACCTCTCCATCACCTTACCTATAACAGAAAGCAGAGCTATGAGCCTGTAGTTGTGAGGGTCGGTCTTAAATCTCAAAATACGTTTAAATATGTCCCACTCGAATTCATCGTTACTGCGAACATTTTCCCGCCAAGAATCTTCATGCCGCGGCTCTCAGTCGATCGGTAGCAGCCGACAAGTGCTAGTGGTTCTACATTCAGACCCTATTTTTTGCGGTTTCTATGTTATAATAGTTGTTTCTATGTCTACAATATGAGCAGGTAAGTTACTTTAGTTATTGTAATAATTTGAACTCGTTGTAATTTGTATCTAAAGTATTTTAGTCGTTAGTTTTTGACTATGGGATATATTTATCCCTCCAGCATGCTTGCATGGGACATATTCGTCCCTCTCGAATAATAACTTCTGTTCGTTTCAGAAGGAGACCTTTGACGAAAGAAGAGTTACAGTGGGAAGCTGATCACGTGTGGGATGAGTCTGAAGATGAGGAGCCATTCCAGGATAGCGGGTCAGAGTATAATCCGTCGGAAAGGGAATCATCCGAATCTGAGGTGGAGACAAACTATTTTTCGGACATCGATGAAAATGGAGAGGAAAGTAACGTAACCAATAACGATGGTATACCCGATAATACACAAAATCACAACGTTCCAAATCCAAGAACCCCTAATCAACTTTCTTGGAGAGTTCCAGACGATAATTATATTCCTCGAAAAGCACTTCCTCCTAGCAATAATTCCCCAGCTACTGTTTTGGCAGCAGTAAATCGGTCTTCCAGTCAACTAGAAGTGTTTCTAAAATTGTTTCCAAGGTGTCTGTTTATGTTTATATCCCAGTCTACCAATGAACGATTGAATATTTTGAATAAAACAAAGCACGCCAAAATCGATCATACCGATCCATCTGAAATGATGATAGTTATAGGTAGTTTGCTTGTGATGAGCTATAACAGAGTTCCTAATATGCAGTTATATTGGTCAACAAATAAATCAATGGGAAATGAAGCCCTAAAGTCAGCAATCTCAAGGGACCGGTTTTTAGTACTTCTTTCAAAACTATATTTCAATAACCCTTCCAAGCCGCCAGATGCTAATAAGACATACTATATCGACGAAGTTGTGTCTTGTCTGAAAAAGACTTTCATTGCGAGTCGTTCCGATAGTAGCTATCAATCGATAGATGAAAGCATGGCTAAATTCAAGGGCCGTTCGGCTCTGAAGCAATATATGCCCCTGAAGCCGATCAAAAGGGGCATAAAGATATGGCAAAGGTGTGATGCTTTGACAGGTTATGTTTATGATCTTAATATTTATGCTGGGAAAGAAACTGAGCAAGTGGAAGGAACTCTAGGAGAGAGAGTAGTGGCAAAGTTATGTGATACAATTCAAAACGCCAATGTTGCTTTATGCTTTGATAGATTTTTCACTTCGGTGAATCTAATGACAAATATACAGTTTCCTGCATTTGGTACATGTAACAGTAATAGAAAAAGTTTACCAGATTTTGGAAAAAAATTAAAAGAACGAGGTGCAATGGAAGTGTATTGTAGTGATACTGGTTTACTTGCAACTAAAATCCTCTTCTGGGATGGGTTGAATATGAGCAAATTTCCAGTTTTCTGGGAAGGTGCCGGATTCATAAGATATCTGGAAGAGGCACGAAAGAACTGGAGCAATTTCCGCGACGCACCTCTTCAGTACAACAGCAGAAATCCAATCCAGACCAGAAGATTTTTTGATGTCAAGCGACAAGAGCACCCGTCTTACGGTATTATGCCTGAATGTTACTTTCCACATAGTGTAAGGAACCCTTTGAATCGACTGCACTTGGGCGTTGGGTGGGACGTCCATGATGGAGTTGGCAGCAAAGAGCTTGGCAAGCACTTTCGGCTTCGCCTTTGAGTCGGTTACAATCGATCCATCCTGACACATGGTGGAAGGCTACTCTGTGAGAAGTTCCTTTTAATCTGCTTGGCCAGCGTCCAGAAATACCGACTGCCATTGCGCTGCGACATTACACTGTGCCTAACTTTTATATCGTGCTAGTCTTTGGCATGGCGGACCTCTTTGTTATATTTACAAGTTTGACATAATCGAAGACGCGAGAACATGTTTTTTTATAAATGTAATTTTGACAATATTAAACTGGTCCCGCAAGTACCAATATCATATCCACCAGCGTAAAGCGGGAAACAGCGCGGCCTGTCATTGCTCCTCTCAACTTGTGACCATCAAGCGATACACAGTTTATTCTGTATTGGCTGTTACTCGCCAACTTATTACGGTTAAATATGCTCCCAACATTGTTTTTAAGTTTTCAAGCAATCGCGTTATTTAAGACTGCCGGGAAGAACGCTAATGTATTTATAAGTATGTATTCCAGGTAACAGAGTTCACCTACTTTTCATTGTCAATCCTTATAGAGCAATGAAAATATAACTAGATAATAATATCTTTCGTTATAACGTAAAGTGCAGCAGTGCGCTCCAAGCATTGAGTGACGTCACCCTCGTGACCTTTAGCCATCCAGCGTCAGCGTCGACCATCTGTCAAGGCTTCGGTTACGTAAGGGCACCCCGCAGAGCCCTATTAGCCGTAGGCCTGAGGGCTGAAGGCAAGATCGCCCGCTTGCGCTACTCTGCTTGTTAGTTATCCAGTTACGGGTGTCACTTTCAATTCCGAACATCGCATGAATAAAATTGGACTTTTAATACGCACCCCAAGGGGGGATATAAACGGAGTAGAGTGGGTACGTGCAGGTTTGTTGTTTTTTTTTATCATATACATAATAGATATTTACAATCCACTGTAGACATCGCTGCTTTTTAAAAAGCTAGATACTGATTTTTTGAACGGATCAAGTTAGCAATTTAAAATTCGAGATAATAAAATTCATGCATGAATATATATGTATATTTTAGTGTAAATGTGGCAGTTTGAGATATCAAGAAGGCGACTAGGCGCCACGTTGGAGTATTTGAATGAAGTGGTGGGTCGTTTGATGCGTCTGTCGGATAGTTCTTATTAGTTCTTCATAAACCTAGAATTGATCGCTATCTTTCAAAGTTACGAACTTACGGGCTGCCATGTTTAAGCGTTATTGTATTATTGTACATTGATTGGCTTACAACTCAGAACCAGTAACTAAACGCTAGAGTATGTTATGTGAATCTACTCTTGAAGAGTTATGTCCGAGTGTGTAATAAAATGTCGAATATTTCATTAGTTTTTTTTCCAAAATGTATCATTGTCAAATATTTGATTGCACATTTCCAAAAGAATTAGATAAATACAACAGACCATATCTATCGGTATGATTGCTTCTTGAGTTATAAGCGACTCAATGTACCAAAACGTTCAGCTATGACTTCACCCAGTAAGCCACCTTTAAAAACGATAAATCTTAACTTTAAAGTTACAAATTACTGATAAGGCGCTTCAAAATGAGGTATCACACGTATCACCATTCCATTTAGAAAACGTCATCTTTACGTTGAAATATACTATCGATTTTATCACACCAAATTTGAACTTACTAACATGACCTATTCAAGAAATAAATGGTAGTAGAACCGTTTTTGAAAAGGTAGCAAGTCACAAGAAATCCGATAAAGGCAAAAACGAGTAGTTACTCGAGGAAGATGACAATTATTAATTTATTCAGAAGTCAAACGAAAAATAGTACATTACATACCTGCATAGAAAATTGAGATTCTACCAAACTATCCACAGATATTGAATTAAAATATTTATAATGACACTTCGGCCAACTCAGTGGCCTTTTCTTAAAGTACAAAGTGTCAATGACAATATATACTAAAGTGACATATAAATCCGAACACCCAGTTTAAATGGTTTTATTTTAATAAAATTTTGCATAAGTACTTAATGAAGCATAATAAGTAAATGATAAAAATTTCAAAATGATTGCACTGCTTTAAAGCCCTTTGACCTTTAATAATGTGTGGATGCACCCTGATGTGCTACGCATTCTCCAACGCGCCTAGGCATGCTTCTGATCAGGTGGTCAATGTCCTCCTGTGGTATCTCATTCCAGGCAACCACCAACTCCTCTCGAAGTGCTTCTAGAGTCTGAGGAGGACGTTGCAAATTGAGCAATCTCCTACCCATCATATCCCACACGTGCTCAATTGGGGATAAGTCGGGAGATCTTGGTGGCCATGGTAACAATGTGACATCATTATGTTGAAAGAAGTCTATTGTGACTCTTGCAACATGTGGTCGGGCATTATCTTGTTGGAAAGTTGGATCTGCCAGGGTGTCAAGATAGGTTAAAAGATGGGGTGCTTGAACTTCGTGGATATAACGCTGCGAGTTCATGTTACCTCTGATGAAGATTAAAGGTGACCTGGAACCATAAGCTATAGCATCCCAAACCATAACTCTGTGATGAACATGTCTTTCATCAAAAAACTGTGGATTCCACCTTTCACCACGTCGCCTTCTAACCCTGGCACGACCATCGTGCATGCCTAAACAAAATCAAGACTCGTTACTAAAGACAATACTGTTCCATTCCTGATCCCAGAGTGACCGTTGTCTGCACCACTCAAGGCGATTACGTCGGTGTTCTCGAGTTAAAGGGAGGACCCAGTGTGGCCGGTATGAAAACAAGCCAAAACTTCTCATTCGTCGGTAAACACTTCGCATGCCAATAGGTCTTCCGTGTTCTGCAAACCATTCATTTGCAATGGACCTGGTAGTGGAGAAACGGTCCCTTAAGGCCAATAATCTTAGGCGGCGATCTTCACGGTCTGTTGTTCTCCGGCGGCGTCCAGTGCCCCTTGCTCTTTGCGAACGGCCTTCTCGAAGCAATGCCTGACAACACCTAACCACAGTGTCTACACTTCTTTGCACTCTAACTGCAATTGCCCGAAAAGAAAGTCCAGCTTCCCGAAGTCCCACTATACGGCCCCTATCAAACTAACTAAGTTGACGAAATCGTACAGGTCTCCGTACTCTAGGCATCGTAACCGATCGTAAAGGATGTCAAGAACCAAAATCCGCCAACGTTGGTTCTTTACTGCGGCTGAAATATTCATTTTTAGAGCGTTAGTGAATTAAAAAAAGCAGTATAAAAACCGGAATGTCCAACTGATAAGGCTGAAAATTTTTCACTTGTTATTTACAGTAAGATAAATACATTCACCAACTTTTATTAAAATAAAACCATTTAAACTGGGTGTTCGGATTTATATGTCACTTAGTATACTTCCATGTGAGAGCCATCTAACAAAGCGACTGACGTCAGTAAATCTATAAACTCTATAACTATGGTTTCTTTGGCGACCACTAGAACTTATGGAATGTAGGTGATGTGCTGTCCAAGGGCACTAAAATAAGGTGATATAGGGTGTGCTTCGTAGTCGATAGCAACAAGAGTTTATTGATTCTAAACATGAAGGACGAAAAAATTAGTGGTATTAAACGTATTTGAGTGGAATTTTACATCAAAATATTTGTATGAGCGAGATATTTGCACTTCAACCGATTTAGTGGTCAAATAAAAAAAAAGCAGTTTGTAAAATGATAATCGTCTGCTGGTATTTTTTTATTTATTTCTCGAACTGTAACCTGCTTTTCTGTTGGAACCTGTGTTTACAAATAAGTGATTAACGACATTCCACTGGCGCAGAATGGATGGCGAGGTGAATATTTGTTCAAAATGTAAAAAGAACCTAACAGAAGACTTTTACCAGTGTGATGCTTGTGGAGATTCATACGGGGTGTGCTGCGCTTTCTAGCTCTGAAGGAAGATGTATGCCATTGCAAAAGCGTGTGCTGTTTTTGCTTGTGATGAATATCAGGTTGTGCTGAAGAAAGTTCCAACGATGGTTCTGCTAATGAAAGAAGTTAAACAACAATTGGCCAACATGAGGAACATGGATCAGCCGCTGTTAAAAAAATACTAAAGAAGTAGTACTTATAAAACCAAAAGAGAAAAACTAGATAATTCAGTAACACAAAAGTCTATTGAAGAACAGATAGATCCACGGTCAATTGACATAGGCGTATCAAGAGTAAAGTGTATTCGGGATGGGGGAATAGCAATAACGTACACGGAAAGAAGATATTAAGAACATATCAGAAAATGTAAAGGAGAAAATGCAGAAGTATGAAATAAACATTCCAGAGAAGAAAAACCCCAAATATAGAAAAAAAAATGCCCAAAACCATGAAGCATTAATTGAAAGTATTGTTTATCAAAATGGTAGCACAACAGAGAAGAATCAAACATTGGAAGTCATAAGTACGTATGAAGACAGAAGAGAAAAAGAAAACGTGGCTATAATAGAAGTTGTTAAACAAACATATGATCAAGTGAGGGAGCAGAACTTTTTGTATGTTGGGTGGAGGAAATGTAAATATTTTGATCACGTTAACATAATTAAATGTTTTAAATGTTGGAGATTCGGACACATGGCTAAAGATTGTAAAAGTTCAACAGATGTTTGACTAAAATGCAGTAAAGAACATAAACAGGAGGAATGTACAAGCAGTAATGATATTTGTGTTAACTGTAAACATGCAAAGGGGATATTAAAGATCCGAGGTATCAATTATAATCATTGTGCATACAACAGAAATTGTGAAACATACAAGAGAATATTTAGGGAACGTCAAACAAGGGTTAACTATCCTAACTAACCTAACATTTGACAACTGATGAACAAATAGCCATTAAAGTAGCAAAATATTACATACTTAAATATAGAAAGCCTATTAGCACATAAAGCACAATTAGTTTGGCTGGCACATCAATGGAAACCTGCGATTATTTGTTTTGATGAAACACATATTACTACAGATTTAGAAGAAGGGGAATTGAAAGTAGATGGATATCGAGCAGTTTATGCATACTCAGAAAGTAGGCATAATGGAGGAGCCTCTATATATATATATATATATATATATATATTAAAGAAGACTTACATTTTAAAATGATACATAACTGTGTAATGGAGAGAAACCTATGGATGATTATAGTAAATTTATCTATAGATAATAAAAAATACAACATTTTATGTGTATATCATTCCCCAAATGCAAAGGATAATGAATTTCTGCAGAAGTTTGAGGAAACTGATAATGATTGGCGATTTTAACATCAACTTGACAAAAAAAAGAATTAAATGTATCCCGAACACATATTGGAAGGTTTGCAATTTGTCTGTGATATTCATAGTTATAATACAAGGAATAGATTTGATTTTTATGTTCCTGCTGTGGGGTCTGCTTTTGCGCAAAATAGTTTATTTCATAAAGGCCTTATATATTTTAATAGTTTACCAGCTGAAATCAAATCTACAAATTTTGTCAAATTCAAAATACAATTGAGAATTTATGTAGAAAATAGTGTTAGTTTTAGATAATAACATTTTATATATATATATAGTATTGTTTATCTTGAAGCTATTAAAATACAGATTCTAGGCTAACAGAATAATTGAAGATGAGTCAAAGAGCTATCCAGGAGAAAAAAGCATGCTGGTTGCATTGGCTGATGAGCCTAGAGATGCTCAGTCATAAACAGCAGATTATCTACAGAAGGCTCATCATCTTAGTATCTTTTGAACTAACGTAACTGTGTTAGTAGGAAGAACATAGACAAACTCTAGAATATGTAGATCGATGGAAACAGGTTCTACAAGGCCCACTTTTAAAGACAGAATGGATCGAGCATCGTGTCCGCGAATCCTGTCACGTGATGCTTGTTCAACCTCAGATACTCTTTTTAGTGAGTGGATCAATCAGGATCCGCCACTGCGAATCACTGGTCTATTGTGGTTCCCACCTATTTATACTTCTTCCAGTAATTCCGATCTATTGAAGAAGTTGATCAACTTATTTGGAGAAACATACTTCAGGTCCACCGAAGTGATTGTACCTGACTCTGGCAATTGCTAGTCATCTGCATAAAACATGCTTAACTGCTTCGTCTCATTCCATGCACAGTTTGCACTGAGCGAATTCTGTCATGTCCAGCCTGCTCATATGGTGACGCAATTTCCAATGACCAGAATACAGTCTCAGTACAGCTTTAAGACTATTCCTGTTTGGCAGCAGCAATGAGCGTATAGCCTTTTTTATTAGGATTGGTATTCTGCCCTATCAGGAAAGACCCCCGTGTCCCCACTTGAACAAGTTTTGAGAAAACTGCGGCTTAATATTTTTGCCGTTTATATTGTACCTACTTTTACTTGACTAATAAAATAAGATCATTCGTCATATAATTCATAATATCATAGAAATCATTTTTAAGAAAAATTTGTGCGAAAGTAGGGCATAGTTACTTATGCGATATACGGGCGAAGAAAGCAGCGCATTATGTTAAGAATAATTAATTAATCAAAACCACGTATAATTCGAATTCGGCTTATGTTTGGTTTTAACTCTGTAATTATGATAAAAATACATATCTGCGCCCAGAGACAATCATTTTAAATTTTTTTATCGTATTATTTATTATTACGAATATAACTTATTCAAAAAAGCACATGTATTTATTTAAAAATAACATTAACCTAGAAAGTAACAATTTGTAACTGATGTAATAAAAAAATGTAGAGGGATTCAATTTATAATAAACATGCCGACAAGTCGAAAGCAATCAATAAAGTGACGATTTACGCGGCAAAATGCTTAGAGAAGACCTGGCATGGAGATCGCCGATGATTTCCCTTAGTTAAAAGCCCGTATCTACTGAGTACATACCAGGGCCTTTTTAAAAAATGCGGGGTTTAAACTGAGTGTAAATGCAATTTTTGGCGTTTACGGGGAAACTATTTTCTTTCGTGAAACATTTAAAAATGTAAAATATGGGATTTTCTCTATCTAAATATGTAGCATAAATCATGGAGATACGGGGGCTTTTGTAAGTAGGGCAGTATTGTTGTCTTAGCATCGGTTAACCATCTTGATCCCTTCCATTGTTGGTGGATCTTTCCTTCCAACTCTGCAGATATTATTTGTTTCGCCGACTTGTACGCGATCCCGACCACTGGCTCAGGCCCTACGAAGGATGTGCCCTTTGCCAGAGTGTCGGCTGTCTCGTTTCCCTGCATACCTGTTTGTCCTGATATCCATAAGAGACGGACCTTATTTCGTCTTTACAATTCCACACTAATTTTGAAGCTGAATAGGTGGAGTCAAGTGCTTGAAGCGCGGCTTGACTATCATGTGCCTCAATTGTAGTTCTGCGATTATTCTGGCACACACCTCTAGTCCGTCTCCGCCATATTGATATTGTCCATCATACCATTCGCCACATGATGTAGCCTATAAGTGTCCTTCTTGCCTCGCTTTCCATGTAGATGTGCAAGAGAGTTATGTTAAGGACAACTTCTACATCTGCAGCTGGTGTGTTGCAAAAAGCTCCAGTAGTTAACATGCAAACTCCATTACCAAACGGTTCTCACCCAAAAAATGACACTTATATTATCCATGACTATGGGTCGTTTAAATTATAGTAAATATGTGTGTTTAGCTTCTATTACTACGTCGCATATGCAAAAAAGTAATATGAGCCTTCAATGATATGATGACACTGCTGGTTCCCACCCCATGGGCGCATCCCTGCTTTTCGGCACGTGACCGATTCGCAATGACACGAGCGCACTCGAGAGTGTGCATTGTCATCCGTTGATTGCGAGACAGGATGATCGCACTGACTACAAAACGACTCTGCCGCGGTAATCCGATTTACGACGATGTAAACGCGATCACCCGCGAGGCTATTTGGGGGCCGGTGGACAGTGATGGGAAGATTGTGGGAACCGGCTGGATTAGAGAATTAAAAAAAAATGTTTGAGGCGCACTGCAAATAATCCGGTGCGTTTATAACATGTTGTTAATGTGTCGCTACAGCAGGGGAAATCTTAACAAAAATTAATTACATCTTGAATAACTATATACGGTGTTTTCTAATATTCAATATTCAAGGGGCGATTTTAGGGTCCATTTAAAGAAGAATGCTTCATATATGCTTCACTTTTCGATATAAACAGACAGTCGCAAGCCACTTTCCTTAAAACAAAAAATGAAATATGTGTCCATCTATAAATAGATTTGATCTCTTAAATTTTTTTAGTCCGAGGCATAGTTTTCGCATGGTGATACCGTCATGTTAACGATACTGTTATGATCTTGGAGAGAAACGGTTTTTATTTTCTTAAGTGCAAATTGTGCATCGGATTGAAAAAATTGAGCGATCAAATTTGCTTAGGAATGACTGGATATCTCAAGAAATACGGTCAGAAAAAACGGAAACCGTATTTTACGAAAAAGATTTCCAAAATTGTTAAACCCCCTAACTGAAAACATAACTATTTTCGATATTTTATGGTTCAAACCTAAGATTTAGTATTTCAGTTTCAAGACTATAAGGTTGTAATGGTTGTGCTTTTATACACATCGTTTATTATTTTCATTCTAATCAAACATTAACTGGTACGGAGACGAAACATTTCAGTTAAAAAAAGTTGATTTCTACATTAGGCTTTGTAGTGATTGATTTGTTGTACTCATCGACATAATTATTATCTTTTTCCGATTCTAATACGATGCTTAAACTGAGAATCATTTGTGTTTGGTTTTTAGTTTTGAAACCAGAAGATTGTCGTTGGGTTAAAAAATTGAACCATCCTCGAGGGTGCTATTGTACAGGTCAAAAATTTTGTTATTAGAAAATGCAGGGTAGGTACCTACAATATTATATGGTGTTCATATAATTAATAAATTTGATATAAATTATCGTTCAACGTCAATCCTGTCTTTTTTTTGTCTCTGATAAAATGGCATTTTTTGATATTCGCAAAAACTGACCTTCCAGCGATAAATTGCAGTTGAAAGAAAAAATAGACGAGTGCGAATAACACTGACACCATTTAAAAACTGACAACGGATTGACATTTCTTTCGAATTATTGGTACAGTAATCATACTTGATTATCTGACTTTACAGCGTGTATGTCAGACGTGAGAACAGGTTTTCAATAAAATTTAGAATGTGGTATAATTTGTATCTGGGTTTCTGGACCTATTAAAAAAAATATTATTGGGTGGTATAAAACGCTAAGTTCTGAGTGAGAACAATAAGACTTTTGATTTTACAAAGTTTTGCCATATAGTAGGTCATGACGTGACTTATCTGCAGTTGCAGGATTATCCTTCAATTTCTTAACATCCTATATTGATACTAGTGCTGTACCTTGACATAAAAATTACGTTCCCAGACTTGGATCGTGAACCCTCGCATGACATGTCATACAATTCTGCGATGTCCGAATATACTTTTCTTGTTACTCAAGGTTGTAGCGTTCCGTTAGGTGTTTTAAAAGAATTTTAGATAAGTAAAATAGGGACATTATTTTTTTATTGTTTTCACATTTGACAAAATCGAAGGTAATTCTCTAGCTTAACTACACCAGCCTTTTTTGTTTATCCGTCGGAATAGGCACTAGGTTTGTGTTGTAAATAATGGAAATGAAATTGAAAGTGCCTGCAAATGGGTTAATTGCAGAATATTCTTGATATTATTTAGGTTTTTTGCCAAATTAGAGAACCAATCAACTTGTCAATTACTTGCCGCTTTTTAACGTCTGCATGACAAGTATCATTCAAAATCAATGTATATGGATGGGTTTCATCATAATCTACCTACAAGAGCACGTTTTATATCCAAAGCCTATTTACAATAAATTATGACATTTGCAGAATGTTCCGCACTGGTATCACGTATACTGATAAGTGACATTATGCCGATTTTTTTGACATTATCCTGTTTTTTTGACATTAAGTAGGTTTTTCTACAAGATATTAACTTAGCACTTAAATCAAATTCAAGCGAATAACCAAATGGAAACGGTATTTACCATTCTGGATTGGTATTTACCGATCAAGCGAGTGTAGTTATCAGTTTGGTTATAAGATCCGTGACGTCATGAATCAGCTGTTATATGTCATAGTTATCACCGCAAAATTGTGGTATTTACCCAACTCCCGAGCAGTTTTATATTTCTGGTTATTATTTGAAATGTGACAAGTTAGAATTTTGGCGGGTATTGGATATTTTCGTCGTACTTGTGAGGTTATATGCGCGTTTAAAATAGCAGTTTTGCAGTTCCTTATTAAATTGAGAATAATATGGAGCAATTTTATCTAACTTTAAACTATGAAGGCGTAGACTACGAGGTCTGCGTTAAAGACCTTGAAACAGCCAATTTACTTTTGAATGGTAACTATACAGTATGATAAGCAAGGAATAGTATATTGTATACCAAGTAGAAAAAGCCTGATATTTATGGGCTATTTAAATATTAAAGAGGTGGGGTGCAAGGTTCTAGATACCTACATATTATGTGACTTTTTCTACATGGTATGCACATATTCAATAATAAACTCTGTATCAGAACTGGATACCTCTCATACTTTGCTTTAAGATTTATCAATTATGAGAGTGGCATATTTTTCATATTCAAATAGGTTTGGCATGAAATTTTAGATGCTGCTGCTGCAGAGCAATATATTTTATCTATGTGTCCATTGGGGTCTCAGCATGAGCACAATGACTCCGAAAATCAACCTCAGAATGATTTTCAATCTATGTGGTCTATGCCCCACAATGAAAATGACTCAACCATTCAACCATCTATTAATGATATGATTTGGACAAAGAAGAAGCCTTCTGAAATGGATAATGAAGCAACTAATTTAATGTTGTCCTTAAGAGAGGAAAAAAGTAGGTACTTACTTTGACGACAAAAGAACCAGAAAACTTAAATTGTGGAATGACATAGCAAAAGAGTTAGAGGAAAATAATTTCCATCTTGGGAACAAAGGAGGAGAGCGGTGTCGTCAAAAGCTTGCGAATTTGCAAAAAACTTATTTATCTTACATGAAGCATCAAACTACAACAGGAAGTGAGAGAATTGATGACATTCCTCCATTTTTTGATGAGCTCCACTCCATTCTAGGTTACTTTAATATCTTCTTTTACTTTCACATTACTATCTTAAGCAAGTATGTAGTATTGTTATTTTAATTTTTCTTCTGTCATGTTTGTAATTATAAAAATTCTGGTATGAACCATCAAAAAACAAAAATGCGTACCTTTAGATTCCTTAGTCAAAACAGGTGGAAGTACTTACCAATATAATTTTTAGGATGCAAACATAAGGTAACCCCACTGAATCTAGAGGATTCAATGGATGAAACATCAGAAAGTGTGAAAAATGAAATAGAACAGCAACAACCAGATCATACAGAATCAGAAGAAACTCAATTGGGTCCCTCAACAACAACACCAGTTAGCCGATTTAAAAAAAACTCGAAAGGTAACACCTTCTCGGCATGATGACCTGATAAGAGAAATGGAAAAGGATAGAAAAATAAGAAGTGAAGAATTTAGTTTTTTGAAAGAACATTTGAAGAAAACAGAACAACGAAAGGACAGGTTCTTAGAAATTGTTGAGGCAGCTTTTGGGACAAAAAAAAGAAGAAAGAGTGATACAAACGATTCTGACACTGACTAGGATTAACATCGATTAATATTTATTTCTTTTTGTTTTTATTTGAGATTTTTAAATTGTGTAATCAATAGTTTCTTGTTCTAATATTTTAGTTTTATTCAAGGAAGAAGTTTATTTCAAGGTAGAAGTCAATCCATCCATAAAAAAAGGTAATATACCTTTTGTGATAACTAACAAACCCTGTGTATAGAATAATAATTAAGTTAAAATGAAAGTAGAGATAAGTAAATTAAAATGCAAACCAATAATTGTGTTTTTATTCAATTTCAATTGAAAGATGGTACAATAATATTATTCTATGTTATATCTGCATAAGAATAAAGTGTCTGAAATTCTATTTCTTTTCCGCTTTGCTTCTATGATACCCCTATCTTCTTCAGCCTGATTTATATTTCTGTCCAGGTGAATTCCAAAAAAATCGTTACTCCAGGTGTCTTTATGCAAAATGCAAAAATTGTGTAGAACACATGCAGCTGTTGCAATCTCCACTGCTTTGCAAATGTTATAGGTATTTATATATTGCACCCTTCTCCACCTACCCTTATATGCCCCAAAACAATGTTCAATTTTTACTCTGTCGGAACTAAGACAGTAATTGTGAAATTTTTGCTTTCTGGTCACATTGTCGCCTCGGTAAGGAGTAATAAGCCAAGTTCTTAATGCACTATCACCAATTAGGTGATATTTCTGAGTATCCAAAAAGTAGAAGTTTGGCCCATGTCTCTCAATGTTTTTGCACATAATTGAATTTTCAAAAACCTGAAATTAAAGTATAAAAATATAAAAAAATATTAATGTTTTCCTACAAGGTGTTGTATACCAAAATTTAACTGGCGCAGAGCTTTTTTCACTTCCTCTTAAATACTAGTTTGAAGTTTTATTGCAATGTAATAAATATTCACTTCAAAATGAGGCGTTTTCTTATTTTTGTTAACACATACTCGTGAGTCATGAGCAGATCCAGGGTATCCTAAAAACACATAGGTAAATAAAGTGTTAGAATCACATATTGCCATGAGATTTATAGATGTTCTTCTATAGCGGTCTATGTAGCTATTTGTCTCTAAAACATTAATGACTAGGCCTTACATGAGGGGGAAACCACTAAGGAAATATTGACCGGTTTCTAGGGAAATATAGAGTAACAATAGGGAAGTAATTGGGTGAAATGCAGGGGGAGGTATCACCCTAGGTTTGCAGTATTCAGAAACATTTACTTACCTGGATGGTTCTTGAAACCTTCACTAATGTCTCTCATTTCAGCTTCATTTTTGGGAAACTTAATGTAGGCTGATCTTAGTTTTAGCATGAAGTAGAGCACCTTATTTGTTATACTCATCACTGTTGTTGGGGACACTTTAAATCTAGTTCCTATGCTTAACAAAGTATCCTGTGTAGCCATATACCACAAGAATATTAAAATATGACCATATAAACTCACTGGATAGTGACCACCTGTATATGGCTTTGCTATCTTTTTTTCGTCGCTTTTTATATCGAAACAGCCGCGCAGGCAGAAGCCTAAATGCCGGAACACCGCGGCTGCTGTGATGATCCCAAAGAAATTTTGTTAATACGATTTTTGAACTGCCTAAGGTTAGTAGAACTGGGAAAAGCTTCCTCCAGTAGTTTGTTCCACAATCTAGACACCCTCGGGACAAAGGAGCGGTCGTATCGGCCAGTTCTGGATGTACGAAGTTTGACACGGTTAGGATGGGACGCCGAAGTCAGGCGGGTCTGTCTGGCAGGCACATCGCGCGGCGGCATCATGGAAGAGAGCTCTGAGGAGCAAAGCCCGTTGGTGTAGCGATAGAAAAGAGCTAGATCGCCGACGGCCCGCCGATGCGAAAGAGTCCCGAGACTGTCTGTTAGAGAAGAGTCATCGACTTTGAACATAACCTCTCTTCAGAAAGCACAACACAAAAATAACCCGTCGGGCACAGTCAATAGATATACTTCATTGGCAGCACATTCAGTAATGATTTCACAGCAAATATCACTGATTTTATACACATGCATACCAATACACATAACCATCCAGATGCGACCTTGCTATTCAACCAACTTTCTTCTCAGAGATAAAAACTACAGACAAGGACCATTTGGCCTCACAAAACATATGCAACCAATAATGCGTTTAGTTTAGTTGACTGATTCGTCCTTAGATGGACGTTCACAAGGATCCTAGTGAGCAAACGTGGAATGACTGTTAGCGCCCTAAAAACTACCTAGTTTGCAAGATGACATCTTATAGGTTTTTTTGACGTTTTATAGGTTTTTTACATGACACTCATGCCGTTTCATTTACATTTCAACCCACATATACCGCGACGTTGCCACAAATAGACAAATATTGGAAAATGTACGAAAATCACGATCGCGCATATGCGCATAAAAAATAAAAGCAAATATATGGTTGCAATAAGCAGCAACGAACACGCTAAAAGGGTACAAATACAAATAGAAGTTTTACATTGTGAATGTTTGAACTTTTTATGTGGAAGCTAGAATGATACATTCAAATATGATTGCCCATTAAAAATATATATTTTTCTAACTGTTGGAACGCCTATATATCCCTATGCTGGTTAGGAGGAATGTTGTGATGCGATCTTCATAGGCTACAGCTCTCCGAAACATAAATTCGGCAAGATGCCATAGCGAGGAATATTACTGCGTACCTCTCTCCATACTCTTTCTATATTTTAAGTATGAGCACCTGCGAACAAATATCGATTAAACAGATTAAATAAAATCAACGACTTCCTTGATAAGCGTCAGCATGCCCCTACTATTTTCCAGTTTCTGTGTGAGATCATAGTATCTCAAATTATATATCAATATGAAATGCACTAAAGCATCGCGCATAATACTTTCAATACCTTACCAGGATCAGGGTCCGCGAAGTTCATACTATGATTGACAGTTAGACGCTGGTACCTATGTCCAATAGCACGAAATGTTTATTAAATATTTATTCAATATTTAATAATATTTTTATCTTACTTAAATATTTGTTATCTCAAACAAATATTTAATGAATATTTGGAATATAATATTTTTATTAAATATTTTTTCAATATCTCTCAAATAATTTAGATACAATATTTCTTTTATAATATTCATCAAATATTCACATTATTTAGGAAATATTCATTAAATATTTTTGGCTAAGGCGCATGTGCGTGTGATCTCGAGCGACCAATGGCATAATGGCGAGCCGTCCCGTTTTCCGCCATCCATTTTGCCTGTGAGTTTCACTATGATAGCGTGCTCCTTGTGTACCTGTGTACCTCCAAGTCGTACATTATTTGAATATTTTTTTTGTGCAAAAGGGTAAGTTTTGCGACAATTACATAGCTTAATTTATCTGACTCGTAAACATAATTGTGCCAGTTGAGTATAAAGATATCTACAAGAACATAAATAACTAGCCTTGAAGTGTAACAGTTATTTGCGATTTGGGATTGGTGAACTCATCTTAAAATAGATGCAAAAATTGTATTCATAACATCCCAACGAAAAGTCCTATAATCACAAATTGATCGAGATAGATCAAAAATGCTTTTTTTAGATAACTCAATTGTTATTATTATTTTTGTCAGGTAGTAGTATTTTAAAAACGTCCGTACGACGTTCCAAAAATTCAACAGTCGAAAATACTATATTTTTGTCCGTTGTCCCTACGATAAAGTCACAAAGTAGTTTTGACTAAATTAGCCCCCTTACTACTGCAAAAAAGTCACATTTCAACAAAATCAGTAAGATTATTATTAAAAACCTTTAACATTCTTCATCGGCATATTTAAAATAATTTGCTTAAAGATTAACCAAATCTCGAACTCTCATAGGAAGAAAATATGGGGTCCTTTTAGGTGCATTATAGAGCTGCTTTTCAGTGACCCAGTTGAGCTACTCGGAGTAACTCAGCAGTGCTCAGCACCAATATTGTCCCACTGCATTTTATATTTTAGACTTTCTGGAGTAGTTCGGGAGAATATTTCTCTTAAACAAAAGACCACAGGACAGCAGCATATGTATTCAATAACACTTCATAATTAGTAAGTTTGTTTGTTTTTTCGAGAGGAGTGGATTTACAAGATGCAGAAGACGCTTAGAATGTTTTTTTAATTGTATTTTTCTAGCAAATTAAACCATTATATCTAGAATGAATTCTCTTTATAAACCCAATTTTATCAAAGCATTCCTACAGATTATGCTGAAATAACAATGAAGAATTTTCATACACTGAAAATATGTATCAGATTATTGCTTGAAAATCCATACATATTTACGGAAAATATTAGATATTTCATTAAAATATAAAATTTATATTTAAAAATCTTTCCTCATACATTTTCTAAATATATGGAAAAAATATCGCAAAAATATATGAATTATACAGGGTGTTTCAGTTTATTGTTGCATAACTTTAAGATTCGATAGAACTTTTAAAATTAATGCATAAAGTCTATATAAACATGGGTCGAAAAATGCGTGGCTTCCGAAATACAGGGTGTTTAAACTTACTTTCTAAAACAGTTTTTTTAAATATTTCGAACAATATTTGATGTATAACAGTGAAAATTGGTATACAAGGGTTTTTTGGTACGACAAAACGAACCATGGACATAGTTTTACTGTAGCCGCTAGAGGGCGCTCTCTTCTGAACCTGTAGTGTATTAAAATGACCGAAAATTTTCTCTTAGTGCAATTTTTTGCTTTCTGAATAAAAAAACTGATTCTTCGCACTTTTCAACATAAAAAAGCTATCTTGTGAATTTTCGTTATAGTTAGCCGTTTTTGAGATATTTCGATTTTTAAGGTTCGATGCATTTTTAATTATTTATGGGAAAATAATATTTTTTTACATTTTCAATTTGGGCATTACAAGTAATTAAGATGATCGTTTAGATTCTGTTTTTAAACACAGCAATAATTCCTAACTCCAAATAAACACAAAAAACAGAATATTAATTTGTTTAATTTTCCAATATTATTTTTAACAAATTATATTAATTATTTACAACTAAAATACTATTGGATAGTTAGGACAAACATACAAAATCTAAAGTAGTTGCTCGAAATGTAAACTCAATTGTTCAATACACAATTCGCATCTACGAATGATCGAACGTGGTATAGCATTATTCAAATAAGGCCTTATTTCATCACATGCATTCCTGATTCTCTCTATTAGCATATCTCTTGTGGTTACGGGAGTCTGGTACACTTTTTCTCTTAGAAATCCCCACACAAAGAAATCTAATGGATTTATGTCAGGGGATCGTGGAGGCCAGGCGACTGCTCCTCCACGGCCGATCCATCTTTCTGGATAATTTTCGTCCAGCCAGTTTCTAACTAGTTCTGGAATAATGAGCTGGACAACCATCAAGCTAGAACCAGGCCAATCTTCTTAAATCTAACATAACATCAGCCCACATATTTGCATGTTCAGCCTTTAAAAATTCCAAGAAGGTCGCAGCATTTAACCTTGCAGGCGAAAGGTAGGGTCCAAATAGTCGATTACGGTAAATAACAATCCACACGTTCACACTAAATTCATGCTGAAAATTTCTTTCCCGACTGCATGCGGATTTTCATGCGACCAAATATGTTGATTATGAAAATTTACCACTCCACGTCTAGTGAAGCATGACTCATTGGTCCATAAAACGTTACTTAAAAACTTCCTATTATTATCAGTTCTATCAAGAATCCACTGACAAAATGTGATTCTTCGTTCTCCGTCCCCTGGCTGTAGTCCTTGCACAGGTTGCAAATGGTAAGGACGTCTATGGTCATTTCTAAGAACACGGTGAACACGGCTTGCTGAAATTGCGAAGGCACCAGAAACTCTCCTAACACTTGTGGTCGGATCTCTATCAAACTCACTCAGAATCATACGGGTAAATCTGCGCTGACGAACATTTATGTTTTGATCCCTTTGGAGATTTCCAAAACCATTTTCAGTTATTTGGCGATGCACTCTTACAAATACCATGCGAGTTGGATATCGTCTGTTTGGAAATCTTCGTGTGTATTCTCTGGCTGCTTCTGCTGCGTTTCCATTTACAAAGCCATACACAAAATGAATATCCGCTAACTCTTGATTGGAGAATAAAAATGGCATTTTTATAAAACTTCACAATTGCAAAAAAACGTTTCAGGTTTCAACAGACAACAAAACTAACTGTCAACTAATTGATGTTTAACCTTATTCTGCTTTCAATTGCAAAAATATTTGCAGGCACAGCCTACTTCTAAAAATTATCGAGATACTGACTTTTTAACGTTATTTTAACATAAATAATTAAAAATGCATCGAACCTTAAAAGTCGAAATATCTCAAAAACGGCTAACTATAACGAAAATTCACAAGTCAGCTTTTTTATGTTGAAAAGTGCGAAGAATCAGTTTTTTTATTCAAAAAGCAAAAAATTGCACTAAGAGAAAATTTTCGGTCATTTTAATACACTACAGGTACAGTAGAGAGCGCCCTCTAGCGGCTACAGTAAAACTATGCCCATGGTTCGTTTTGTCGTACCAAAAAACCCTTGTAGGTATACCAATTTTCACTATTATACATCAAATATTATTCGAAATATTTGAAAAAAAAACTATTTTAGAAAGTAAATTTAATCACCCTGTATTTCGGAAGCCACGCATTTTTCGACCCATGCTTATATAGACTTTATGCATTAATTTTAAAAGTTCTATCGAATCTTAAAGTTATGCAACAATAAACTAAAACACCCTTATATACCACAAATATCTATAATGAACATTTTATAAATACATAAGAAATATGTTTATTAAATATTAAAAAATGTGTCGCTACGAATATTCAACAAACATTTTTTTAAAACAATGAATGCTATCGGCGATGTTGCGACGCTGAATTATAGGCCTTCAGACAATCCGAAATAACGCTGGTTTCTGGAAAAATCCGCTCTTTAATGATCGCAAAAAGTGTATTGGCAGTAATTTCGGGAACAGGAACAATAAATAATTTGGAGGATCTTCGTTTAACTCCTCCACAATTAAATTTTCTTTTAGCCATTTTGGCTTCATGGATTTCTACGACTTTCCCCGAAACACCAATTTTATCAACCCTATTTCTGATGCACCATTCTATACGGACCTACAAAAGTACAACACATTAAACGATTGTTACACACTGTATATATTACCCGACAAACCCAATATGGGATAAACTAGTTTTTTCTAGGCCAAATCAGTGTATCCGAAGAGCTATAGGATAAACTAGTTTATCTTAGTCTAAACTGATTTGTCCTAAAATCAATTAAGTGAGATTAGGCAAAACTGATTTGTCCTAGTCTACAAACAGTATCTTCACAAAAGTAATGTCCTTACTACTAATTGAAGAAAATACTATTATTACAAACATGTTTCATAACTTTTATTATTTACTTGTTATTACATGTCAAACTATTGCTGGCATTTCGACTTGCAGAGAACTTTATTTTTCTTGCAAAGGCATCGATTTGACGTACACTTCTTGGTGCAGTTACACTTAGAGAAACCTTGGCCTGTCCCAACTGAATGTTTGAACGCTGCGGTTCAATGTTTTTGTTCACTTCTTCTTCCAGTAAGAACTTTTGTGTGCGGATATCAAATTCATCTCAGAAATGAAAATATTCAATTCAAATAAAATAAAAGCCGCAGTTTATACTAGGACAAATTAGTGTTTAATAATCACAATTAATTTAGTTCAGGATTAACTAGTTCATCCTATCGCTCTTGGGATAAACTAGTCTAGTAAAAACTAGTTTATCCTAAAATCCGGTTTGTCCGGTAACATAGATAACAGGTGGGCACAAAAGTTCGTAGGCTGGCATAGAATTTTTTTTTTCGATAGAATTGGATTTTGTTATTCAATATAGTTCCCTTCGAGGGCGATACAACGATTATAGTGGCCATACAATTTTTCGATATCATTTTTATACTATGATTTGTCTTTAGCCTCAAAATAGGCTTCAGTCTCGGCGATTACCTCTTCATCGGCGCGAAACTTCTGTCCAGCGAGCATCCTTTTGAGGTCTGAGAACAGAAAAAAGTTGCTGGGGGCCAGATCTGGAGAGTACGGTGGCTGCGGAAGCAATTCGAAGCCCAATTCATGCAATTTTGCCATCGATTTCATTGATTTGTGACACGGTGAATTGTCTTGATGAAACAGCACTTTTCTTTCTTCAAATTAGGCTGCTTTTCCGCGATTTCGTCCTTTAAACGCTCCAATAACGCTACGTAATAGTCGCTGTTTATGTTTTCCCCTTTTTGAGATAATCAATGAATATTATACCATGAGTATCCCAGAATACTGATGCCATAACCTTGCCAGCCGACTTTTGCGTCTTTCCACGCTTTGGAGTCGGTTCATCACGTGCAGTCCACTCGGCTGACTGTCGATTTTACTCCGGAGTGAAATAATGGAGCCATGTTTCATCCATCTCACATATCGACGCAAAAATTCGGATTTATTGCGATTAAACAGCTCCAAACACTGCTTAGAATCATCGATTCGTTGTTGTTTTTGGTCGATTGTGAGCTCGTACGGCACCCACTTTGAACAGAGCTTTCGCATATCCAAATATTCATTCACGATATGACCAACACGTTCCTTTGATATCTTTAGGGTCTCAGCTGTCTCAATCAATTTCACTTTACGGTTATCAAAAATTATTTTGTGGACTTTTTTGATGTTTTCGTCTGTAACGGCCTCTTTGGGGCGTCCACTGCGTGCATCGTCCTCGGTGCTCATTTCCCTGGCGCAAAGTCAAGCCTTGGTTTCAACAGTATTTTTTTGCTAAAAAGTAATGCTTTATTAACACACGAAATTCCTTTTTATCCATTGTTTCAAAGTAACAAAATTTCTTTCACTAAAAATGCTATAACTCGGGTACTAATAGTGCAACAGCTGTCAAATTTATACACGCGCCTTTTGAAGGTTAGGGCTAACTGAAAATCGGATTTGATACTATTAGCGCCATCTATGTATGAGTCAACGAACTTTACAGCCCGCCTGTTACTTACCTCTCGGCAAAAACTGCACCAATCCACTATGGTCTGCTGCGATAGGTGCAGCTGGTTGACGAAAATTGTAGTTCGGGGATGATGGATCAAGAGAAAATATGCCAGAAACCGTCCTATTGTTTCAATGAGTAACTGACTCGTATCAAAGAACGTGCTAGCGATATATTAATTTTTCACAATTTAGTGTTATGTCCTTGCCACATTTTTTACATGCTATTGTTCTGTGAAAGACGCCGAGGTTTATCAAGAATTCAACAAAAGTTGAATAAGCGCTTGATAAAACCAGAAACTGTGTTTAATTCATGTTTATATATTTCTTTTGCAATGAAATTTACAGCATTTATGTCAATATAACTCAAAATGTCTAATAAATTATGAATCGCGTTGCTTTAGGGCGGGAATACATTTTGTCGCGGCGCGCGGTCAATGCGCCGCTGTACATCCCTGATAGCATTAAATATACGTATTTATTAAATATTTTTAAAAAATATTTGTTAAATATTTGTAGCGACAGATTTTTTAATACTTATTAAATATATTTCTTATATATTTATAAAATATTTATTATAGATATTTTTAGTACTTATATATAATTCCAAATATTTAGATAATATATGAGGAAAGATTTTTAAATATCAATTTTATATTTTGATGAAATATCTAAAATTTTTGGTAAATATGTATGGATTTTCATCATCGATCTGATAGATATGTATTTTCAGTGTAACTAGAAAATTCTCCATTGGTTATTTTAGCAAAACATGTAGGAATGCTTATATAAAATTGGTTGTATAAAGAAAATTCATTCTAGATATAATGGTTTAATTTTATAGAAAAATATTATTAAAAGAACATTCTAAGCCTCTTCTGCATCTTGCAAGTCCACTCGTCTACAAAAAAAACTTACTAATTATGAAGTATCATTGAATACATAAGCTGCTTTCCAGTTTATTTATGGGAATATAAAATGCAGTGGAACAATATTGGTGCAGAGCATGGTGAGTCACTCTGAGTAGCTCAACTGGGCCACTGAAAAGCAGCTCTATAAAAAACCTAGAAGGACCCCACAAGTCTAGTTATTTATGGTCTTGTGAATACCTTTATACTCAACTGGCACAATAATGTTTACCAGTCAGATAAATTAACCTAAGGTAAGTGTACCAAATATTGCCACCTTAAGAGTTATTGCCATAAATAATTTTCATTTTTCACAATAACGGAATAAAAACTGAGATATACACAGAGAAATATATTTTCTATAACATATGTTTCAGGCATTTCAATAGGATGAATACAAATGGACTTATCGTAGTTCTTTATTGGAATATCTGGTGACAATATTAAGCTTACCAGTGCTCCTATTATTGCCACATAGTATGAACATTAAAAACATTCAGTAAAATTAACAAAATATTGAAAAACAACATAAAATAAAACTTTAAAACTCATAATCGTATATGAAAATGGTAGGTACTTGAAAAATTTTCAACTACAACAGGGACAAATGAATATTTCTTTATCTTCTAAGCCACGCATAAGCGCATGTCTTCTTTACGGCACGTACTACAAAGGTAACAACACCAAGAGTCGGCCTCTCCTGGACTATTTTTATCAGTGGTATGTATAGCTGTTCCATGTTTCTTATTTGCTTTAGCTTTATTTTGAGCAAATAAATCTTTAGTGACCTTTTGAGCTTTACTGTTCAATGCAGGCTTTCTTTTTGTCGTGGGTACTTTGATTTCGGGAGT